>CM076854.1:36624371-37079323 GCA_039519185.1 Astragalus membranaceus | reverse complement strand
ATGCAATGCAAATGCCATGATTGCTGTTTTCCTTTTCTTATGATGGATGTAATGCAAATGTCTGAATTTCTCTTTTCTTTACTTTATTATTATTATTATTATTATTATTATTATTATTATTATTTTCTATGTCTGATGAGTGCATGATTTTATGCTTGGTGAATGTAATGCATGATATGTAATGAAATGGCAGATGACATGCAATGGAAAACTTTTCCTTCTTTGCCTTTTTCTATGAAATGGGAATATTGCTATAAAATGATGAATAACATGAAATGATGAATGACATGGGATGTTTTAGCTTTCTTTTCTTCTATGAGATGCAAGTATTGATGTGATGCAACTGTATTGCTTTGATGTTTGATGGGATGATGAGTTTTTGGTTCTTTTTGTTTTATGGAACGCAAACATTACTATGATGTAGACGACACTGAATGTTTTTGTTTGTTTTCTTTTTTTGGCATAGGAACCTTAGGATTCTTGAGTGATTAATTCAAGTGTCCGATCGTGATGACTATTTCGAACGTACATTCGACCTAGTCTCCTATTTATTGAAGATGATTTTGTATTTTGAAACGTGATTTGATGTCTGATGCAATGATGATGAATGCTTTTTCGTCTTTACTATTTTCCTCTATGAAATGCAAGTATTAATATGGTGCAACTGACGTGAAACATTTTTCTTTTTGCTATGTGATGGATGCACAAAATGTGAAGATGCAAATGTAATGCTTTGATGCATATGCTATAATGAATAGATTGAGATGCCTAGATGCATGAGGTAGACATTTTTGTGATGATGAGATGCGAGACTTTGAATGCAAGGAATTGGGATGATTATTGACCATTATGTTGAAAAATTGAATTTGATTCAAACTCCGGTGTTCTCAAGGTTTTTATTTACAAACAACCTCACTTGTTTTCTCCTTCTTTCCATGATGGCTGAATTTTAGATATCACGTAAACAACTTGTGTTCTCTCTTTTTGAAGCATTGTCTAGTAAGCATGCATAAGAGTGCGAATGTGAATGGATGAGTCAGTTAACTTGGAATTGGTTTAGGGCGTGGACATTTACGGCAAGTGAAGGAATGGCAGAAATGGTTATTGCCGAAGCTCATGAGGGATCTAGAGATACAAGATTGCCCCAATCCAGGTCCTTAACGAGTGAATAACTTGCCCCTGTCTAGTGGTGACAACAACTAGGGGTGTAGAAGATGATGAATTGGGAATGCTTCGGCTTTTGAAATGAAAGGTGGAGCAAAAGGGATTTTGTCTCAACCCATAAAGCTTGATGTTGCCCCAGTCATGACAAGGACAAATCTTCCCCAATTAGAATGACAAGGCCTTGTTTAGGCTAGTGAGTTGAGAGATTGTCCCGGTGAGGTTTTATAGGAATGAATGAGATGAAGGAATGGGAACGCACTTGCCCCCCTTTCGAATGACATTTCAAATGGTTTCTTTGAGTGAAGTTGTGAAAGGAGATAGAGTTATGGTGATAGTTATGAACTGAGGGTGATATATGAATGGGGTGGGCAATGAACAAAACTCCCCAAAGTTGAGTGGAGTGAGAGGTGAAGGGAATGCCCCTAGTACACACTTTTGGTTTTCTTTAAGAACAACTCAGATGCAATGAAAGTTTTGATTTTTTAGTATGATGAGAGGCTCCACTTGGTGACCACTAGACCTTGTTTTAATGCAACACGAATGCATTTGGTTGCGAGTCCTTCTTCTTTTTTACCAACTTTCCTTTTTTTGATTGTTTGTTTTTTTTCTTTTTGAGCAACTTTCTTTTTTCTGCTTGTTTGTTTTTTTCTTTTGAGCAACCACGTCGCGAATAGATAAACTTATTTGTCCTAAAATTAAAACTTGAGAAAACGAAGGCAATTAGTCATTGATCGGAATGGACTTTTTAGGGTTGTGATGTGGAGAAGGGGATGATTGAGCTTAATGAAGTGTTTGGGGTTGATGGGGAGGATGGGTCTTATTCGGTGTTGGCCGATGGTCAATGATTTGTGAAGGAGATGGTTATTAAGTTTGATGAGGTGTTTGAAGGTTTTAAGAAAGAAGAGATGGCTAAACCCAATGAATTGAGGAGGAATGATTGAACTCAATGAATTGAGGGCTTTTTTGAGAGGAGAAATGATTGAACCCATTGAATTGAGGGCCTTTTTGGAAGGGGAAGTGATTGAACCCATTGAATCTGAGGGCCTCTTTGAAGGGAGCTCTTATGCTTCATGACAAAATGTATTAACTCTTAATTTATACTCCCTTTGTCTTCCTTTCTTTGTTTTGGGATTCTCCTTTTTGAAACTTTGTTATTCCCCTCCTTTTGTGGATTTCCTTTCCTTTTGACTTGGGTGACAATGATATACCATCTTTGATGTGGAATTAACCCTCGTCCAGAGTGATGGGGATATCTTGGGCTTTTCTTGGCTTAAGATGGGTAACAAAGGGTATTTTTGTGATTTTGAATCTTTGGCTTAAGAGGGGTAGGAAATGGACTTTCTGGGATTTTAGGTTCTTGAGGGTATGGAGAGATGGCCAAATTTCAAATCCTAATTGCTTTATTTCTGTAAGACTTAACTTTAGGACAATAATTTATCTATCTTCATGTGTTTGCTCTTTTGCCCTAATTTTTGCCTGGGCCGCTCTTTGCGAGTTTTCAATCCACCGGGCGCTCTTTTTTGCCTAGGCCGCCCTTTGCGGGTTTTCAACCTAGCGAGCTTATTTTATCTTTTTATTTATTATATATTTTTTAGAAAGATTTGCACTAAAGGAATATGATACCGACAAGGAAAATTAGTGATCACAAAATTGCCCCAGCATGGAGGACTTAAAGTGTTAGTGAGAATGAACCAAAAAGTCAAGTATGCACTGATGGGAGAAAATATGCGCTTTATGGGTGGATGGGGCGGGCTTAGACTTGGATGGGGAATGATGATAAATGAAGGAAACTGACTGACTCAAACAAGAGAACTGCACGTGGCATGCACGCTTACTAGAAGAACGCTTCACAGAGAGTTAATATTGGTTAAAACATGATATGAAAACTTTTTTTGATGAACTGTTTCAGTCTTTTATGATGGAATAGATGAGATGTAATGTCTTTTTTGAAGGAAATACAAATGAGCTATTGATGTGAAAAACTGAGTGCCTTGGAACACCTTGAGTTTGCAAATGAGTGAGGGTAAACTTTTCCAAAAAGGAAAGATTACTTTGCAAGAACATCTCATCACAACATTTTTGTTGTACGCAATGCAAGGATGAAAACATTATGATGTATACATGATGAAAATGAAATGCATGAAAGCATATTCACTTGAAAAGTGTGATTATTCTAAAAGTTTTTTCTTTTTGATGCTTTCTTTTTATGCAAGACGAAATATGAAATGCCAATGCATCTTTGGATGATGAATGATGCAAGAGGCAAGACAATATATGAAATGCCGATTCCCCCTTTTTCTTTCGAATGATGAAAGATGTAGGAATGATGTAGGAATGATGCTTTTTTCTAAATGATGATTTCTTAGAGGCAAGACAAGGTATAAAATGCCAATGCCTCTTCCTTTTTTGAAAGATGCATGTATGGAGGAATGATGTATTTGAACTAAAGTGATGAGGTTAATGAAATGATGCATGAATGCTACATTTTGAATAAATTTGATGATGACTTTTGTTCATGATTATGAATGAGATGCTTTCTTGTTTTCATTTTTTTTTGTGCAATGAAATGCATGATACTCACAATGATTTTTTTTATTTAAAAAAAATGCGTGGGAAGACATGATTTTTATTGAATGGAAATTCATGCAAGATGAGAGGTTAATGTATTATTTTTTCATGATGTGTGAAAAAGGACAACAATAATGCATGAGACGCGCTTCTAATAAGACACGATTTTTGGATTTTTCGAGAAAATTAGTAAAAACAAAAGCCTTAGGGAATGGAAACGCACACGTGCGGAGAATGCACTCCTGACAAACCTAAATGAGATAGAGAAAAATGCATGTATGAATTTTATCAAGTTTTTGTTTTATGCAATGCAAATGATGTCTTTATATGAAAATGATGTAATGATGCAATGATGCAGGATGCAAGATACTTCTTTTTTTTGAGGTTTCTGCATAAGGAGGGTATTCACAGGCGGAATTTAGAAAACTTTCACACTATATGCCACCTCATATAGCTGTTTAAGGGAAAATCATATCTTTTTTTTTTTTGAAAATCTTTGAGGGAAAAATTAACCGGACGAAATGCAACAATGCAGCACACAATTTGGGAAGCCCTTGTGACCTAAAAGGGGGTAGAACCTATGATCTAAGGCACTTTAGGGATAATATTCTTATGTAGCTCTATTCACACCCTCACAAAGGCCATCAGAGCCACAGTCCCTCTCATGAAAATCCCCGTAAATGCAGCAAACTGCTAGATACGAAGCATCATAAAATAGCACAACTCGAATCCACTCATCCTATGGTATCCTAATAGACCTGGGTTATGGTCTCTTTCTCTAATCATATAGCCTCAAGGTACAAGTGTGGGTGTGCGAAGGGCATTTCCTTAAAAAAACTACCCCACCTGCAAATGAAAATCCAGAACAGTCCAGACAATAGAAAGCAATAACATGTCGTCTACCCTAGGGTTCAATACCAATCAAATACAACTAATCTAGGGTGCCGACAATAATGCACTACTTACCTCAAGAAAGCGAGTAAAGAAGAAGGGGACATGACAAGAGAGGGGAAATATGCATGAGGGAACTAAGCATTTAAGCAAAGAAGTAACTATCTATTATTTTAAACAAAAGCAAACATAGAAGAAGAATGCATATGGATGCAACATGCTTATGAAAAAGAAGAAGAACAGAGGCAAAGCAAGATGTTCAAATCAATCACACAAACCACACACTTAATTAATTAGGCTTGACCCACTTTTGAAAAAAATGTTTTTTAGTCCCCAGTGAAGTCGCCAGCTGTTGCGCCCGAAAAAGTCCCTGAGGGAGAACCTTCCTCGTTCACAACTTTTCCTAAGACAATGAAGCCGCCACCAATATTTATTAAGGAAAATATTAGGAAAACCTTTTGTGGAAAGCGATTGGTCTTGCGAAACTAGAAAATATGGTTCGGATGTCGGTTACGCGCGGGGAAGGTGTTAGCACCCCACACGTCCTCTCTACTGAGAGGGAGGCGTATGAACAAAACGGGGAGTGTAAATACGGATTTGGTATTTTAATGAAACCAGGAGGTTGTATAATTAAACAGGTGGTGCCCTCAGCACAACCCAATTCACTAGCATCAAATGGGCTTAATCTGAGAGGGTTGTGTGAATTAAAAAGGATGGTGTACATATTAAGCAGATCTAAAATAAAACAAAAATAGATAACATTAAGAAATCAGACAAAACGTTTCAGGTAAGATTTGAGGAGAGAGAAACAAAACGTTTCAAAGAGAGAGAGAGAGAGCGCGCCGGTGGTGTGGTGGTGGTCGGACCTGGTGGCGCCTGGAGATGGTTCACAGTGACGACGTGGTGGAGATGTGGTGGTGGTTTCCAGCATTTTTCTGATTTTTTTCATTTGGCTCCATGTGAGAGGAGATGTTGGAGTTTTTGGGGTTGCTGGTAGTGGGGTGTAGCTCTCTTAGTGTTTGAGAAATTGTGTGTATGAACTATGCAACTAATATGGGTATTAGGAAAGTAGAGAATGTATATTTATGCTTTCCCTCTTTTCCTCTCCGATTCTCTCTGTTACCCTTTCCTCTCCACCTTTTCTCTTATTTCTCTTTTGATTTTTCTACTATTTTCTTAGGCTGAAAACGTTACCTCTTACTCCTCACATTTTCTCCTACTGTTTTTTTGCTTTTTTTTTCTCTTTTTCTTCCTTTTTTTTCTTCACTGTTGCTGTTGTATTTATAGTCAAAGAAAATGTGGTGTAGGTGAGGTGTTTGAGCAGGGAAACATTTCTCATGGGGACAAAAACTGGGGATGCAGGCAGCCAGCAAGGGAGAGGTGGTTGTTACAAAGACTGGGCTGTTTTTGCTCAAAATGGGAAGCAAACAAAGGGACAAGGAGAAAGGATATTTGAGTTTGTAACTAAAATGTTTCTGCTGGTTTGTTTACAGCAGGGGGCGCCCTTGCCCTCTTGTTTTTTTTTGTTTGACTTTCTTTTATATTTTTTTTATGCGTAACAAACAAAAATGTAATTTTGTATTATTTTGAAAAATAAAAAACAGATTTAAACAAGCCTAACTATTTGACTATCTTTTCTTTTTATTGACAACTACTATTCAACCAATAATAATAATAATAAATGAAACAAAAAATAACAAGGCTAAATTGCTAACGACTTTTGAATAACACGCACAATTAACTAACCCTCGTATGACAAACGATATATTTTTGCAGATAGAGAAATATTAATTAGAATCAGATATTCACAAAAATACATTTTTATTTGATTTTCAATTAGTCGGACAAAATTAGGGTATAACACTAACCCAAAAGAAATTCATTCTTCCCAAACCTTAGAGAAATTCTGAAATTAACTAGGAACTAAGTTAAGCTTTGATATCACACACCACAACAGAGCAGTAATGATTCTATTTGAATTGTGGACCATAATGATGTGTGAAAACGATAAGAATTAGCTTATGCATAAATTCTGTTTAATTTAAAAGCTGCAGCTAGTTTTATGAGCATTTTGTCTTGTTCAGGTGTCATTACTTGGGGACAAGCAATGGTTTAAGTTTGGGGGTGTGATAACCCTATTTTATATAGGTTATTTATGCTCCTAATACTTAAGTATTGCTTGTTTCTCAAGTAATTCTAGTGCTTAAATATGTGAATATATGAATATTAGAATAAATATAGGTTATGAGTCAATTCCTTAAACCTTGGGCATCATCAAATGCCTTTGTGAATATGTTTGATGTTTTGCTTTAGCGCTGCAGCGGTATGCTATCAAGGAGACGCTACAGCGTTATATGACGGCTGACCATTGAGATATTTGTGTGCCCAGTTGAGGACATGATGAGTCACCACCCTTATCTCTTCCTCTCAGCTGGATATTTTGACTTTCAAGTGGATGTTAAATTACACTTGGCGCCTCCGAAATGGAACCCATGTGATAGTTGGTGCATTCCATCATTAGTACTTTTTGTAAAGTGCTTTAAGGATAATATCTAAGTCTTATGATCATCATGTGATATTATTATTCTATTAAGACTTAGTTAATAATTAAATTAATTAAGATTGCTTCACTAGTAGGTAACATACGTAGACAACAAGTAGTTGTAACTTGGAAGAAGAACTCCTTATGACATAGTAGCTTTTCTCCATTGTTATACTACCTTTAAGCTTTTATTTTTAGCATAGTTTTCTAGTCTTCATTCAAGGTTTTGCTCACGCCTCAACTTCATCTCTTGTATGCTACTTGGGATCATTGGAGTGTATCTTTTGCAACCAGTCTTCTCTTGTCTTGATACGGTAATACATACTCTCTAGTTGTATTATGTTGATGGAACTTGTGATGAGCTAACTTTGTTGTTGTAACACCCCGGTATTTTTATCGAGTAAAAATACCCAAGTGTACCAAACCTAAAATCGTCAGAGATATATTTCCTGTTTAAATACTGAACACCACTATAAAATTTTCACTGAATAACAACAGAACAGTCTTAAACAGAATTAAGACCATAAACCATCAGTGAAATACAGTGTTCAATATCGCACAAGAAAGCGGAAAATAAAATACATAACTAATAAGGGAAAACATAACTTAAGCATAAAAGCTAAGTCTTCAGCAACCATCCGAGTACCACCTACTCGTGCCTCTTGGATCTCCACTTTCCCTGGTTATCTGAAAAACAACAACATATAAACAATGAGATACAATCTCAGTGAGTTCTACCGAAACCCCTACTAACACTCGCGGTCCAGTTATGAAATCTTTTATCTCGGAGTTTAATTTATAAACCCCGCAATTTTAACCTAGCACGACACCGGCCCCAGACATGGTAATCCCGATGAATCGCACTAGATAACACGGCACCGACCCCAGACATGGTAATCCCGATGAACCGCATTATTTAGTCCTTAACACAGCACCGACCCCAGACATGGTAATCCCGGTGAACCGTATTATAGAACTTTCTTTCTTGTAGTTTAATTTATAGACCATGCAATTTAACCTAGTACGACACCGGCCCCAGACATGGTAATCCCGATGAATCGCACTACATAACACGGCACCGACCCCAGACATGGTAATCCCGATGAACCGCATTATTTAATCTTTGACACACCACCGACCCCAGACATGGTAATCCCGGTGAACCCCATACCAATAGTGTTTCCTAATGGCACGGAGCCTAGGGTAAGGGTTCATGACTTCCCCGCCTAGTATGTCAACATGGGTCGTCACCCAAACTCGATATAATATAAAAATATATCTACACTCGATGACCTGTTAGTTCACCTATAATCAATGAACATTCAGTCCATCTACATTTGACCGTTCCCTATAGTCGATATAATATATATATCGTGAATCGTAGACGGTTTAGATGAACATAATACCATCTCGCGTCAGTTATACCGTACCACGTAGGACTCATAGTCCGCTTTATTATTAATAAAACATATTCGCACACGTGTACTATTATTAGGTTTTTCGAAACGATTTGGACATCAAAAGTATTTGATAAAACCTTTTTGAAACATACCCAAAATCATGGCATTATAAGCCTAACATCATTATAGAAGGGTTAGGAAATGATTAGGAAAGGATTGGAATTGAAACGGAATCATTTCGGGCACTTTTAAAATTTTGGACAGAACTAGGCGCACGGGTCGTGCCCCTGGACGCACGGGTTGTGCTCATTTGACAGCATTGCAAAAATGGCCTGTTTTATGAAAACTTGCTTTCCGATCAATCCGAAACTCGCCCCGATCGATTCCTAACTCGAAAACAGACAATACCAGGCAATATTCCAGTCCAATCAACATCAAACAATCAAGCAATTCAATCGAAAACTCAATCAAACCGGATTGTATCAAAAACGACATATTTTCCAATTAACGGTTTTTAAGTCAAAATCTTTCGAAATCAAATCACCAAAAATTCCATTTCAACACGACACAACTCGAGACTCGCTCCGATCGATTCCTAACCCAAAACAGATAATATCAAGTAATATTCCAGACCAGTGAAAGCGATAAAACGATCAATCAATTAATTCGAAAAACAAAAATCCTAAACGTGAGTAGAACTCACCCTTGAAGCGTGAACCACGATCGAGCCGAATTCGCCGAGTAGCCACACGAACGCTCCCCGCTTAAACTCTCCGTTCCGACGACGCCAAATCCGCTTTCAAAGCTTTCCACTCGATCGCGAAACCTCTTTTTGACCGAAATACCGAATTCCCCGAAATTCTCCACGGATACTATTCATCATCTTCCTCCTCTAACCTCCATGACACTATTCACACATAACCCCAATAATTTTGATTTTTCAACCTAACTCACCCAACTAGCTCTCAATATTCCAATCGAACTCTAATACTCGAGCAATCCACCTTGGGTTCGTTCCTAATCGAACTTAAACCTTCAAAACCAACCCAAAATCGGATCTCCCACAAAACCTTCAAAACACAAAAATGGCCAAGTGAGAGAGAGTGAGTTGATCGTCATGAAATTGGTACCAAAACGAAGAGGAAGGAACGCCAAACATTTTTCGTGTTGGAAGGAAGTCGTTTCGGTGAAGTCTTCTCTCTCCCTCTTCTCTTCTCCCTCACGCCATTCTCTTCTTTTTCTCTTCTCTTTTCTCTCTGTAACTCTCTCTGTCGCATTCTTTTCTTCCTTCTTTCTTCAATTCTTTCCTTTCTTTTCTTTAATTATTTCTTTCTCCCCTTCACTCACACCCACACACGTATACATATATATATATATATATATATTTATTTAATATATACGTCGTAACGTGGTCCAATTATCATATTGATCTAAATCTCCTATTTCGATTCCGAAACTTCCTTGATCCGTATTATCCAGTTAACGATCCGATGACAACCAATAAATAATTTTAGCACTCAGTAAATTTACCAGTCAAGTACTAAATTAATTTAATTTGGTTAACATCCAAATAATCCCATTAATTATTTTGCGGATGTTACATTCTCCCCAACTTAAAAGAATTTTGTCCTCAAAATTTCGTCAAATCTTTCATCCGACTAACCGAGGATCGATATCCTCAGAAAGGTCTTAAATTGCTGGAAACAATCTCGAACTAACGAAATGAGCGTAGGAACTCTTCCCAAGTTGGCACATCAATCTCCAAGTATGATTCACTACTACCTTGATACGAACTCTCTGGTCACGCATCTACACGAGAAACTCATCATTCGCCTACATAGGCTCGGCACCGCGTTTGAAAACACTTCCGAAGCTTCATTCCTCACTTGTTCCCCAACTTTGATTAATCTAAATCAAAGTACTCCTCGGTAGAGGTAAAAACAAACATGATTTCCTCAAAGGGTGTAGACACGTCCCCCGCAAATTTTCTAAAAATCCATAACAGCTCTCGTACATACCGACAATGTGACGAAAAAGTCACTTGTGACACTTCTTGACTCGCCCCCAAGATTTCGAGATAATACTTCTCGAAAGAAGATGAAATGGGGATTTACCAGAAACGTTTATCTTAAACGCAGAAATAAGCCACGGGGACATCAAATAAAGTGAACGTAATGAAAATCACCTCAGTTGTTCTCCAATCAACTATCAAACAGAACTCAGAGCTCCTTTCCGAATTAGTCAATAGCGTTGAGAGCTTCCCCTCAACCTAAGTAATCCTCCTAGGATTTTCCTCCTCAATCATATTCTATTAGCCTCTTAATTCGTTCCCAAAATTAACTATAGCATGCGGGTTTTCACCAAAAACGATTTTTCAAAACTATTACACCGCACGCCAAGCTTCACTTCGGAAATTTCTGTCACTTATAAGCAGATCCATCAATTAATCCTTTGATGGTTATTCGCAACGTGAAAACAGTCAGTAGTTACCTCACCTACATATTCGTGTTCACGTTCGACTTGTCAAACAGAATCTCATAATACTATCTCATTGTTAACTTTCACAAAGGAGAGGTTAACAGACTAATACTTCGGTGTGCTTCCTCTAACACTTGCCTTTTATTGTTCTCATCATCGGGTGCACAAATTCTACCATTGAAACAACTGACTCCATCACTATCCATGGTAAAATCTGGAAATACCTTTTGTGATTGTAGCTTCACATCAACTTCCTGTGCTAAGCGTATAGAATCCCTTAGGGAACTAGAGATCCTCATGTGGCTCAACACTAACCGGTTCCTCCTTGATCTTGAATTCAGATTTAGGTCTCTATCAGACTCTAATAATTCCATCTAATGCATCATAATTCTGCCGTGTGGAGTGATTTCCTATTACTGGCATCAGCTACAACATTGGAATTTCCTGGATGATACTTCAACCCGAAGTCATAATCCTTCAGAAATTCTACACACTTCTCTGCCTGCTATTCAGTTCTTTCTGATCAAACAGATACCTTAAACTCTTGTGACCACTAGAGTCTTCGAAACGAGACCCATACAGGTAACGTCTCCAAATCTTCAGTGCACAAACAATAGCTATTAACTCCAATTCATGAGTTGGATAATTCTCTTCACGAGACCTTAATTGTCTGGACGCCTAAGCTACCCCTTGTTGATCTTTGCATTAAAATACATCCTAAACCCTTCCCTGAAGCGTCATCGAAAATTTAAAATTCCAATGACGGATCCGGAAGAATCAGGATTGGAGCAGAAGTCAAAATCTTCGACTCTAGAAAACATCCTTCACAATCGGCATCCCACGTAAACGGATGACCCTTACGAGTTAACCGAGTAAGTGGAAAGCTAACTGTGAGAACCCTTGAACGAATCGCTTATAGTAACCGGCTAGACCCAGAAACTTTTGATCTCTGCGGCTGATGTCGGTCACTCCCATTCAACACCGCTTCCTTCTTACTGGGATCTACAGAAACTCCCGACTTGGGAAATCACATGTCCCAAAGATTTTACCTCTGACACCTAAAAATCACATTCTGAGGGTTTCAAGTACAACTTATTTTCTCGGAGTACTTTCCGAACAATGCGGAGATGTCGGACATGCTCCTCAATGGTCTTCGAGCACATCGAGATACCATCAATAAAAACGACTACGAATTGATCTAGGTAATTGAGGAAAAACTCGGTTCAGGTAATCCATGAATACCGCTGGAGCATTAGTCAAACCGAAGGGCATCACTACCCACACATAATGTCCATACCTAGTACGGAAAGCTGTCTTCGGAATATCTAAGGCTCTAACTTTTATTTGATGATGTCCTGACCTCAGATCAATTTTAGAAACACTGCAGCACCTCAAATTGCTCAAGCAAATGGTCTATCCTTGGTAAGGGATATTTATTCCTGATCGTCACTTTGTTAAGTTGTCGATAACCGATGTACAATCTCATGCTACTATATTTCCTTTTTACTAATCACACCAGAGCACTCCCTAGAGAAGCACTCAGTCGAATAAATTTCTTTAACATCGACTCTTCAAGTTGAGACTCCATTTCCTTTAATTCTCAAGAAACCTTCAATAAGAAACAATAGATATTGATCCCGTGCCAGGAATCAATTCTACAGTAAACTCTACTTCTCGCTCTGGAGGTCCAGAAGAAACTTCATCGTGAAAACATCCAGAAAGTCATTCACGACCTGAACGTTCGCCAAATCTAAACTAGTTCCAGTGGATGCAGATAACATACTGTCATACCCCAATTTTGTCCGGCTTAGGTCAAAACCCTAATTTTCAAACAAAAATAAATCAAGTCTTAGCATTCATCCTAGAGGTTAGGAAGAGTATCATGCTTGCATCTTAGAAGTTTCAGAATGCATTTTAGGGTTAGAAAAGCATTGCATGGCATTTTAGAGCACTTTAGAGCATTTCTAGGGTTTCTAGGGTTCTTCCTAGTTCAAAGGGTATTTTGGTAATTTCGCCAAAAAAGACTTATTTTCTCATCATGCATGCATTTCTAGAGTTTTAGAGTCATCCAAAGGGTCTCGGGATCATTGTTAGAGTGGAAATGAAGTTTGGAGCAAAATTAGGGTTTTTGGGACCAAAAGGGCATTTCGGTCATTTCACTAAGATAAATAATTTCTCAGAAAAAACCACTATGCATCTCTTGAGGAATTTGTTTGGGTCCAAGTAAGTGGAGATGTGTGTTTTTTTTTGTGCATCATTGGAATATTTTTGGCATGAAATTCGGTTTTTGAACAAAAGGGTAAAATGGTCATTTCCTTTGGAGTGGGGTCAATAAATCAATTTTGGGATTGGTGAGATCATAAAATTCAGAGCCCAATCATTGAATCATGGGACATAGCCCAAAATTGCATGAATTTAGAAGAATTATCTTGAAAGGAATAATCAATATTCCTTTGAATTTTGAAAGGTCAAGTGTAGTACAATAGTACAAGTTGCAATTCCACTCACTCTCTTTCCTTTGGCTGCGAATTCCAGCCCTTTTTTCCCCATTTTTGGTTTATTTTATTGATTGCAAATTGTGTTTAAATCATGGCCTTCCATTCAAGTGTTAAATGCAATCCTCACCCTTCATTTGAATTAAAATGGCACTCTTGTAATATGCTTCATGAGAAAATACATTTTTGTAATTTAGCTTATCCTTCACTCACCTCCTTAAGCTACGCCCCTCAGCCCTCTCTCACCTCACTTTGTGCTTTCTAATTGCCCCTAATCCATGTAACATTTGATCTTGACCCTTGGTTCAAAATTTAGATGCAATCCTAGAGCACAAGGGAGATAAATTGACCTAGAAGCCCTTAATGATAAGTGAGCACTATATATATCTTCATATGATCAACCCACAAAGGGCTCTCCATTCAAAAAACCCTAGCACACCCACTCCTCTCCTCCCTTCTCCCCTTGGCCGTAGCCCCCTCACCCCTCCTCCTCCATTTTCTTTTCAACTTCCATCCACCAAATCACCTCAAACTCACTCCATATTCATATATCTTCTTTCTTTCATCCTTAATCCCACATTTACATCATCAAAGGGGTTGTTTCTTCAAGGTTGAGTGGCTGTTTATTGATGACTTGTGAAGATTGTTGGTGATTTTATTACTCTTGATCTTCATTTCTACTCTTGCTTAGTTTGGAACTAAGGTATAACCTAAAACCCTTTGCATTTTCATCCATTTTCTTGCATCAAAATCAGTTTTCAACTTATATTTGCATCTCATAACATCATTCAAATGTAGATTAGGGGTTGTTGTGGGTGAGAGCTGGCATCTCACCCACCAAATAAATTGTTCTTGCGACTATGTGTTGATTATATGTTGTTCTTGTGATTTGCTCTTTGTTCATGTGATTTTCACCAAAATAAAAACATGTTTCTTCTTGCTTTAGCCTTGGGCCTAATTCATGATCCTTGTGTTGTTATTGTTCATTGGATGATTTGAAGTTGAATAATGCATGACTAATTGTGCTAATTTTGTGAAGTAATGATGAACTATGCTTGTTGTTGAATCTTGATGTTTTGGACTTGAATTTTGGGGAATGTGGCTTCGGTTTAGGGCTCCAATGTTAGGGTTCTTGCTTGTTTCTTGTTGTTTATCATGTATTCATGCTCATCTATGTGATTGGGTCAATTGTGATGAAAGAATTGAATGATTTTGGGGCAAGTAAGGCCTCGGGTTCAAGCCAATTTTTAGGGTTTTGTTGTTTTTTTCCCTTTTGATTTTTGCATGAAATAAATGTGGATTTGAGTTGTAGTATGCTTCGGCCTTGTGGCCCTTTTATGCATGTTTAATGTGTTTGAATCACAAAAAATATTTGTTGCCAAGTCTTGTAAAAATAAAAGTTGTTTCAAGGTTGCTTTGACTTGTGTTAGGTCGTGTTATTTTTATGTGAAACCGAAATGGTAGATGATTCAAAAATGATTTTCTCAAGTTGTTTACTATGTTTAGCTTGCAATATGTTGTTTGGTTGATGATTGGCAAGGTGAATCCCACTTGTGCCTAGTGCACATGCTTGATAGTGTGGAGGATTTGTCTAATATGATTCAACCTACTTTGAGGTGCAAATTTTTTTAAATTGTTGATGATGTGCAAAGTGACTCTCACTTGTGCTTTGAGCACTAAAGCCCTAAGTGATGAAGATTGTTTCAAGTGATTCAACTTATATCTAATGAATAAATGCAAATTTGCGTTTATGTTTGTTAATGATAACTTGTGAATGCTTACGCTTTGCCATTTTGAAGCTTGCAAATGTAATAGTTGCTTAGGTTGCAAATTGTTTAATTGTTGATGATTTAGTGAAATGAGTCAACATGAACTTTCGAGTTCCATTTTAGATGTTGATGATTGCTTTAAAGTGATTCAACCTATGCCTATGCTTTCATGTTGATTTGGTAAAGTGACTAAACGTTTATGCCTTGTGCATTGTTAATAAATGTCAAAGATTACCAATTGTTTCATTTATATCCGATTCGGTCCTAAGACCTAAGGCTTGAACTAAATTTTGCAAATCTTTCTTTGCTGGCCTTCCCTTGCAACTTCCTTGTTTGCTCTCGATCTCACATACTCATGTCATCAATTATTCGTGATTCAATATCATTCTTGTGTAAAGTTTTTGTAAATGGTAATGAGTATGTTTGTGTATTAATTGTTGATTACCGTGCTTGCAAATTAATGAGCATTATATTTCGGTTTTGGCTTGAGAATTTGGTTGAAATGTTCTACCTATTTTCCAAAATCTTTTCCCAAATCAAGCTCTTTCTTAAACCATTTTTCAAATAAAAATCAAATGACTTTTTCAAACAAAAAACTCTAAGGTTTTTTTTCTTAAATAAATCATTAGTCATCACTCGAAGCCTTTGCTTGTTTGATCGCTAATGAGGAGTTATTAGTGGTAGTCACTCGAAGCCTTTGCTTGTTTGACTACTATGAAAGCTCCCACACTTTAACTAAACACGAATAAAGCAAATTTCAAAAACAACATGAGCTATTAGTGATAATTATCACCGATGCTCGCCCTTTTTTTCAAAACGCTTTCAAAAAGATAATAAAACGTTGTTACTTGTAGTCACTCGAAGCCTTTGCTTGTTTGATTACCGGTTTCGACTCTTTTCTTTCGAGTTAGTAATGAACGCCACTCGAAGCCGTTGCTTGTTTGGTATTCGTGAACACTTGAGTCCTATTTCAAAAACTCCAAAAAATTTAAATAAGATAAAACACAAAAACGCTTTCAAAACCAAAAGACTAGAACTACGTAGCTTTGATCCCTCTTCCAGAGAGGGTACGTAGGAGCGGGTCGTAACCCGTCAAGCACACTTTTAAAAAAAAACTTTGTTTTGTTCCCTAGAACTACGTAGCTTTGATCCCTCTTCCAGAGAGGGTACGTAGGAGCGGGTCGTAACCCGTCAAGCACACTTTTAAAAAAAACCCCTAGAACTACGTAGCTTTGATCCCTCTTTCAGAGAGGGTACGTAGGAGCGGGTCGTAACCCGTCAAGCACACTTTTAAAAAAAACCCCTAGAACTACGCAGCTTTGATCCCTCTTCCAGAGAGGGTACGTAGGAGCGGGTCGTAACCCGTCAAGCACACTTTTAAAAAAAAAAACCCTAGAACTACGTAGCTTTGATCCCTCTTCCAGAGAGGGTACGTAGGAGCGGGTCGTAACCCGTCAAGCACACTTTTAAAAAAAACCCCTAGAACTACGTAGCTTTGATCCCTCTTCCAGAGAGGGTACGTAGGAGCGGGTCGTAACCCGTCAAGCACACTTTTAAAAAAAAACCCTAGAACTACGTAGCTTTGATCCATCTTCCAGAGAGGGTACGTAGGAGCGGGTCGTAACCCGTCAAGCACACTTTTAAAAAAAAAACCCTAGAACTACGTAGCTTTGATCCCTCTTCCAGAGAGGGTACGTAGGAGCGGGTCGTAACCCGTCAAGCACACTTTTAAAAAAAAAACCCTAGAACTACGTAGCTTTGATCCCTCTTCCAGAGAGGGTACGTAGGAGCGGGTCGTAACCCGTCAAGCACACTTTTAAAACAAAAAAACCCCTAAAACTACGTAGCTTTGATCCCTCTTCCAGAGAGGGTACGTAGGAGCGGGTCGTAACCCGTCAAGCACCCTTTTAAAAATCTTTGTTTTGTTCCGCTTTTCAAAGATACCAAAAATATTTTTCTTCTCAATAAAACCGTTTCTCAAACGAAATAAAAAGAAAGGAAGTAGAACAAAAATCATTTCAAGTCAACTTTTTCTAAGCCACATATCAAAGTTAATGGTTCCCTTTCGGTAGAAAGGAGGTGCGTGGTGCTAATACCTTCCCCGTACCTAACCGACCCCCGAACCTACATCTCAATGTTTTCGAAAGACCATCCGCCTTTTTCAAAAGACTTTTTCCAATGTTTTAGTCTTTAAAAATAAATATTGGTGGCGGCTTCAAATTTTTTCACGTTGTCAAACTGAGGAATCCTTAAACCGGATTTTTCGGGGCGCAACAGCTGGCGACTTCACTAGGGACTTTTTTTTAAAAAAAACAACGAGGGTCAAGCCAAGTTAACTTAAATGTGTGGTTTAAAAAGTTGACTTGAAACTTTGTTCTACTTCTTCTTCTTCCTTTTCTTACCATGCATTTCTTAATTTCCATGTCCCCTCTTCTTTGCTCCTTTTCTACAAGGTAATATCATGCATTATGCCATTATGCCCTTATGATCCCTTCTTCTTCGCTCCCTTTCTTGAGGTAAGCTATATGTTTGTTGTTGATACTTTAGTATAGTTTATTTTGATTAAACCCTAGGGTAGACAAGTTATTATTGCTTGCTTCTGTCTGGCTGTTCTGGTTTTCCTTGCAGGTGGGGATGGGTAGATTTTAGGAAGTATGTCCTCAATCACACACTTTCACACCTTATGATTTGTATGCTATGAGTGGGCTCCTATACCCGGATCCAACAAACACTTAGGGGAGTGGAGACGATTAGTGACTGTCATTCGAGACCTTTGTCTGTCTGATACTCATGAAAGTCTCAACCGGAGTACGTTTTCTCATGACGCCTCACACTTGGTAGCTTTCTACATTTGTGGGTGTCGGCATGAGGATTCTATAGCTCCGGTAGCCATTGTGAGGGTGTGAATTAGAGCTACATGGGAGGAACCTTTGAAGTTGCCCTAGAACTTAGGATTCCCACCTTGGTAGGACACGAGGGCATACGAATTGTATGTTGCATTGTAGTTTAGGCATGTCTTTACTATAATAAAAAGAGAAATTTTCAAAAAAAAAGAAAAGAGGAAAGGGTTGCCATTGTAGCCTTCTCTTTTGCCGGTCCGTACGAAGTGACATATGGCCCACTTCATTTTCAAAAAAAAGAGAAAGAGTTACCGTTGTAGCCTTTCTCGTACCGGTCCACATGAAATGACGTACGGTCCTCATTTTCAAATAATAATATATTTTCCTTCTTCAAATAAACCACAGCGTGAGGCGGCACGTAGTGTGTCTCCTAAATTTCTGAACTTCCGTCCACACGTAGTGCCTTTATTTTTTCCACGCGCATCATTCACATCATAGTCGCATCATGCCGCATTCATTTACTTGCATCCATATAACATCTCATTTGCATTTGCTTGCCGGGGATCACCGGGCAATGTACCGTCTTGTCATAGGTGCATCAGAATGGAATCAAATAGCAAGGCTTCACTTGCTTCTCGCTTCCCAGTTTTGAAGAAGGTTGATTTGCTATTTCGATTCCTCGTTTACTTCACTTCTTAAATAAAAAAAACTAAATAAAAAAAATAAATAAAAAAATAAAAAATAAAAAAAAAAGAAAAGTTTATGCGCTTATGACAAGATAAGGCATCCCGTGGTTCCCGGCACCAAGCAAACATTGTACATACATTCATACATCCATTCATACATTCATCTTGATTCTTATGTAATAAAATCTAAACAAACAGAAAAGGCAAGCTGGTTCGTCCACATCGTTATTCACCCGTTTGCAAGCAAAACTGATGGTGTCCAATGAAGGCAGTCTGGGTCAAGATGAATGGTGATAGAGATCCTTAATCCTGAGCAGCTGGCTCAGGAGAACCAGCTCTGAAAGCTAAGGTGGAGGCCATGGAAGCTCAGAGGGCCGAGATAATGAATATGCTGCAAAATCTGAGAAGTGGGACCGCTGCTGGGGCCGCCGCTGTCGTGAATCCAGAAGAGGTCGTTACCTTTGTTTCTCCTCCTGTATCAGCTGAAATCATAACTGTTCATCCCCTTCCCAGGCCAGAAGTTAGTCAATCTCCGGGGACAAACAGTCCAAGACAACCAAATGCACAAATATACCCTTGGGGGATGGCCATGAATTATACACCATCCACTGCTGAAGCCATTCCCGTGGTGACAATCAGCCTGCTGTGGTTACTTCTAGTGGAGTTGCGGGTGTGCCACGCATTCACATCCCTAGTCCCAGTATTATACCTCCCAGAAGTTCTTCTGCTCTTGCTCCGGAGATTATGTGAATCCTCCAAGTGTTGCTTATCAAATGGGAAACTCCGCTCAGTATGGGGGTTACTACTTCAGTCCAGGGAGCTATCCTCAGGGCCAGATGATTGAAAGCTCACAGCCAAGAGACAGATATCACTGCTAGAAGAACGATTGAAGGCAATGGAGGCCCAGATACATGAGATGATGGTCATATTGCAGAGCTTAAAGAGTGGGGCAGCTGCTGAAGGTGTCACCGTCGTGGGTCCAGTTGGTGTCACTTCTTTCATTCCTCTCCACCACAAACTGTTCCATTCTCTGCTCCTGTGCCATCCCAGCAAGGCGGTGACAGTCACAAGGCTCAGGGTTATCAGACAAGAGACGAACCAGTTTTGATCCAATACCGATGACATGCACTGAATTGTTTAATCACCTGACTTCCAAGAACCTGATCAACACTCGGCCAATGAAGGCCCTTCAGCCGCCATTCTCCCGAAGTCACAATGCAAGTGCTACCTGCAGTTTCCACGAAAACGGGGTTGGTCACACTGTGGAGGAGTGCAGAGCCTTCAAGCATGCAGTGCAAGACCTGATAGATCGGTGTGTGGTTCAGATAGGAACCCCTGATATTGATGGTGAAGAAGAAATCAATGAGGAAGTAACAGCGGTGCCTGTGAAAGAGGGATGTTGGGATACCCTAGGGGAGCCCAGTGGAAAGTTTGATTACTTGGTCAGGTATGACGTTCCCGAGAGTGCTCAAATCCGAATGGAAGACATCCAGCCTACAGGATGGGATGAGGAAGAGGAACAACACGACCAAATTGCTGTCATAATAATGGTCCTAGTCAGAAGAGGGATGTTGGGATACCCTAGGGGAGCCCAGTGGAAAGTTTGATTACTTGGTCAGGTATGACGTTCCCGAGAGTGCTCAAATCCGAATGGAAGACATCCAGCCTACAGGATGGGATGAGGAAGAGGAACAATACGACCAAATTGCTGTCATCAATAATGGTCCTAAGTCAGAAGAGGGTGGTGCAAACCTGGTTTGTCGCTGCAGTGCTGGTGAAAGAATTAAAGAATTGAAAGATTGTTGATCCTCCTGGGACCTTTGACTTAAAGTAGTCATTTGTAATGCAACCCTGTGGCTCTGCCCAAGGCCACAGGATCAGTTGTTAGGGGCGCACATGTTTTTATTTTCTAAATCATCATCATAAAAACGTTGTTTTTGAATTCCAATCAATAAAAATCAATTCCTTTTCATTTCGTGTGTCTTTTCCTTGCATTATTATTGCTTGTTTGTTTGTTTCGCCTTTCATTCTGCTTTTTCGCCTCAGTAAAAAGCGGATCCACAGCAATTGTCTCTCAAAATAACAGTGCCAACAGTCCATATTTTGACTTTGATCACCTTATCAATCAAGCAGAGGGGGATGTTGAGGAAGACGGGAAGATCCTCCAGAAGGTTAATGATACAAGAAGAAAGAGTTATTCAGCCTCACGGGGAATCAACTGAAGTGATCAATTTAGGTACAGCAGAGGACAGCAAGAAAAGAGATCAAGATGGGTACTTCAATAAAGGAAAATTAGAGCACAGAAAGAAATAAAAATAAGTAAATTATTGTCTTTGAGTTAATTTTTGAGAAAACGAGCAATCATGATTTGAAATGAAGTTGGACCATCCCTCCATACCCTCAAAAACCTAAAATCCCAGAAAATCCATTTCCTACCCACCTTAAGCCAAGAAAATCCCAAAGAGAAAAACAAAATCCCTCCTACCCACCGTAAGCCAAAAAAAAGGGCCAAAAATCCAAAAGTCACCTTAGACAAGGATCACCAAAAAAAAAACAGTGCATCGTTCTTTATCAGTTCACCCAAGCTAAAAAAAAAAAAAAAATTCAAAAAGGGAAAATCCCAAAATCAAAAGAAAAATACAACAGAAATGTAAGTAGTGAGTTGATACGTGTTACCACAAAACCCAAGAGATCCTCGTCTCAATAAACCTTCAAACACTGTATCATTCCCATACCTCTCAATAAACCTTCAAACACTGTATCATTCCTATACCTCTCATAAACCGCAAACACTCTCCTTTTGACCGCGATAACCCGCCCTCCACAGACCCTTAGCCAGGAATAAAACTTCCTAATACCTCATCAAGCCAGTTAACCATCATAAACCATCGATCATCAGCCAACGCTGAATAAGACCCATCCTCCCATCAACCCCAAACACTCCGACAAGCTCACTCATCTCTCCTCCACAAAACACCACAATCCCGAAAGGTCCATCCCGATCAATGATTGATTGCTGTTGTTTTCTCAAAGTTTTAGCTCAAGGACAAGTAAACTCATTTGTTTACAATATGCCAATGCCAAGTGGGGCAATTCTGTCGCTCTTCACCCTTCTTACAAATGGGGAGATTGACCCTACACCTATCTCATCCCTTGTCGCACTCACATTCATTGAAATCATGCAGGGGCAACCCCCTTTCTTCTCTAGTGTATGGGTCAGAAGCAGTTCTTCTCATCAAGGTTGAAATACCCTCTCTACGAGTAGTCATGGAGGCCAGGTTAGAAGAAGAAAAATGGATCCAAGCTCGTCTAGATCAACTGAATCTCATTAAAAGGAAAAAATTGCTGCCCTGCGCCATGGCCAGTTGTACCAACAAAAGATGAAGGCAGCTTTCGGCAGGAAAGTCCGTCTTCGAGAATTCGGCGAAGGAGACCTTGTACTCAAAAAGATCCTGCCTATCCGGACTGACTCCGTGGGAAGTTGAGGCCCACTTATGACGGTCCATATGAAGTCAAGAAAGCTTTTTTTTTTCAGAGGAGCGCCGATACAAATAAACATAGACGGTGAAGATCTCAGGAATCCAGTCAATTCAGATCAAGTGAAGAAGTATTATGCCTAAAAAATAGATGAAAAAAGAGAAAGACAAGCCAAGTAAGAATTAGCTCGCTAGGCTGAAAACCCGCAAAGGGCGGCCTAGGCAAAATCAGAGCGACCCGGTGGATTGAAAACCCGCAAAGGGCGATCCAGGCAAAAATTAGGGTCTGAAAACTTAGGCATGAAAAGTAAAGAAAGGCATACAGCTCTCCTACAAGCTTGGATGAGGGATGATCAAGGTCAAGGACATAGATGTTTGGCACTGTTCCACAGAGACGGACAGTCAGAATTCAGCTTCTCTCCTTTTTCGTGTCTTTTTACAGTTTAAACTTTCAAGTGTAATAAATAATCGGCGTAACTTCTTGTGCGGCCGGTTTCCACATTAATAAAGTTCAAATTTCTCGTATCTGTTCACTCTTTTATTTTCTGCTTTTTCTGCTCAAAATAAACGTTTTATGATGATGATGGTCCTGAATTGTAAAACATGTGCATACATCATAGAGCATTGCAAATCATTACGAGATTCTTAAGAGTCCCGGGAGAAGGCAATTCCCCAAAGCCAGTTAACCATGAAGGAGAAAGCAACTACATCCACGATTGCTTCAAACCAGCAAAGATAACATGTACTCGGCCCGTGAGCCCCGCAATTCCAACAGGTTCCTCAGTCTCATGTCACGAGTGTCGTGGGTTGGCTGAACCAGCAAAAAAATAAAAAAAAATAAAAAAAAAAAAATAATAATAATAATAATAATAATAATAATAATAATAATAATAATAATAATAATAATAATAAATAAAATAATAAGCAAAAGAGCAATAAACAAACACAATCATGCATTACATAAAATCATGCATTCCTCAGACATAGGAAATAATAATAAGAAAAGAGAAATTCAGACATTTGCATTTGCATTCATCATAGGAGAAAGGAAAAGAAAATAACAATCATAACATTTGCATCCAAATATCTCATTTGCATTCGCATTTCATGCATTCATCGCGTGCCATCCAAAATCCTAATGTTTCCCAATCAACCATTTCATATTATTGCTACATGTACCATAGCAGTTGGACTCAAACATTTCATTTGCATCATCTTAATGTTTGCATTTCATAAAAGGAAAAGAACAATAAAAAAATCTTGCATCAAAGCATTGCATTTGCATCGTGCATCTCATAAAAAAAACAAAAGCGAAGTCTTCCCTTGCATACACTTGCACCGAAATTCTACAAACCATTAGGTCAAACCAGACCTTTGTGTCCTTAAACCAGACCTTTGGGGTCCATAAACCAGACCAATATGCAGACACATATTGCTCCATAACTCAGGCATGTCGGCCCTTAAACCAGATCATTGCGATCCATAAACCAGACCTTTGTGTCCTTAAACCAGATCATTGCAATCCATAAACCAGACCTTTGTGTCCTTAAACCAGATCATTGCAATCCATAAACCAGACCTTTGTGTCCTTAAATCAGGTCATTGCGATCCATAAACCAGACCTTTGTGTCCTTAAACCAGACCTTTGGGGTCCATAAATCAGACCAATATGCAGACACATATTGCTCCATAAACCAGGCTTGTCGGCCCATAAATCCAGCATTGTAGGCATCAGCGTCACATGCATCTACGTAGCATACATCTGCATTACATTTGCATGACCGCATCTTGTGCATTCATCACATGATGAAAACCAAAGTAAAAGAATAAAGGGCATTTCATGAACATTCATCATCTCAATAAACTCATCGCATAGCATGCATCTGCATAACATGCCTTCGCATAACATGCAACCACACTCCTTGCATCATTCCTTGCATCAGCTGACGTATGCAGGTACCTCAATCCAGTGCGGCAGCATTGGCCATCTCAACCAATCAACAGGATTCGTAAATCCATTCAGGACCCAAGTGTCCCTTCAGGCCCAAGTGCCCATCAACCAACAGGATTCGTGAATCCATTCAGACTTCACCTTGTATTCGAGCTGCAGGTAAGTCATTCAGACCTCGTTAGGTTCAGACGAAAAGGATAGTTGTGTCGGCCTAAGACATGGCGCAGTCCTAGGGAAATATCGAGATCGCGACTTGATAAAGTACCCTCCCCCGGTCGCTCGTGAAGACCACCATGCCCAAGGGCAAGCTCGGATCGTTCGCGGTTCGTTAAAAGGCTTTAGGCAGCCTTTGGTGTCGGCTTACTGGGCGCCGATACCTTTTCTTTACCGCTTTCTTTTTTCTGTTTTGCACGTCAGGTGCTTATTTTTCTGTTTTGCACGTCAGGTGCTTATTTTTCCGTTTGGCACGTCAGGTGCTTATTTTTCTGTTTTGCACGTCAGGTGCTTATTTTTCCGTTTGGCACGTCAGGTGCTTATTTTTCTGTTTTGCACGTCAGGTGCTTATTTTTCTGTTTTGCACGTCAGGTGCTTATTTTTCTGTTTTGCACGTCAGGTGCTTATTTTTCTGTTTTGCACGTCAGGTGCTTATTTTTCCCTTTTGCACGTCAGGTGCTTATTTTTCTGTTTTGCACGTCAGGTGCTTATTTTTCTGTTTCGCACGTCAGGTGCTTATTTTTCTGTTTTGCACGCCAGGTGCTTATTTTTCCGTTTTGCACGTCAGGTGCTTATTTTTCTGTTTTGCACGTCAGGTGCTTATTTTTTCTGTTTTGCACGTCAGGTGCTTATTTTTCTGTTTGGCACGTCAGGTGCTTATTTTTCTGTTTTGCACGCCAGGTGCTTATTTTTCTGTTTTGCACGTCAGGTGCTTATTTTTCTGTTTTGCACGCCAGGTGCTTATTTTTTCTGTTTGCACGCCAGGTGCTTATTTTTCTGTTTCACACGTCAGGTGCTTATTTTTCTTTTTTGCACGCCAGATGCTTATTTTACCGCTTTCTGCACGAAAGTGCCCATTTTCCTTTTCTGCTTGCACACCCGTTTTTATTTATTGTTTTTCAAAAGAAGAAACAAGAGAAAGTTCGGGTTTCCCTAAGCAGACAAAATCGGTATAATTTCTGAATTCTTTATCTTTATTTTGCCTCGGAATATGTTTCGGCCAACTCATATTCCTCGTTAAATTCAGATAAAGAGGGGCAGCTGTCATACCCCAATTTTGTCCGGCTTAGGTCAAAACCCTAATTTTCATTCAAAAATAAATCAAGTCTTAGCATTCATCCTAGAGGTTAGGAAGAGTATCATGCTTGCATCTTAGAAGTTTCAGAATGCATTTTAGGGTTAGAAAAGCATTGCATGGCATTTTAGAGCACTTTAGAGCATTTCTAGGGTTTCTAGGGTTTTTCCTAGTTCAAAGGGTATTTTGGTAATTTCGCCAAAAAAGACTTATTTTCTCATCATGCATGCATTTCTAGAGTTTTAGAGTCATCCAAAGGGTCTCGGGATCATTGTTAGAGTGGAAATGAAGTTTGGAGCAAAATTAGGGTTTTTGGGACCAAAAGGGCATTTCGGTCATTTCACTAAGATAAATAATTTCTCAGTAAAAACCACTATGCATCTCTTGAGGAATTTGTTTGGGTCCAAGTAAGTGGAGTTGTGTGTTTTTTTTTGTGCATCATTGGAATATTTTTGGCATGAAATTCGGTTTTTGAACAAAAGGGTAAAATGGTCATTTCCTTTGGAGTGGGGTCAATAAATCAATTTTGGGATTGGTGAGATCATAAAATTCAGAGCCCAATCATTGAATCATGGTACATAGCCCAAAATAGCATGAATTTAGAAGAATTATCTTGAAAGGAATAATCAATATTCCTTTGAATTTTGAAAGGTCAAGTGTAGTACAATAGTACAAGTTGCAATTCCACTCACTCTCTTTCCTTTGGCTGCGAATTCCAGCCCTTTTTTCCCCATTTTTGGTTTATTTTATTGATTGCAAATTGTGTTTAAATCATGGCCTTCCATTCAAGTGTTAAATGCAATCCTCACCCTTCATTTGAATTAAAATGGCACTCTTGTAATATGCTTCATGAGAAAATACATTTTTGTAATTTGGCTTATCCTTCACTCACCTCCTTAAGCTACGCCCCTCAGCCCTCTCTCACCTCACTTTGTGCTTTCTAATTTCCCCTAATCCATGTGACATTTGATCTTGACCCTTGGTTCAAAATTTAGATGCAATCCTAGAGCACAAGGGAGATAAATTGACCTAGAAGCCCTTAATGATAAGTGAGCACTATATATATCTTCATATGATCAACCCACAAAGGGCTCTCCATTCAAAAAACCCTAGCACACCCACTCCTCTCCTCCCTTCTCCCCTTGGCCGTAGCCCCCTCACCCCTCCTCCTCCATTTTCTTTTCAACTTCCATCCACCAAATCACCTCAAACTCACTCCATATTCATATATCTTCTTTCTTTCATCCTTAATCCCACATTTACATCATCAAAGGGGTTGTTTCTTCAAGGTTGCGTGGCTGTTTATTGATGACTTGTGAAGATTGTTGGTGATTTTATTACTCTTGATCTTCATTTCTACTCTTGCTTAGTTTGGAACTAAGGTATAACCTAAAACCCTTTGCATTTTCATCCATTTTCTTGCATCAAAATCAGTTTTCAACTTATATTTGCATCTCATAACATCATTCAAATGTAGATTAGGGGTTGTTGTGGGTGAGAGCTGGCATCTCACCCACCAAATAAATTGTTCTTGCGACTATGTGTTGATTATATGTTGTTCTTGTGATTTGCTCTTTGTTCATGTGATTTTCACCAAAATAAAAACATGTTTCTTCTTGCTTTAGCCTTGGGCCTAATTCATGATCCTTGTGTTGTTATTGTTCATTGGATGATTTGAAGTTGAATAATGCATGACTAATTGTGCTAATTTTGTGAAGTAATGATGAACTATGCTTGTTGTTGAATCTTGATGTTTTGGACTTGAATTTTGGGGAATGTGGCTTCGGTTTGGGGCTCCAATGTTAGGGTTCTTGCTTGTTTCTTGTTGTTTATCATGTATTCATGCTCATCTATGTGATTGGGTCAATTGTGATGAAAGAATTGAATGATTTTGGGGCAAGTAAGGCCTCGGGTTCAAGCCAATTTTAAGGGTTTTGTTGTTTTTTTCCCTTTTGATTTTTGCATGAAATAAATGTGGATTTGAGTTGTAGTATGCTTCGGCCTTGTGGCCCTTTTATGCATGTTTAATGTGTTTGAATCACAAAAAATATTTGTTGCCAAGTCTTGTAAAAATAAAAGTTGTTTCAAGGTTGCTTTGACTTGTGTTAGGTCGTGTTATTTTTATGTGAAACCGAAATGGTAGATGATTCAAAAATGATTTTCTCAAGTTGTTTACTATGTTTAGCTTGCAATATGTTGTTTGGTTGATGATTGGCAAGGTGAATCCCACTTGTGCCTAGTGCACATGCTTGATAGTGTGGAGGATTTGTCTAATATGATTCAACCTACTTTGAGGTGCAAATTTTTTTAAATTGTTGATGATGTGCAAAGTGACTCTCACTTGTGCTTTGAGCACTAAAGCCCTAAGTGATGAAGATTGTTTCAAGTGATTCAACTTATATCTAATGAATAAATGCAAGTTTGCGTTTATGTTTGTTAATGATAACTTGTGAATGCTTACGCTTTGCCATTTTGAAGCTTGCAAATGTAATAGTTGCTTAGGTTGCAAATTGTTTAATTGTTGATGATTTAGTGAAATGAGTCAACATGAACTTTCGAGTTCCATTTTAGATGTTGATGATTGCTTTAAAGTGATTCAACCTATGCCTATGCTTTCATGTTGATTTGGTAAAGTGACTAGACGTTCATGTTGATTTGGTAAAGTGACTAGACGTTTATGCCTATGCTTTCAAGTCAACTTTTTCTAAGCCACATATCAAAGTTAATGGTTCCCTTTCGGTAGAAAGGAGGTGCGGGGTGCTAATACCTTCCCCGTACCTAACCGACCCCCGAACCTACATCTCAATGTTTTCGAAAGACCATCCGCCTTTTTCAAAAAACTTTTTCCAATGTTTTAGTCTTTAAAAATAAATATTGGTGGCGGCTTCAAATTTTTTCACGTTGTCAAACTGAGGAATCCTTAAACCGGATTTTTCGGGGCGCAACACATACTAACATGTGCTTCCGCACCTTGGAACGAAGGTTGACCGTCTAAGGTGAACTTGGTAACCGCTTCAGAATTTGTCCTAGACAATTCAACTGATTCTGAAGCGAAGCTGATAGTTGATTAACACAGTCGATTGCAACATGATTTGCAGTCATCCAATTCATACCCGAAATGGTGTCCTCACTTCTCATAGGCAAACAAATAATGCTTCTACGAAATTTCTGTCTCCTATAACACGTAGACCATTCTGACACAAAGATTGAGTCTGGACACGACCCTTAGCCGGAGTTAAGATGTTTATCAGCTCG
Source organism: Astragalus membranaceus (assembly GCA_039519185.1). Classification (NCBI taxonomy): domain Eukaryota; kingdom Viridiplantae; phylum Streptophyta; class Magnoliopsida; order Fabales; family Fabaceae; genus Astragalus; species Astragalus membranaceus. The sequence continues at coordinate 37,050,520 of CM076854.1, read as the reverse complement.
GATAGCGGAGATAAGGTTAATCCCAACCGGTTCACAACGCGATCGGAATATACAACAATAGGTTGCACCCGAACCATATAATATACTGATTGAGTTATTGAATAGGACTCCCGTCCTTCTAAGTATACCGTTAGCATTCGTAACTGTCTTAGCATTCCGAGTGTTGACTCGTCCTTGCCTTAGAGCTGCTTGTGACTCCCAGGAATTCTTCCTTGCAGAGCACTCTTTTGCATAGTGACCCTCTTCCGCATTACTATAATAGCACCGATTAGATCTTCGCTTGCAATCACCGCTGTGAGGCTTTCCCCAGTTAGAACATCTTCTGACCTTTGAGGAATCACAGAATTGCATCTGCTTTTCCTTTGATGACATTATCTTAGGACCTTGCATTCGGAGTTGATAATTCAACTACCTTCTTTCCTTTCCAGTATTCCCCATGAGATCATCCTCGGCGGCATAGGCTGATTGTACCAAGGCAACATAATTGGTAATAGTATAAGAACTAAGACCCTAAGCCATAAAAGCTCTAAGGCCCTTCTTATACATCTGCATTCTCCATTCGCCATCCGGAGCTTACTTTACCACTTGGTAAAACTGAAACAACTTTCCAAACTTAGCGATGTATCCTTCCACCGTCATGTCACCTTTCCTGAGGATGCACCGGTTGGAGATTCCGGTTTTGGTCGAGGATTGCGTCTTGATCGTCCTGTCATAATTCCGCTTATGATGCACTAAGTATTAAGTTGATCAGGCTCAATGTCTCTTAGCATCACAAGTGTAATTACAAAAAGGACTAACAAGGAATCGACTCAACCCTAAACTAAGTCCGACTAGGTCGAACTGCTCTGATACCAACTGTAACACCCCGGTATTTTTATCGAGTAAAAATACCCAAGTGTACCAAACCTAAAATCGTCAGAGATATATTTCCTGTTTAAATACTAAACACCACTATAAAATTTTCACTGAATAACAACAGAACAGTCTTAAACATAATTAAGACCATAAACCATCAGTGAAATACAGTGTTCAATATCGCACAAGAAAGCGGAAAATAAAATACATAACTAACAAGGGAAAACATAACTTAAGCATAAAAGCTAAGTCTTCAGCAACCATCCGAGTACCACCTACTCGTGCCTCTTGGATCTCCACTTTCCCTGGTTATCTGAAAAACAACAACATATAAACAATGAGATACAATCTCAGTGAGTTCTACCGAAACCCCTACTAACACTCGCGGTCCAGTTATGAAATCTTTTATCTCGGAGTTTAATTTATAAACCCCGCAATTTTAACCTAGCACGACACCGGCCCCAGACATGGTAATCCCGATGAATCGCACTAGATAACACGGCACCGACCCCAGACATGGTAACCCCGATGAACCGCATTATTTAGTCCTTAACACAGCACCGACCCCAGACATGGTAATCCCGGTGAACCGTATTATAGAACTTTCTTTGTTGTAGTTTAATTTATAGACCATGCAATTTAACCTAGTACGACACCGGCCCCAGACATGGTAATCCCGATGAATCGCACTACATAACACGGCACCGACCCCAGACATGGTAATCCCGGTGAACCCCATACCAATAGTGTTTCCTAATCGCACGGAGCCTAGGGTAAGGGTTCATGACTTCCCCGCCTAGTATGTCAACATGGGTCGTCACCCAAACTCGATATAATATAAAAATATATCTACACTCGATGACCTGTTAGTTCACCTATAATCAATGAACATTCAGTCCATCTACATTTGACCGTTCCCTATAGTCGATATAATATATATATCGTGAATCGTAGACCTGTTTAGACGAACATAATACCATCTCGCGTCAGTTATACCGTACCACGTAGGACTCATAGTCCGCTTTATTATTAATAAAACATATTCGCACACGTGTACTATTATTAGGTTTTTCGAAACGATTTGGACATCAAAAGTATTTGATAAAACCTTTTTGAAACATACCCAAAATCATGGCATTATAAGCCTAACATCATTATAGAAGGGTTAGGAAATGATTAGGAAAGGATTGGAATTGAAACGGAATCATTTCGGGCACTTTTAAAATTTTGGACAGAACTAGGCGCACGGGTCGTGCCCCTGGACGCACGGGTCGTGCTCATTTGACAGCATTGCAAAAATGGCCTGTTTTATGAAAACTTGCTTTCCGATCAATCCGAAACTCGCCCTGATCGATTCCTAACTCGAAAACAGACAATACCAGGCAATATTCCAGTCCAATCAACATCAAACAATCAAGCAATTCAATCGAAAACTCAATCAAAACGGATTGTATCAAAAACGACATATTTTCCAATTAACGGTTTTTAAGTCAAAATCTTTCGAAATCAAATCACCAAAAATTCCATTTCAACACGACACAACTCGAGACTCGCTCCGATCGATTCCTAACCCGAAACAGACAATATCAAGTAATATTCCAGACCAGTGAAAGCGATAAAACGATCAATCAATTAATTCGAAAAACAAAAATCCTAAACGTGAGTAGAACTCACCCTTGAAGCGTGAACCACGATCGAGCCGAATTCGCCGAGTAGCCACACGAACGCTCCCCGCTTAAACTCTCCGTTCCGACGACGCCAAATCCGCTTTCAAAGCTTTCCACTCGATCGCGAAACCTCTTTTTGACCGAAATACCGAATTCCCCGAAATTCTCCACGGATACTATTCATCATCTTCCTCCTCTAACCTCCATGACACTATTCACACATAACCCCAATAATTTTGATTTTTCAACCTAACTCACCCAACTAGCTCTCAATCATCCAATCGAACTCTAATACTCGAGCAATCCACCTTGGGTTCGTTCCTAATCGAACTTAAACCTTCAAAACCAACCCAAAATCGGATCTCCCACAAAACCTTCAAAACACAAAAATGGCCAAGTGAGAGAGAGTGAGTTGATCGTCATGAAATTGGTACCAAAACGAAGAGGAAGGAACGCCGAACATTTTTCGTGTTGGAAGGAAGTCGTTTCGGTGAAGTCTTCTCTCTCCCTCTTCTCTTCTCCCTCACGCCATTCTCTTCTTTTTCTGTTCTCTTTTCTCTCTGTAACTCTCTCTGTCGCATTCTTTCTTTTCTTCCTTCTTTCTTCAATTCTTTCCTTTCTTTTCTTTAATTATTTCTTTCTCCCCTTCACTCACACCCACACACGTATACATATATATATATATATATATATATATATATATATATATATATATATATATATATTTATTTAATATATACGTCGTAACGTGGTCCAATTATCATATTGATCTAAATCTCCTATTTCGATTCCGAAACTTCCTTGATCCGTATTATCCAGTTAACGATCCGATGACAACCAATAAATAATTTTAGCACTCAGTAAATTTACCAGTCAAGTACTAAATTAATTTAATTTGGTTAACATCCAAATAATCCCATTAATTATTTTGCGGATGTTACAGTTGTAGTTGGATTGTTCTTGGTATGTAATGAACCTTGAGTAACTTTTGTATAATATTATGATGTTTGTGTTTTATTCCTTGTGTCATAATACTTTCAATCTTGGTTTGGGAATGATCAACTAAAACAAGGTAACTTTGTGGGTACAGACATGGTTCAAAAAGAGAACTCAAGGAATGATATGAATGAAAACCCTTTAAAGACATTTAAAGGAAGCACTGCTTAACTCTAGACATAGGGGAGTAGTAGTTCATAAGGCAAATGTTGTAAGAGCTTAATATACAGGGGTAAAACTTATTTAGAGCATAGACATAGGAGTTTTGTAACATAACCCTGACGAAAGTGACTGAAAGGCACGCCACCAAGGCGCTACAGCGTCTACGGATTCTCACGCGCTACAGCGTCTAATATTATCTGAACATTACTCTTGGGAATTTACATAACTATTGAGCTATCCAACTCACCTTTAATTACTTCAACTTAATACTGTTTTATCACAACTTATAATGTTTACAACTCTTTACCTTTACTTGTTACTTAATTCTTTTCACTAAGCCTCTAATCACTTAAACTTCTTAGATTAATTCCAATCCCTGTGGGAACGAACTTTACATATCATTATATTACTTGTTGCGATTGTGTATACTTGCACATCTACTTTTCGCACAACACTGCTCTCAATCAGGGATGCCTCTAAAGGGAAGCCTCTCTTCAACTCCTCTAGGGGTGGTTTTGTAGGGGTATGTCTTGAGTGGGGGTTTGAGTCTAAAACTTGCTTTGTGGTTAATGTCTATGGCAAGCAAAAGCTTGGTGAAAAGAGACAAATGTGGGGAGATATGGTTATTTCTAGAAGGGGCTTCGGGGATGTGTTATGTTGTGTTTTGGGAGATTTCAATTCTGTTTGCTATCTTCCAGAAAGGAAAGGTATCAACGAGGCTGACCCTCTAGGCGCTGAGGTCGAAGCTAGAAAATATCAGGGTTTTCTTAGGAACATGGCCCTTTCAGACCCCCCTTTGCTGGGTCTTAAGTTCACTTGGTGTCAACCTAATGGGCCATCGATGAGTAGGTTGGATAAGATCTTTCTGTTTGATTGTTTGTTTGATACTTGGGGGGACGACTCTTTGTAGGCTCTTGAGCGTGATGTATCTGACCATTGTCCATTTCTCGTCAAGTATTCTAGTGAGGGGTTGGGCCTTAAACCGTTTAAATTTAACAAACATTGGTTGGATCACTAGGATTTCTGAGACCTGGTAAACATTTCTTGGTGTGCTCCCCATGTTGGTGGTTGGATGGGCTTTAGACTGAAAGAGAAATTGAAAAGGCTGAAAAGCACGTTGAAGTAGTGCAACAAGGTGACCTATGGAGAAGTGGACTTGAAGGCACCTGATCTTAGAGGTGAAGAGGTTGTCCTATATCAGAAGGAGATGACTAAGAGGAAGAATTGTTTTGCATAGCTTAGACACTTGCTCAAAATTAAGGATTCCTTGATCTTCTAAAGGTCAAGGTCTAGGTGGCTAAAGGAAGGAGATGCGATCACATGCTACTTCCACTCTTGTGTGAAGTCTCGGGGGTTAGAAATAGACTATCTGCCTTATGAGTGGGGAATTATTGAGTGGATAAAGTCTCGAAAATCATAGCAAAAGTAACTCTCTACCGATGAATGGGAAAGACCTCGTTTTAGCGACATTACCTTTTCTTTTCTCTCTACAGTGCATGTGTCTTCTCCCTCACAGAAATTCTCTCTTGATTTGGTGGACAGAGTAGTGGATGATTGTGATGGTAATAAGAGTCCCGGATCCGACGATTTGAACTTCACCTTAATTAGGGCATTCTGGGATATGTTGCGTCCAAAAATGCGTACCTTCTTATATGAGTTATTTTGTAATGCTATGCTCCCTAGATCTTTCACTTCCTACTTTGTGGCATTTATCGCAAAGGTTCACTACCGTTTTACTTTGGGGGACTATCGCTCAATCTCCTTACTAGGATGGTTGTATAAATTCCTAGCTGAAGTTTTGACGACCTGACTTAGCATAGTTATGGATGACCAAGTCTCTCCTGTGCAGTCTGTTTTGTTAAAGGTAGAAACCTGGTTGATGGTGTCCTTTTGGAAAATAAGGTTATTGATTTTGCTAAGAAGAGCCGTAAAGAATACCTCATTTTTAAGGTGGATTTTGAGAAGGCATATGATTCAGTTAGTTGGAGTTTTCTGGATTACATGCTGAGGCGTCTTAGATTTGATGATAGATGGAGGGCTGAGATGCGGGCTTTCATTTTCTCTGGAAACCTTTCTGTACTGTTTAATGGGAGCCCCACTAAGGAGATTAGCATTAAGAGGTGGTTGAAGCAAGGCGATCCTCTCGCAGCTTTCCTGTTTCTATTAGTAGCCGAGGGTTTGAGCAGTTTGATGCATCTGGCCATCGCCTGCAACCTTTTTGCTTAAGTGGCTCTCGGGGTTCAAAAGGTGACAGTTTCACACATGCAGTATGCTGATGAAACACTTTTAATTAGAGAGGCGTCAGTTGATAACATGTGGGCTATGAAGATCGTCCTTCGGACTTTTGAGTTGGCCTCAAAACCCTGTGTGAACTTTGCTAAGAGTAGCCTCATTGGTGTCAATTTGTTAGATATTTTTTTGGCTTTGGGTGTCAAGTTTCTGAAATGCAAGAGTATAGTACTTCTTTTCGAATACCTTTGGTTCTCGGTTGGAGCACACCCTCGAAGGGCTTCAACTTGGGTTCATATTCTTAATATGATAAGAGGCGTCCTTCAAAGCCGGCAGCATATGTATATCAGTCTAGGGGGAATTAGTCCTTGTCAACTTGGGTTCTGGAGTCGTTTATGCGTGGGGAAAGTATTAGCACCCCACAACATCCTTTCGAAAAGGGTTACTTCTGAGTAATTGTGCAAAACTATATTAAATTATAAAATATTTATTTCATTTCATTATGAAAAGAATTTAAAACGTGTAAGCATTTTTATTGAGAGCTAACAAAAATGTTTAAGAAAATACTTAAAAAAGATTTTTTATTAATGCACGTGACAAAGGTGGGTCCCCCTCTGCTCCTATGTATCTCTGGGTAGAGAATCAAAGGGTACGAAGTTTTTGGGTAGAAAGTATTTGTTTGTTTGTAGTTTTAGATTATTTGAATAGTTTTTGTAATTGCAGTTGCAGGACTTTCGTAATGACCAAACAGACAAATCTAGAATGGTCACTGTCGTGACCAGGATCCCGACGTAGACGGCCCAAAAATCGATATTTCAGGGAGTCGCCACCCAATTTATTAAATAGGGAAAATTGAGAAAAACCTACCTTAAAATTAATGGTTTGCGTAAACTAGGTTGGATTCGGGAGTCGGTTATGCATAGGGAAGGGCGAAAAGTTAATTCCACTACACCCCTAGTACATCCGTCCTAAGACAGTTACCCAAATCTGATTGTGCAAATATAAATTACGAATTTATTTGTTTTACCCAAAAATAAGGGCTAATTTAGAAACGTTTAATTTTGACGTGACGGGGAAGCCCCGCTCCTACGTATCCTCAGGTGCAATGAGGAACTCAAAAGTCACGTAGTTCTTTCTGAAAAGTTTTGTTGGTTGATGTTTTTTAATATAGGGGTTTTAGGATTATTGAGCTGTACAGCTCATCTGTCCTAGAACGCTGACTAACCCGTCTGTACAGTCGGCTTAGTCCCCTATTTTCGAAAAATAGAGTTTTTTGGAGTTTGGAAAATGATTTGAAGTGTGTTGGTTTGATTTTATCGGAATCAGGGTTTTAGGATTCCTGAGCCGTACGGCTCATTCAACCTAGAACGCTGACTAACCCGTCCGTACAGTCGGCTTAGTCCCCTATTTTGAGAAATTGATTTGTGGGAAGAAATGTGTTGGTGTTAATTTTAATTTAAGAATTGTTCATTTTAAATAGGGATTTTAGGACATGATCCGTAACGGTTCATTAGTGACCTTAAAAGCAGACTAACCCGACTGTACAGTCGACTAAGTCCCCTATTTATATTGTTTGGGAATTAAGTGAATTATTCATGTATTTCATAGGTTTTTTGTAAAAGAAATTAATAAAAACGAGAAGAGAGGGTGCGATTGTAAAATGGGGTGCAGTTTGCAAAAAGGGAGTTGTATTATTGTTTGCTTGAATGCAAAAGTATTAAGCTCCTTTGTGTCCTAGAGAGGTCCCTTTGGGAATAGATCTAAGGCTTTTTCTATCAAGTGAACCTCTCAAAGGTAGCTCTATAGAGTCCTAAATAAGGTTCCTAGAGCCAACGACCCCAATTAAGAGTGCTAATCGCGACAATAGGCAAGTTATTAGAAGTGATAGCATCCTCAAAAGGGACCAAACTCTAGGTGAGACTTTGGTGACCACCCAACAGGACGTACATCCAGTAGGCCATTACTACGCGGGTCTCGTTCTAATTTAGGGTATGCTCTAGAATTCGGGTATAGGACTATTCTCACATGTGTGCAGAAGTGTGATAGTGGAGTGTGTGTAGGAGCAAAATGTTAAATATACCCCCTAGCTACAAAACAAACAAACACATATACAGAAAATAATAGTCTTCTATCCTAGGGTTTATATCAAGCATAAAATAAAGATATACGAAAAGAAACTAAAAAATAAATAAATAATCAATAAATATGCACATAAATAAATAAACAAATAGATATAAATAAATAAATACAAAACTAACCTCAAGCTGATAAACGCGATGAACGCCGAACCGGCCGAGCAGTCTGACCAGGTCAACTGCGAACCGGACTGCTTTGAGAACCGAAAAACCGATTCAAAAAAAATTACAAAATAATCAAAGACAGACTTTTAGTGTCTGGACCGCAAAGGCTAGCCCAAAAGATCACTTAATCTGCCAATGACTCTCCTTTAGTCTTTGCCTCTTAGCCTCTTTTTATAGTCAAATGTTAGGTTGTTCTTGTTTCTCCCAAACAATGTGGGACTAAAACAAGATAGAGAAAGTCATTTCCGTTTTTCTCGAACCAGCCACTGTAACAGTGTGATTCCGGATTCGTTAACCGTTGGATCATCGTCGTTTTTTTGACACCAGGTTCGTGAGACATCCCTCTTCACTTTTACCGTTCGGATCGTCGAAATGAGGTCTGAGGAGAGAGAAATTTCCTTCGCAAAAGTAAAAGAAAACAACCCCCGTTTTTCTCAAACCTTCCACCGTACAAGTGCGATTCTGGATTCGTTAACCGTTGGATCGTTTTCATTTTTTGCCAGAAGGTTCTTGAGACATTCATCTTCAGTTTCACCGTCTGGATCGTCGAAACGAGGTCTGAAGATAGAGAAATCACCTTCACAAAGTAGCTGCAGTTTTGGGTATTTTGGTTTATTTTTGTATTTTTGTAACTTTGACATTCTTGGGGCAAGTCATATAAATGCATGTAAATGGACACTCCTTTTTTGAATAATAATTTTTTATTGCACCTCCCTTTTTTATTTTGTTTTGTAGTTTGTATTATTTCTTATCTATTTTATTTTTTTATTTTCGTTTTTTAATTAAAGATATTGTAACAAGAAAAACAAATTAAATCTACTTTGTAATTTTTTGAATTAGCATATTTTTTTTAATTTTTGTTTAACCACTAAAAAAAGTAATAATAACACAAAATTAGTAAATTAGCGCAAAATGACCTATTCGAGGGATTAGTAATAAAATATACGCGAAAAACATATTTTTGTGATTTTTTTTTTTGAAAAAGTTAAAATATACCGGTTAAAATTTGGTGTTCACAGTTGCCCCTCTGTGCTTACTTTCTTACGAGATATTACATAAAACTGTGTTTTCTTGTTTTATCCAAGTAAGGAATAAGTACAGATATGAACCCCAATTTTAATCGGTGAAATATGCACAATTGTCTTTTAAATTTTAAAGTGAAATGGGTAACAAGAAATACAAACAGTGCCAGAGCTGAATCGATAGCAGGAAGTTTCAAAACAATGTCAAGGCAAGACCGATAGCACAAAATTTAAAAACAATGTGAGAGTGAAACTAGTAGCATGAAAATCAAAGACAATGCCAGGGCGAGACCGATAGCACAAAATTAAAGACAATGTCGGGGTGAGACCGACAGCACAAAATTAAGGACAATGCCAAGGCGAGATCGATAGCATGAAAATTAAGGACAATGCAATGGCGAGACCGATAGCACAAAATTAAAGACAATGCCAGGGCGAGACCGATAACATGAAAATGAAAGACAATGCCAGGGCGAGACCGATAGCACAAAATTAAAGAGAATGCAAGGGCGAGACCGATAGCATGAAAATTAAAGACAATGCCAGGGTGAGACCGATAGCACAAAATTAAAGACAGTGCCAGGGCGAGACCGATAGCATGAAAACTAAAGACAATGCCAGGGCGAGACCGATAGGACAAAACTAAAGACAATGCCATGGCGAGACCGATAGCATGAAAATTAAAGACAATGCCAGGGCGAGGCCGATAGCATGAAAATTAAAGACAATGCCAGGGCAAGACCGATAGCACAAAATTAAAGACAAGGCCAGGGCGAGACCGATTGTACAAAATTAAAGACAATGCCTGGGCGAGACCGGTAGCATGAAAATTAAAGACAATGCCAGGGCGAGACCGATGGCACAAAATTAAAGACAATGCCAGGGCGAGACCGATAGCACAAAATTAAAGACAATGCCAGGGCGAGACCGATAGCATGAAAATTAAAGACAATGCCAGGGCGAGACCGATAGCACAAAATTAAAGACAATGCCAGGGCGAGACCGATAGCACAAAATTAAAGACAATGCCAGGGCGAGACCGATAGCACAAAACTAAAGGCAATGCCATAGCGAGACCGATAGCATGAAAAAAATACCATTTCCAGGGTTGAACCGTAGCATGGAAACGCAGTGTCAAATGCCAGGGCTAGACCATAGCACTGAAATGAACGTAAAATGCAATGGATGTCTTGCTTTGAATAATTATTATTATTTGTTTTTTTATTTTCACAAAGCGACTGAAAAAACACATGCTTCTATTCAGGAAGGGGATGCATGGTTGGACATGAAATGTATGCATGATATGACATGGAATGTATGAAATATGCATGATCTTTGAGTTAAAATTGCGATGCACGTGTCATGAAAGTTAGATTCACCGAAAACATTTTCTTTTTTGTGCATGCTTCATTTGAACCCAATCAAACTGATTCTCAAATGGAAGGTGATCCTCATCCTCGCTAGCTTTTTAAGATCTCCTTCCTTTTATGATCACTTCTCATTCTTCAAACAAAACACTTTCCAGTTTGACCCTCTCTCTATATATATATTTTTCACAAATATATCGTCATTAGCCCTCTAAATCATATCATTGATTCCAAGTTGACTATTTTTGAAGCATTACTTAATGAGCATGCATGGATTTGTGGGTATTGACAAGCTAGACTTTTCTGTGTTTCTTGGTTTTCCTGTTGTGGATTTTTGTGTTTTGGATTTTGAAGGTTTGGAAGTGGAAGGTATTTTTTTAAAGTGAAAGCATTAGAGATCACAAAGGCGCCGCAAGATAGTAGGGAAAAGGTATATGGTAACCTCTGGCTATTGGGCATTTCTTTTATTTGAGGGGGCTGACTTGTTGGAAATTGGCCAGGTATTAGAAACGAGCTTTATCACAGGGGGAAGACTACTGGGTGTAGCAAACAAAATGTGACTCATCAAGAGTCTTGCAAATATTTCTACCCCAATATTGGTAAAAGGCTTGCCCCAAGAGAAGAATACAGTGGTGTACTAAAGAAAATTTGACTCATGACGGGTCTTGCAAAAATTTCCCCCAGTATTGGTATTGGTGTACGAAACTAGTTTGACTCATGAAGGGTCTTTGCAAAAGTTTTTTTTTTTAGGATGGGTAAAAGGTATTGCCTCAGGAGAAGGATACATTGGTGTACGAAACTAGTTTGACTCATGAAGGGTCTTTGCAAAAGTTTGTCCCAGTGTGGGATTTCTTGACACTCTCCAGCTTACATTCTACAAAATTGCCTCAATGTGCACTCCTGTTCGGCATAAGTAAGAGAAATCCATGGAACTACACAAATAATCATTGTAAGTCTCATTCCCCTTTTGTACCCTAATTTTTGCCTAGACTGCCTTTGTAGGTTTTCAGTCTAGCGGGCCTTGTCTTTTTATTTTTTTATTATATTTTTTTAAACCCTAATTTTTGCCTAAACTGCCTATACAGGTTTTCAGTCTAGCGAGCCTCATTTTCTCTTTTTTTTTTAAATTTTTTTTAGAGCAAAGAATAGTTTAAAAGAAGAAAATGATTTATTTCAAAATTAATATTATGAAAATGAAAACAATCGTTCATCAATCAGAGTGGACTTTTAAAGGCTTGTAATGTGGCAATGGGTTATGGTTTATGGAAAAAAAATGATTAGAGGGCTCAAAGAAATGTTTTACGGGTATGGGTTATGGAAGAAAAATGATTAGAAGGCTCAAATAAATGTTTTAGGGGTTATATGGACCAATGATCTTTAGTGCATTCGGCTTCCAAGACATCACATTTTTCTTGTAAAACCCATCCATTCACATGATTTTTGATTTTTTTCACTTCTCTACTTTTTCACTTTTTTTTCTTTATTTTTCACTTCTTTCTAATTTGGCATAGCTGATTTCATCCTTCACCTCTTCTTCATTTATGACACTCATTCTCTCTCTTTTACGCCCTAATTTTTGCCAAGACTGCCTATACATGTTTTCAGTCTTGCGGGCTTCATTTTTTCTTTTATCTCATTGTACCTTTGGAAATCTAAATGCACTAAATTTCACTGCAGGGTTGATCCTTGTCCAGGGTTTAATGGAAAGAAATTACAGGCTCAAAGGGGACAGCAAGGGTTGATTTTTGGGAAAGAGAAAAATGGCCACTCTTCATTTCAAGTCATGATTCCACATTTTCAAAACTTTAATTTCGAAATAACATTCACTCTTTTACACATTCTTTGCTCTTTATTTCTTTTGTTTCTTTTTGTCTTTTTTTTTCTTTGCTTTTTTTTGGGGAAATGGACCTTCAAAATGTGATATTCGTTCACAGGTTCGCCCTTGAATGATACAACCAAAAGGGCTTTATAAATTATCGCTTGAGGCAAGAACTCGGAAAGGGGCTATTGTTTTAAGGGAACATGGGTGAGAAATGATAGAAATGGGTTTTTAAATCCATGCAAATTCATTAGCACAAAACTTCAACTAAGTCAACTTGGATTCGAACTACATGATTAAAGAAGTGCTAATTACAATCATCTTTTTCCTTCTCTTTTTGAGCAAAACACAATTACCAACCTCATGTCTCCTTTTTTTTTCAATATGCCCAAGTATTGTGCCCCATGATATCTTTCCTCTTACATTATTTCTCTACACCTCTAATGATTAATCTTCCCAACAACTCTCAAGCGAATGATCCAATTCCACGAGTCTAAGCTTGATTGGAACACAAGCACAAAAATTTCAAACTTCTTTTTATTTATTTTCTTAAAGAAAAATTTATGAGAATGAGTCAAAGAGACCAATATGTTATGAAATTCATGGTTAAAATGCAACATGCGTTGTTTTGTAATGGCTTTTTTATTAATCCTTTTCATGCAAGAAATGAAGTATAATTTTTTTTTGCCCCATTTGAAGGGAAATGCTATGAGGATTGACAAATGATAATGTACTTTTTTTATTCACTCACGAAAGTATGCATAACATGCAAAGATATTTATATACATGCAAAGAGAGAGAGAAAAAAATGAAATATGGAGAAACTTTATAAAGAATGATTTTTGACAAATGAGTATGATGAAAGATGATTGACAATGAAATGAATATATGCACTACATGCAGAAAAAAACAAATTTTCCTAAGGACTTATACAAAGAAAAATGCAAATGGTTAAATTCTATATTTTTTTACATAAAATGCACCTTTTTAACAAGGCAATATGTTTTTTTCCTTATGCTTTTTATGCATGAAATGCAATATGATTTTGATCTTTGTGGGAAAAAATGAGTGATTTTCTGAACCCAAAAGTTTGTTTATGGGAAAAATATTTTTTGTTTTTTTTTATGAAAAAAATAAAGTAAGAGGTGGAGTAGCTCCCTTTGTAACCTAAATTGGTTGGCCCATGCTATTGGGCTTTGGACCCTATGGATCTAGGGTTTTTCTATTGTGAATACTCACTGGGTTAGCAGCTATAACCTAGGGAAATTTCAGGTCTCTAGAGTCAAGTACTCTTCTAGAAGTGTAAACCCACCAGGATGTACATCCCAGATGTGGATACCCGCAGAGAAGAATCGTACTCTAGATGAGGAATTCATGGTAGCCACTAGGATGTACATCCAACATGACTACCACAACACAGCCTCGTTCTAACTTTTTTTTTAGGCTCAGGTGTAAGCCCAACTCTCAGTGTGTGCTCACATTGTATGTGTGGTGTGTGAAGCGAGCATAGGAACCCTAAAAATAACAAAACCCCCCAAATTGTACCTGCAAAAGATCCAGTAAATACAACCAGACAGTAATATCATGTGTTTTCTAACCTAGGGTTTATAACAAGCACAATATAAGAATAAATATATATAGAAAAAATAATAACAAGGGTAAACAAATAAACGTACCTTATAATTACTTTGCACAAACAAATTAAATAGGCTTGACTCTCAAGTGTCCCAAGCGGAGTCGCCATCTGTCGTGACCGGGATCCCGACGTAGACGGCCCAAAAATCGATTATTTAAGGGAGTCGCCACCCAATTTATTAAATAGGGAAAATTGAGAAAAACCTACCTTAAAATTAATGGTCTGCGTAAACTAGGTTGGATTCGGGAGTCGGTTATGCATAGGGAAGGGCGAAAACTTAATTCCACTACACCCCTAGTACATCCGTCCTAAGATAGTTACCCTAAATCTGATTGTGCAAATATAAATTACGAATTTATTTGTTTTACCCAAAAATAAAATAGTAGAGAATAATAAGGGCCAATTTAAAAACGTTTAATTTTGACATGACGGGGAAGCCCCGCTCCTACGTATCCTCAGGTGCAATGAGGAACTCAAAAGCCACGTAGTTCTTTCTGAAAAATTTTGTTGGTTGATGTTTTTTAATATAGGGGTTTTAAGATTATTGAGCTGTAAAGCTCATCCGTCCTAGAACACTGACTAACCCGTCTGTACAGTCGGCTTAGTCCCCTATTTTCGGAAAATAGGGTTTTTGGAGTTTGGAAAATGATTTGAAGTGTGTTGGTTTGATTTTATCGGAATCGGGGTTTTAGGATTCCTGAGCCGTACGGCTCATTCATCCTAGAACGCTGACTAACTCGTCCGTACAGTCGGCTTAGTCCCCTATTTTGAGAAATTGATTTGTGGGAAGAAATGTGTTGGTGTTAATTTTAATTTAAGAATTGTTCATTTTAAATAGGGATTTTAGGACCTAAAAAGCAGTAACGGTTCATTAGTGACCTAAAAAGCAGTAACGGTTTAGCTTTTATTTTTATTAAATTAAATTATATGCCACCTAAGCAAAAATAAAAATGACATGCCACCTAATCAAATAATGAGTCAGCACGCCACATAAGCACTGTTAACAAAGTTGGATGGAGGTTGACGGAAAAGGATTTATGTGTCAAAAATTTGAAAGATAAAGGACTTATTTGGGACAAAAAAAACATAAAGGACTAATTCGTTACTTTAAATAAAGATAAGGGACCCCGGGAGCACTTTAGCCTACTTTTTAACAGGGTGACTCACCTATTAGGGTTAGGTTTTGAAGCTCTTTTTAGTAGCAATAAATCCTAATGCTCCTGTTAGTTCCCGTGGTAGGTGGGTAGATGGGGTTTGGGGATGGGACATCCCTTGGAGGCGATAATTGTTCGTTTTGGAGGAGGCCCTTCTTTGGAAGTTGTATTTCTCTCTCGCTTCTGTCTCTTTATAAGCGGTTCTTGATGTCTGGATTTGCTCCTCGCATAGTTCTGGATTGTTCTCGATTTCCTCTACTTATCTGCTTCTCTGTCAATCAACGTCCCTTGTTTTGAGGCTCTTTGACGAGTTGCTTGGAATTCTAAACAATGTTTAGAAGATTAATGCTCCTTCCAAGGTTGTCTCCTTTTCTTGGCAGCTCCTTTTGGAGAGAGTTCTCACTCAGACTTAAACTTTTTTAGTAGAGTGGCGATCACAGATGTTGCAACTACGATGTGTATCCTCTACCGAAGCGCTATTGAGTCCTCCCTTCATATCTTCTATACTTGTAGATATGTGTTTGTGATCTGGTAAGCATTTGTTAGCTAGCTGGGTTTTGACTTTGTGATGCAACGAGATATCTCATCTTTGTTTCTCCAGTTCATTCATGTGGGTGTTCCAGTGAGATGCAGACGTGGTTTGATGCTCATTTGACATACTTTTCTTTGGGTTATTTGGGATTTGAGGAATAGATGTATTTTTTCTGAAGATGCACCTGACTTATGGCACTTATTTTGACCAGATATTATCTCTTTCCCCAGTTGCTCGCCTAGATACAATAAGAGATTTAATAGCTCTAGCAGCACAAAAAGAGTGGACCATTTATCAACTAGATGTCAAGTCATCCTTTCTAAATGGAGTAC
Organism: Astragalus membranaceus; assembly: GCA_039519185.1. Classification (NCBI taxonomy): domain Eukaryota; kingdom Viridiplantae; phylum Streptophyta; class Magnoliopsida; order Fabales; family Fabaceae; genus Astragalus; species Astragalus membranaceus. The sequence continues at coordinate 37,034,449 of CM076854.1, read as the reverse complement.
TAGAAGACGGGATTTATATTGAGCAACCCCAAGGTTTCGTCAACAAAGGAAACAAAGATAAAGTATTGAGACTAGTAAAAGCTCTATATGGTCTCAAGCAAGCTCCACGAGCATGGTTTAACCACGACCAACTCAAGACTACTTAGCTACACAGACAGTGATTGGGCAGGTTCAACAGATGACATGAAGAGTACATCAGGCTATCGTGGGCGTCTAAGAAGCAAGAAACAGTTGCACAATCAACAGCAGAGGTTGAGTATGTGGCAGGAGCTAAAGCAACAAGTCAAGCCATATGGCTTCGAAGAATACTTGAAGACATGGGTGAACAACAAGATCGCCCTACCACAATCTACTGCGACAACAAGTCAGCTATAACAATGGCAAAGAATCAGGTTCATCATCACCAAACCAAACATATAGCAATTAAATATTACTTTATTAGAGAAGAAGAGACGACTAAGCAGATTCAGTTCGTGTATTGCACAACCCACGGCCAAATTGCTGACATATTCACGAAGGCACTACCAAGATCAAGATTTGAGCAACTACGAATGATGCTTGGAGTTAGAAAATTTGTATCAAGGAGTAGTGTTGAAGGTGCTACAAATTTCCAGATTTTTCTAACAAAGCCTACACCTACACTACAAAAAAATGAGTATTAGTGACGGATATTAGTGAGGGAAAAGTAATCCCTCGCAAAAAAAAACATTAGCGAGGGAATTAGCGACGGACAGAGCCGTCGCTAAAGGCTAAGCTTTTTTTTAAAAAAAAAAGAAATAGAATCTGTCGCTAAAGACCTTAAAATCCGTCGCTAAAAACATTAGACAGGGAATTAGCGACGGACAGAGTCATCGCTAAATGTCAGGCGCTTTTTTTTAAAAAAAAAAGACAGTGTCCGTCGCTAAAAACCCTTAAATCCGTCGCTAAATGTCAGTGCAGTTTTCTGACTTGATAAGACAACACGTTCCGTCGCTAAAACCCTTAATTCGTCGCTAAAACCCTTAATTCGTCGCTAAATGTTAGTGCACTTTTCTGACTTGATAAGACTCCACTATCCGTCGCTATAGCCTTAAATCTGTCGCTAAATGTCAGTGCACTTTTCTGACTTGATAAGACTCACTTTTCGTCGCTAAGGCCATAAAATCCGTCGCTAAAGCCATAAAATCCGTCGCTAAATGGTTTTTAATAGGTTTTTAATCAAATCTCCCCACCAAATTACTCTCATTTTCATTTCACTTCATTTTTTCTCCCAAACTTCTCTCTCCCTCTCTCTATCCGAATCTCTTCACCACCGCCACCACCACCACCACCACATACCTCCTACAACCCTCACTCACTCTCTCTTTCTCTCTTACTCTTCACCACCACACTACCACCACCACCTAATAGACATTTCTAGAATTATGTAAAGTAGAAGAAGTCTAACAGATTACAAGTTATTTCGCTCTATTGAGAGAGCAAATATATATTCCCTATGGAAAATCATTACAATACACCAATACCTCCACTGCTCCACATCCCTTTCTGCTGCTGAATGCATCTTCTATACTCGGTACGTTAATTATATATTAATAGATGAATAAAAAAGAAACCATATAGGCCACTTTTGTCGGTACAACGGTTCATTATTAAATCAAATTTAATTTAGTTCAAACACTTGATATCACTAATGAATGGTTAGATTACTAATCCAGAAACATTACTTTAGTAAAAATAAGCTTAATCCAGAAACATCCCAGCTTTAGTCAAAAAAAATAAGTATCGGTGTTGAGTGTTGACACTATGGGTCAGTTTAAAGTAAATTTATAGTCAGTTCCTATCAGTGGACTTTTGATAGTAACTCAGTTCCTTCCAAACTTTAATTATCGTTATAACTTATAAGCCCTATTAGTGAATTGCTACTCCAAATGTTTGACAATAATATAATCATAAGCAAACTGACAAAGAAGGAAAAAGCTTGCTGATACAGTCACTCCTCTATAATCACGAACAACAATTTCATATAGAACTTAGATTAGATTACAAAAAAGTGGTCAAACCTAATCGCAGAGCAAAACCAAGGCTTGCCGTGATGCGAAGTGCTGGTGGTATGGGACTTTCAAATGCGGCACCGGCAGTGTGTTGTTGCGACCAACTCTAGCTGGCTTTTGTGTTTCAAGTAGTTTTTGCCTCACTATATCATTTTGCACCTTTCACAGAAAGAATATGCAATTCAACCAAGTACAGATCCTCTGAAGTTTAATACGTTGAAAGATAGAGCATATTCTTATTATTTAGTTTGCGATACATCAAATCAGTGGCGGACCTGGCTTATAACCAGGGGGTTCAGTTGAACCCCCTGGAACCCTATATAAATAGTCTAAATCTTCTGAAATTTTAATTTTGACACCCCTGAAAATTTGAAATTGTACTAGTAGACCAAGTTTTGCACCCATTTGACACCGACCTTAAAAAATTTGACACCCCTGACCCCGGGGTCCTGGGTCCGCCACTGCATCAAATGACAAGAGCCAGTAGAAGGGTCAAATGGAGGAGTTCTGTTGTTCTGATACTTACACATAAATTTTGCGTCATATATCAACATGAATAGAAACTCTTTTCACAATCTACCGAAACTCAGTAAATTTTTCGCATTTGCAGTGGCCCACTGGCCCACAAGTCATAAGTATCGGGGAAAACCGAAGTTGCACATTGACTAGAGATATGGTCTCAAAAGAATATATAATGAAAAGACAACCATCACCTTATGTTCCGAACGGAACTCACTGAGAGAAAATCGTACCTCAAGGTGACAATAATGAGATGGAAATCTGAGATCCGAGATGATATAGCTCCAATGTGAAGCGCGGGGAGGCCGCCACCTGCAAGCACTCCCACACCCAAGTCAGTCCATAATAAAGATGAGACATATCAGAGGAGTGGAAAAAGCTTACCCTATTTTAGAGTGTGGAGTGGTATATATGGTGGTGTGACTAGGGATGTCAAAACGGGCGGCCCGGCCCGGCCCGTTAACGGACGCAGGCGCAATATTCATGCCCTTCCCGCGAAATGATGGGCAGGCGGGCCAGCCGGCTAGTAGGCTGGCGGGCTGGCCCGTCAATTTACACTGAATTTTAAAAAAAAAGCGCTAACGGGCGGTTTGGCCCGCCACATTGTTTAGCCCGCGGGCTGGCGGGCGAAGCGGGCCGGGCAACGCGGGCTGGCGGGCAACAATACCTTAGCCCTACCCGCCTTTTTTTGGTGGGCCAACGGGCCGGCCCGGCGGGCCAAGCCCATTTTGACATCCCTAGATGTGACTGGGCTTGCTTACAATTGGGCTCCTAGGCCCATTATCTCTAGTCAAAGTTGGATCCGGAACAGTAGCCCCCCAAGTCGGTTGCACATGTTGTGGGACCGACTTGTGAGTAAAGTCTTCCTCGTAAGACATCCAACCTGCTACAGTTAGCTAAATAATGAAAGAAATAATAGTTCGTGTAATATAGTCACACGTACGTTATCGTCGTGATTTGTACACCGAACTAGTCCCTGAGTTGTGGATGTTTTTTTAGCAACATTTAAGTTCTGCAACGAACATAAACTGTGATAGTGTATACCTCCATGAGGGCAGAGGTGAGCGTACCAAGTTCTGAAATCTCTGTTGTCCAGCTCGCAGGCCCAATTCTAAAGTCGAATAGTTGAATACTGAGAGACTCTTGTTACTGGCCCCAAGTTGGGGGTGAGTGGTTTGCGCCATCAAAGTATCTCTCTCGAGTAGAGCATAGCGAGGTAAGAACCTTATGAAAACCAGAAAGCATTTCACCAAGCAACTAGGCGAGATGAACTCGCATGGAAGAGAATCGAACTTTCTATAGTCGTAGTGCCAAACTCGGTTGCAAAACATGTTGAGTCCCGTTTGTACTCGTACGGTGGTTCACCTCAGTTGCAACACAGCTTACGGGCCGCGGCCCGACGTAGCTCAGACTGTGGAAGGCGTGGCCATCAAAAGGCCACAACTTTCAAGGAAGCCTCACTTAATCCAGCTTACAGGTCACAGTCCGATCAAGCTCGGATGTTGGAGGGCGTGACCATCGAAAGGCCACAGCTTTGGCGACCTCGCTTAATCCAGCTTACGAGTCACAGTCCGATCTAGCTCGGATGTCGGAGGCGTGACCATCGTAAGGCCACGACTTTGGCGACCTCGCTTAATCCAGCTTACGGGTCACAGCCCGATCTAGCTCGAATGTCGGAGGGCGTGACCATCGAAAGGCCACAGCTTTGTCTTCGCAGAGTTACACTGCATTAGTCCAGCACACGAGCATCAGTTCAAAGGTGTCGACAAAGATCCAACCTGTTTGTCCGATTTTGTGGACCTTCGACAATGATCTATGGGTATGTCGGGTGCCTGAAATGAAGCCATAGAAGCATACATATATTTGCAGGTGAGATATAAATATGAAATGAAACGAAAATCACAAGTGTCCCAAACAATCGGCGTCGTGTCGATCTACTACAATATAAAGTCTCGGCGTAGGTGCCCAAGTTGAAGCAATGGAGCATAGAACCCCGATGTAGGTGCACTGAGTCAAATCGGTCCTTATGATTAGATTGCGCTCTTGTGCTAGAGCCGGCCTTCTTGCCGTATTGGTGTACATGACATTGATTTAGGCCATGTGGCTGGTGTGTCTATGATTGTCGAACACGACAACTGTTTGGGGTGGTAACTTTGTACCTATAAAGTACGTTGAGTCCAGGCTCTCTAGCAGCCCCCACTCCTCATTAATTCCTGTCATAAAGAACAAAACAACAACTCCAAAGAAACAGATTGTTGTCAGAGTGACTAGTGTCAGGTTAGCCAAAAAAGGAATAATAACGCAATCGTACACCGTGCTCATTTTTTGTGCATTAATAATGGATCGCCATAAAGAAATAGAGCATGCAATAAAGAAATAGAGTGGATCTCAATGCATCATATCATCCACTCAATACTATGGAGATCTAAGTATAATTCTAGTGATTGCAATATCATACGGTGAAAGTGCATGCTTATCCTTTGCGCTCGGGCAATGACGGTTTTGAAGTGAATGCAATGAAAGTGATTACTAGAAGTAACTACTAAATCAATACTTCGATCAAAATTCATTTGACGACCTCAAAATGATGTATGGATTTAACATGACTAATGCCTTAGTGTTTTGTATATTGACAAAATTGTGACACGTGTCGAATATCTTTATTTGCTAGTCGGTACTTACGTCTGGGTTTATTGTGGTCCATTCTAGACTTCAAGATAAAAATATTCTGGTCCTTTTATTCATTTCATAAGTCTCAGTAGATTCGAGGGGCCTATAAGACCTTTACATAGGAGTACATTTATTTTTCATTTTTCGGAGGGTCGGGTTATCGCCTTTTCGGCTCGACCCCTTCTTCATCCCGACATCTTGGAATCTTCATACTCAGGTACCCCCGAATGTGGTGCGAAGATCCAGGTACCCCCAGACTGCCACTTGTTCTCTTGAAAACCCCACTAAGGTGCCAGGGTAGCTCTTCAGCATGTTTTGCGGAAGCTTGAGCTCCTTGAAGCATTTCCCGTAGATTACCTTGGTTGAGCTGCCCCCATCTATGAGGACCCAAGCGACTTTGAACCCGCTTGTAGTGACCGAAATCACAAAATGGGTCGTCTGCATGGGGTCAGACCCTGTTGAAGTCCTAGACCTCGAAGGATATTCGTGGATACTCTTGGACAGCAAATCCTTCAGAATTATCAACTGACATTATTGACTTCACGTACCTTTTTTTTGATGAGTGGGTGGTTCCCCCACCCTAGAATCCTCCAGCGATGGAGTTTATTCCTCCCGTATCCTCTCTTTCGTGCTCGGTTTCTTCCCGAGCACCCTCCCGTTTCTTCTCATTGCTAGTTTCTTGTCTGCGGCCTCCACTGCCGTTCCTGTGCTTCCCTTCTCCGGCTTCACCTTCCTTCACAAACTTCTTCAAGTGCCCCTGGATCAGTTGCTCTATTTGTTGTTTCAATGTCCAACAGTTGTCGGTCGTATGGCCGTCCGTGCGATGGTATCTGCAATATGAGTCCGGGTTCCTTCCCATTGTCCCAACAAAGGGGGTGGGCCTTCGAATGGTACCATTATGCAAAGACTTTTCTAATACTGTCGATGGCTTGGCGTTCACGGGGGGGTGTAATCCTCCTCTGCACCCGGCCTAACCGACCGATTTCTGTTTCGATTGCTTCTCTCCTTTCCTTGGTTGGATTGAGCATGATGTGGTTCCGTTCGCTCGGTGACAGGTGCTCGCCTCCGAGTTTCTATCTCTCTTTTTCCAGCATTGGATTCTCCAGCCTCTATATGTTTCTCCGCCCTTACACGTACCTCGTCCATCGTACGGGGTTTCCAGATGATCAATGCTTCACTAATGGTCCCGCTGCGTAGGCCCTTTATAAAGGAGGTTACGAAGAACGTTTCGTCTGGCTCTTCTACTAGAACAGTGGTCTTGTTGAACCGATCAAGATAGTTTTTGAGCGGTTCAGATAGTCCTTGTTGGATGTCGAACATGCAACCAAGTCCCACCTCCCTCTTCTTATTTGCCGAGAATTGCTGCATGAATCCCTTGCCAAATCCTCAAACCCAGTTAGAGAGCGTTTTGGGAGTTCTTTGAACCATTTCAGGGCCATGCCTGCCAGTGTTCCCGCAAACATCTTGCAGTAGATGGCATCATTGCCACCGCTGATGAACATCTGGGTCTGGAAGGCATCTATATGACTCCGGGGATCTCCGGTGCCAATGTAAGTCCCGATGGCAGGCTCCCTGAACCTAGGCGGTATTTCTACGGCCTAGATTTCGGTCGTGAATGGCTGGAATGCTCGCAACGGGGCTCTTGTGGCCTCCAGCAATTGGATAAACCTCCTCTTATCAGCGAGTTGCTGCTGTAGCTGTACCTCTCTTGGCTTCAGAGCTTGGGAGTGGAGTAGCTGTTCTTCGTTGCGTCGTTGCTGGTCAAAATTTTGAGTCTGCTGCCATGAGCTCCTCGATCCATCCTCGGATCTGGGTTCTGTTGGTCGCCTGTCCCTCCAGTTCTGGTTGTCGCCATTGTTTGGTAACATATTTCTTTTTCCTGGGTAGGCTCCTCTGTGGTTTGTGGGGTGAAACTCTTTTACTCTGGCCCCACAGTGGGCGCCAATGTTACGATCGGTTTCCCTGAGAAGGAAAAGGACCGAACACACGAATAGTACAATGATGAAATGGGGATCCGCTTATTGGCCTCATAGGGCCTGTTTATATAGTACAATGATGATAAATCACTACAAAAAAACTGGTCATTAGCGAGGGAAATTTCCCTCGCAAAATGACCTAAATCCGTCGCTAATGGTCATGTGCGAGGGAATTAGCGACGGAATGGTTCCCTCGCTAATTCCCTCCTCGCTACTGGGATTAGCGAGGGAATTTTAATCCCTCGCTAATTAGCGAGGGAATTTTCCCTCGCTAATTCCCTCGCTAAGTCTGACTGTTTCTGTTTTTTTTAATCTTCTTTTTTTTATATTTATTATTATATTATTTTAATTATTATTATTACTATTATTATTATTATTATTTCCAAAGTGAGAGAGAGAGAGAGAGGAGTGAGAGTGGTGGTGGCGTGGTGGTGGTGGTGGGGAAGGTGGCGTGGTGGTGATGTGTGGATGGTAGAGAGAGAAGGAGAAGAGTAAGGGAGAAAGAGTGAGAGAGAGAGAGAGAGAGGGAGGAGTGAGAGTGGTGGTGGCGTGGTGGTGGTGGTGGTGGTGAAGGTGGCGTGGTGGTGATGTGTGGTGTGAGTGAGAAGAAGAGGAGAGAAGGTGGTGTGAAGGTGGGGTGGTGGTGGTGGTGGTGGTGGTGAAGGTGGTGTGAGTGAGAAGAAGAGGAGAGAAGAAGAGTGAGGGAAGAGGAAGGGTGGCGTGGTGGTGGCGTGGTGGTGATGTGGTGGTGGCGTGGTGGTGGTGGTGTGGTGGTGGTGTGGTGGTGGCGTGGTGGTGGTGGTGTGAGTGAGAAGAAAAGTAAGGGAAGAGGAAGGGTGAAGAGGAGAGAAGAAGAGTGAGGGTGTTGTGAGTGAGAGAGAAGAGTGAGGGTGTAAACGGATTTAAGGGAACAAAGTAAAAAAAATTTGCGAGGGAATTAGCGACGGAACTGCCCGTCGCTAATTGCTGCACATTTACCAACCCCTGCACTGAGTCCCATCATCTGAAAACTTTCAAAAATTAGCGAGGGAATTAGCGAGGGACTGAAATTCCGTCGCTAAATACCTGCACTGAGTCCCATCATCTGAAAACTGTCAAAAATTAGCGAGGGAATTAGCGAGAGACTGAAATTCCGTCGCTAATTTTCAAAATTCCGTCGCTAATTCTCAAATATCACCAAATGACTATATCACCAAATGTAAATAAATAACCTATTTTTGATCTACCATTATAAGAGACAGAAAAACAACCTGCATCTTCACAGCGTATCTTCATTCCAATAGAGTATATACATGACTTCATTCCAATGTATCTCTGTAGGAGAAGATCTATATTTTCCTAATAGATTGACACTAAACGAGTTATCAGGACGCCTACAATTATAAAGGTAACATCCCAATTATACTAAGAGGGGGTATTCAAGACCACATAGCACTTCATCCTTTTCTCGGGCCTAAATGGATATTTGTTTACACCTATTGATCTTAGACCAATTGGAGTGCACAACGAATGTCATTCAACCATCTAGAGTCACTATGGTACCTTTGCTATATAAGCTTCTTTATGTACAACAATTTCATTCTTTATATTCTCAATTTGTAATCGTAAATAAAACTTTAGCCTTCGTAAGTCCGCCATCTCAAATTCTTTCTTTAAGTAATCTATAACTTCTGGATGCTCTTTAGGAGTTTTAATCCTATTTATGTCATCAACATAAACTACAATTATAGAAAATCCTTTTTCAGATATTTTCAAAAATATACATGGACAAATGGAGTAACTTTTATTTTCTTCCTTTAGCAAATATTCATTGGCACAATTATACCACATCCCTAAAGATTGTTTTAACCCATAGATGAAGATGCTAGAATATACACAAAAGGGGGGTTTGAATTTTGTTGACCATAAATTAAAACTATTCGCACAAGGAGATGCTATAGCACAACAAATGGTTCTGGTTGTGTGGAGTGTTTGGGTTTTGTTTGAGAAGATAATGGGGGTTTGGTAGATGGTGGTTTCTCAGCAATAGAAATAGAAGAGTTTCACTTACCAGGCCTTCTAGTGTGGATATATGCCGCGTGATAGATGCCTCATCAGATGCTTCCACTTTGACCTAAATTGCCTTCAAACACATTTGGGGTTTCTTATTCAAAAAATCGACTTTAGATGTTTATTTCAAAAACAATTGGAGTCGGTTGTTTAAATAGCCGACTCCAAACGTCACACAAAAACATGTAATTTTCAACTTAATTACAAAATTGACACAAATTTTATATTTAGAGTCCGTTATTTAAACAACTAACTTCAGAGATGGTACAACCTTCCAGATTGTATAAACAGAGAAGTGTAAAACATGAATTTTCATTATCAAAATTTGGAAAAAGAAAGAAATATTGTAGTAATTGGAACTCATATATGGTACGATTAATGTGACATTAGACGTGCATAGTAATCAACGATTCAATAACGGTTGCATTTGTCTTCACACGATAGTTATCATTAAACTGCTTATACCTATGCAGAATTTTTTGACCAAATAAATAGTGGGTACCACCAGCCTACCATGTGGCTAGTGTTTGTTAAAATCACCTTTATCATGCAGGCCACAAAGATTTTCATCTTTTTCAGTCATGCTTGTTAAAGTTAAATGTGAAAAGTCAACATCTAAATGCAGAAGAATGTGGTCTCTGCTGAATCATTGATTCCATGCTTGTTTCTTACACATTTTATCTAAAGCTTTTCAAGAACAATTAACATGAACAACTTATTTATCACTTCGCCAACTATCTATCTGGCTTTGAATGTTTACGATGTGATCGTTGTACCAAACGGTGCAACAAGTACGTTATCGTCTCTCCCTCTAACCATTTTAGATAAACACTGAATTGTGGCTATGTTTTGTGGCACATTTTTTGGATGATGGTGGTGATGTGTTTGAATGATGATAAATAAAGTTATCTATGAAGAGGTTGTAACGGAATACCATGGAATGGTGGCACAAATCATATTGGTTTTTAGGGGCTTATAAAAAAAATTACTTAGGGATGGCTTAATTTTTTTTGTTATAAGCCAGGTATCTTCTACGCGCAACTGCAGAGACTAATCTCTTGAGATTGGACTGTTGTATGCCCAAGTCTGGATTCAAACCCATGACATTGGTTAAGTTGGAAGAGATCATACCATCTCATCTAACTGCTCTTCGGTAGGGATGGCTTAAATTAAAGCTACATGGGATGATAGAAACTCTGATTTAAAATTTTGACGGAGGTTGTTTTCTTTAAAAACATAATTTACATCTAAAATTTAATTTTGCAGTTTAAAAAAAAGAAAAATTCTGACAGGTGCTCTTGCCCAATGGGTTATAGGAGAGAACCAAAGTGTTAAAAATAAGGGTTAAATATGTGTTTAGTTCTTATAAAATATAAAATTTCACCATTTTGTTTTAATATAGTCTTTATAAAAATTTCCGTCGACTTTTAGTTCCCACAATAATTTTTATTAGCAATTTTAGTCCTTAGAAAATTTCAACGCATGTATACCCTTCAAATTTTTTGATGATATTTTGCATACATGTTAAGAATATTATAAAAAGTAAAAAATACATCTCTACAAAAAAACTTGGAATTTGTTAACAAAAGATGATTTAAATGTGTTATTAAAGCACCACATACTCATGTAACCAAAAAAAAACACCACAAACTCAAGAAGCAAAATAAAGGAAATATGAATTTAGAAATCGAATTTTGGGTTTATTTTTTCTATAGATTCTATCATAACATGTAGAGTAAATATCTACAAATCTTCATTCAAAAATTTGAAAGATATACATGAGTTAACATTTTTTAAGGCTTAAAATTGCGGATGAAAAATATTATGAGACCAAAAAGTCGATAAATTATGATATTTTATAGAGGGTCGAGACTCCCATACCCATTAGGTATGATACCCAACTTTCCAACACCAATCACTCAATGACACCTCATTTTTTCTGTTTAAATATTTTGTTAAATAAATAAATATTAAACTCATTTTACCTAGAAGGTATCATACCCACCAAACTCTGAATGAGTATGATAGAATTTGCCGTTAGAGACTTAAAACATATATATTTAACCCTAAAAATAATGTCCATCACAACTTCCTTTTGCTGCCACGTCAAAGTTTTTTTTATATTTGTTCAACGATAATACAATTGAGGTTTCAACCCGAAACAAACCCCTTAAGTTTGATTTCACTGCTGTTTCAAAGATCTCGACGCAACTACGACTAAGATTTAAAAAATATCGATTAGATTAATTAAAAACTTTAAAATAAAAACATTAACTATGAAGCACTTTTTAATGATGTCGCTTAATTAAGACATGGTTTAATATACTCCCAAATATATATATGCTGCGTTCATTTTCAACACCCAGATATAGGAAGAAAAAACAATTAGTACCGTTTTGCTATGTCGTATTAACAATCAACTTACTTAATTTCATCAAGTTGCAAAAATCTCACAAGTGAATCCATGGGTGGAATTTCAAGAAACTAAAGTATAATTAGGGAAAGCATCTATCTCTAAAGATGAAATGGAGGTTGCCTACTACGACAAAGCTGGCCAGCCTTTAAGGGTCTATGGAATCTCATCAAACTCAATATTTTAATAGGGTTTTAACTTTTAATAAAGACAAGTACAAATAAGAGAAGATTTTGGTACCAAAGAATAAAATTAATTGTCAACGGGTTCTCACGTTTTGGTTCATAGCCCCTATACAAGTTTCTTTATTTTGATAATAATAATTTATACATACTATTTCAATTGTCTCAACAAAGGGGGTGAATATGGTGGTGACCCCTTCCATGCCTTTTTTTAATGCCAATAATAATTACAACCCCATTTTCTATACCATACACCCCCTCCGAAATTAATGCCATCATGTCTCAGGGATGACCTTGTTGTCGGGTAGTCCTCAAGAATACTCTATTATGCCATATGAAATACACTAAGTATTTATTGTCAAAAAGCCCATCTGAAATCATGTCTCGGGGATGACCTTGTTGTCGGCTAGTCCTCAAGAATACTCTATTATGCCATATGAAATACACTAAGTGTTTATTGTCAAAAAACCCATCTGAAATAATTTTTGTTGTCCCATCAAAAAAAGGAAATTATTGTCTTCTTGAGTATCAATTCACAACCCAGAAATTTAGTTTCAGACAAATTATGCCATCCAAAAATATAGTTAGAATTGTCAAACCGGATCGTCTAGCCTAATATAAAATGTAAAACCTAGTTGGCCATAAAATACTAGGCTCATAATGGTCCATTGGCCAATTGGAATGGGCCAGAAGGACCAAATTTTCTGGGTCTCTATTTAGCGAGTCCAATCCAAAACAGTAGACCATCTAATTAGTTTGTTGGGCTGGGCCAAAATTGACACATCTAAAATATCCTGAGGAATTGGTGTTGCTACCGAAACTAGGGAGTGTATTTAATTATTTTATTTTTTATAAGGACAAACCATTGATGCCTTTTTTTTTGCTTTCAACTCAAATGCTTTCCGACCAATCATTGATCTCCCCCTTCTAAGGACATCCTCCTTTTATTTAAATTTTTGAATGAACTGGCAGCATCTTTGCTTGAACCTTAAGCTTCTATATTATAAAGTGCACTCCTTTCATTATTTTAACACTTGATAACTCTCAAGTGATATCTTGAATATTTTCACAAGGCAAAAGGTTTCAAGAAAAATGGGAAGACAACCTTGTTGTGATAAAGTTGGTTTGAAGAGAGGTCCATGGACTATTGAGGAAGATCATAAACTTGTCAACTTCATCCTCAATAATGGCATCCATTGCTGGAGAATGGTACCAAAACTTGCAGGTAATTAATTTTTTGAAGTTGTTTTTCACATTCATATACACACTATATATAGTGGATATATACAACTTTACCTTAAAGGGTATTAATTATTTAACTTGGTGCAATTTTTAATTCTTGTGAAGGTCTTCTAAGATGCGGAAAGAGCTGCAGATTAAGATGGATTAATTATTTGAGGCCAGACCTCAAGAGAGGTGGCTTTACAGACATGGAAGAAGATCAAATTATACAACTACATTCGCGTCTTGGTAACAGGTACACCAAGTTTTTTAAGTTTTTCCAAGAAAAAAAAATACTATAATAAGTTGAATTACTGATGAAAGTTAGAGATGAAACATTTAATGAAATTAGTTAATTTTATAGGTATTCAATTATTTTAGTGGTGAATATCCGAGTTTTAAACATTGTGTATGTCTTTTGAGTTGGGCTCTCCTTATGTGCTTTAATGTGTAGTCGCTAAAAATAAGAAAGAGCTACCCTTGGCTCAATGCCGATAGTGTGAAACTCGTCATGGATATCAGCTCTTAAAGAATGTGCCAATGTTATGAGTCTAATATTGAGTAAATAAAAAACTCAATCTAAGAGTATGTGAAGCCTTTTACATGACCGTAGGATTGGTTTTTTTTTTTTTTTATCAAAAACGTAGGATTAGTTTTAAAACAATGTGAATGGATGCATAGTTAATGCATTTTTTTTTAACATGATGAAACACATTTTTTCAGGTGGTCAAAGATTGCTTCACATTTTCCTGGGAGAACAGACAATGAAATTAAGAACCATTGGAACACAAGAATCAAGAAGAAGCTGAAGCACCTTGGTGTAGACCCTCTGACACACAAGCCAATTGACAAAAAAGAAGAAAACACTAATGATGATGAAGACAAAAATAAAACTAATCCTCAGCCAAATATTTCAATAGAGTCTAAAGAAAATGTGGAGATTAAATCCTTGGAAAGTGATGAGACCAAAGAAATGACAAAAACAAAAGAAGCAAATTTAGAAGAAAAGAAGGTGACTTGGGATGATACCACTGAACTTTTAAACAATTTTGAAATGCTATGCTCACAATATGACTTGGGATTATGGATGGAGCAAGAAACAAATCATAGTACCAATTCTCTTTCCAGTTCTTCTATCTCTTTGGATAATACTAGTCACCTTTCTATGGATCAATCATCTTACTTTCAGGATAATTCCTTGAAACAATGGGTTGATAATATGGATTCCATTCTCTCATTGGATCATGGTTTCAATTCTCTTGACCAAGATATTTTCTTCTTGGACAATAGGGAATAAAGTTAAGTGTATAACCAACCACAACTCTTATAAACTTTCCCCTATACTTTTAATTACAATATATCAAGAAATAATATATTATTGGTTATATTTGTATAGAACAGTGCCCCTTTTATCCTTGCATTTTGTTCTTGGTTGCATTGATGCTTAATGTGATGATGATTTCATACTGAATGTAAGTTGATTTAATTCGTTTTTGTTATATTTTGTTTTAGGCTTAACTGCATTATTGGTCTCTATATTTTACCAAATCTGCAATTTTAGTCTCTCATTTTATTTTTCGCAATTTTGGTCTCCCAATTTTATCAAATCTGTGATTTTAGTCACCTCCTGTTATATTGCCATCCAATGTTAGACAAAAATGCTACGTGGTGGTAAGGCGTTGATGTGGCAGCCACGTGTTGTGCTGACGTAATTATTGAGTGTTGATTTTTTGCAGTTTATAACAATTCATCTACTTGACCTAGTGGTAAATGTGCTTATTTTGGCCCCTTACTTCTGGGGTTTAAACCTCATAATTAGAATTTTCGAAGTATGCATGCACGACTCGACTGCCACATCACTACCTTATTGCCATGATAACATTTTCATAAAAAATAGATGACAATTTAATAGAGGACTAAAATTGCGGATTTGATAAAATTTGGGCCGCAAAATTGCGAAAAATAAAATTGGGATTAAAATTGTGTATATGTTAAATAGAACAACTAAAATTAGCCTATGTTTTATTGAACTCCTCAATTTAACTTATCCCTCATTCTCAGCGCATGTGGGGCTGAAGACTGCAGAGTTGATAAGATCATCTCTTTTTCTTGTCTCCTCTATGCATTTTGTTTTATCAAAGTACTCACACTCATCATCATAAAGTGTCCTCCTTATTTTATCAGCAATATCTTTTGGTCTTTTAAAATAATGCAGTTCATAAAATAAAATGAATAGTTATGAGTATTTATTAAGAAATATTAGATGTGTGGGATTTTAACAACTTTATTTGATATTCTTATGCATGCATCTTATCATGATCTTAATTGTTAACTAGTACTATACCCGTGCATCCGCACTGGGTGATTGCGTTACGTGACACGATTACCTCAAATAGACACGTTAATTTGAAATCTCATTAATCTAAACTCAATTGTAAAATATAGAGGATGACTTGCATATGCGCAGGTGCTGTCGTGTTCTTTTTATGAATAAATTTAGACAGTATTTAAATAGTCTGAATATTACCCCGTGAAAATAAAAAAAAATTAAAGTAGATAAAAAAGAGTTTCAAATAAAAAATTGAAAAATATTAAAACTAAAAATGTAAGAGTATCATTTAAAAACAATATATGCATTTATCTCGTGTGTTTTTATATATCAGTGCAGTGTTTTTTTTTTATATATTTGTGTTGTTATCTCATATTTTTTTTATATATCAGTGCAACTATACCGTGTTTTTATATATATCATTGCAGTTATCCCCGTATTTTTTTATATATTAGTGCAGTTGTCCAATGTTTTTTTATGTATCAGTGCAGTTATCTCATAGTTTCAATTGATTATTTGAGTTGATTAGTAGATTATTGTAGATAGTAAAAGATAGATAGTAGATTATCAATAAAAAATATTTATCCCGTGTTTTTTTATATATCAGAAACAATTATTTGTCCTTTTTAGGTATTAGTGAGAAATATTTGTCGCGTGTGTTTTAAATATTAATCAGTTTAAATAGTCATTAAGCCTTCTTGTTTTTTTATAGTAGTTTTCAAAAATTATAATTATCAATGACAAATACTAATCTCGTGTTTTTTTATATATCACTGCAGTTATCCCCGTGTTTTTTATATATCAGTGCAGTTATCTGGTAGTTTCAATTGATTATTTTAGTTGATGGTAGATTATAGTAGATAGTAAATTGGTTAGATAGTAGATTATCAATAAGAAATAATTGTTTTAAATATTAATTAGTAATTTAAATAGTCATTAAGTCTGCTTATTTTTTAGATAGTAGGTTTGTAGTAGTAGGCTTCAAAAATTTTAATTATCAATGACAAATATTAATCTCGTGTTTTTTTATATATCAGTGCAGTTATCTCGTAGTTTCAATTGATTATTTTAGTTGATTAGTAGATTATAGTAGATAGTAAAAGAGAGATAGTAGATTATCAATAAGAAATATTTTTTTTAAATATTAATCAGTAGTTTAAATAGTCATTGAATATTATTGTTTTTTAGATAATAGGTTTATAGTAGTCTTCAAAAAATTTAATTATCAATGACAAATATTAATCCTGTGTTTTTTTATATATTGGTGTAGTTTTCCCGTGTGTTTTTATATATCATTGCAGTTATCTCATAGTTTCAATTGATTATTTGAGTTAATTAGTAGATTATAGTAGATTATTGCAGTTATATCCCGTGTTTTTGTATTAGATTATTTGAGTTGATTAGTAGATTATAGTAGATTATAGTAGATTATTGCAGTTATCACGTGTTTTTTAAGATAATAGGTTTATAGTAGTTTTCCAAAATTATAATTATCAATGGTAAATATTAATTATAAATTGTCAAAAAAAATTATAAATATCAATGGTAAATATTAATCCCGTGTTTTTTTATGTATCACTGCAGTTATCCCGTAGTTTTTATTTATCAGTGCATTTATCTCGTAGTTTCAATTGATTACTTTAGTTGATTAGTAGATTATAGTAGATAATAAAAGTTAGATATTAGATTATCAATAAGAAATATTTGTTATAAATATTAATTACTAATTTAAATAGTCATTAAGTCTTCTTGTTTTTTAGATAGTAGGTTTATAGTAATAGTCTTCAAAATTTTTAATTAAAGTAGTGTTTGTATAAATTTAGAAATTTAGTTAAAAGAATGAAAGTCAAGTGATAAGAGAAAGTGAATAATTATTTATGGGAAAAGTAAAGTAAAATGAAAAAAAGGAAGAAAGAGAGTGTAAAAGAAAAGTGAAAAGGAGGAAAGAGAGTGTAAGAAGAAAGAGAAAAAAAGAAGAAAAAAGTGTAAGAGATAAGTGAAAAGTAAGAAAGAGAGTGTAAGAATAAAGAGAAAAAAAGAAGAAATAGAGTGTAATGACATTTGTACCCTCAAAAGTTTGAGGTGTCTTTTAGATAGAATGAGGTATTTCTAAAATCATATGTGGTGAATTGGTATAAACCTATTATAGATTAGAAATTTAGTTAAAAGAATGAAATTGAAGTGATAAGAGAAAGTGAATAATTATTTATGGGAAAAGTAAAGTAAAAAGAAAAAAAAGGAAAAAAGAGAGCGTAAAAGAAAAGCGAAAAGGAGGAAAGAAAGTTTAAGAAGAAAGAGAAAAAAGGAAGAAAAATAGTGTAAGACAACAATGAAAAGTAAGAAAGAGAGTGTAAGAATAAAGAGAAAAAAAAAGAAATAGAGTGTAATGACATTTTTACCCTCAAAAGTTTAAGGTGTCTTTTAGATAAAATGAGGGTATTGATAAAATCATATGTGGTGAATTGGTATAAATCCATTATAGATTTCTCATCAATGGTTATAAAGTTAAATAATAGCTTAAATACTAATTGTACACCGCACACCACTGAAACATTATATGTAATACATTCGATATCGAAAATCAGGGTTGATAATTATGTTTTTATTTCTCCGACCTAAATTATGTAGGGACCTAGCTAAGGCTAACATCCACAGAAACACAATTCATGCAACTGAGGATGAAAAAGATTTTATTTAAACTTTAAGGACCAAAGGCTAAATTCCATAAAAATTGGTCAATTAAGATTTTATTCAAATGTATACAAATTGATGGTCTATTAGGAGATAAAGTAGCCATATTCATATATTATATGATCGGTACCGTATCTCTGAACCGGTATCCGATTTTAGATACCAAGTCCGATCCGAGATAGTTGGTAGAAATGGTCTTGGTCAATCCGAGCTCCGCTCCGATCCGAAGTGGAGTGGTACCTGCAAAGACACTCTGACGCTCAAATCAGCAGGTGGGTCCGTTCCAAGTGAGAATATTGGAAAGACTGTGTACCTTTAATGCTCGCATTAAATGCTTATTTATAGGTTTTGGGAATCAAGGTGAACCATTGGATCTAGGTCTTTGATCTCCACCATTGGTTAATGGATCTGCCTTTTGGCATTGGGCCTTAGTGAATTCCATGGGAAAGGCCCAATCGGTAACAGTTGCCCCCCAAGTCAGGTTGTCTTGGGGTGAGCTTGACTTGATCCCTTATACGAGTTTGCAGTACTCTCTAAGGCCAGGCCTGTACTCTTGTGAGTGTTTTGCCCCCAGCCTCGGAGAAACGAGCTTACGATGGCAGTTTGGTTGTTTGCCAAACGTGGCGACCTTCCGGGGCGGGGCTTATACTCACCTGAGCGTCTGCCCCCTGTAACACCCCATTTCTACCCGGTAAAATAATGCAAAATCAGAGTTCATAAAAATCTTTTTCAACAAACAATGGAGTGCCACATTTGCTTCGTGAAAACAATAGACGGGTTAATTCGCTTTTGAAAACAGATACATAGCGCTTTCGGATGAACCGATAAAACAACCTTTTAGTCTTCAAAATAATTCCTCATTAATTACTACGCAGCGGATTCATAACAAGTTAATTCAAATAGACGTGGCGTCTTAACAACTCAAGACAGCTCAACAACAACGACGTAACAACTTAAAGTTTCAACAACGAAATAACATAGTAACAATATTAAAACGTGTGTTCATTCCCCCCGAGTGTTACATTTCAGAGCGACGACACCGACTCGATCAAACGAATGTGAACAACCTTCATTCGTGATTACCTGCACGTTACCAACATCGGGGTAACATTCAAACAGACGGGGTGAGATATCACACTATATAATCAGACATATGAAAGACAATATGTAATTCAGGTCATAGCATCAATTCATCATTTAACAGCAGTCAACAATCATCTCAATCACATAGGTAAGCAACATGGATGCGGAATGTGACTCAACTCAGGGCCACCGCCCTATAATGCATGTGGTACCATAATCCAGCCAATAAATAGAGGCATCAACATCGTAACATCATTTCATCATAATTTTCCAGTCCAGGCCATCGTGTTTTGAGCACAGCTCCATCGTAAAAATATGCTATGTATGCGACGCTATGTAAATGCACAACCAATAAACAACGATTACATAGCAACGCAACAACATTGAAAATCATCGTTGGCCATAGGCCTACAACATACCACCTGCCAATAAATAGAAGCTCAACTTGGAACACCATCATCAACAATAATTAGCAACTTAGCAACTTTCAACATTTTTTTGGCAACACATCAGCAATTTAGCAACTTTCAACATTTTGGCAACTTTGGGCCTAATTACATATTCAACATCAACACATCATTCCAAGCATAAAATGTGAAATTCACGTTTGGGCAGCCAAACCGGCGCCCTTGGCGCCCATGGCGCCCAGCAACACGATCGGGCAGCCAAACCGGCGCCCTTGGCACCCATGGCGCCCAGCAACACAATCGGGCAGCCAAACTGGCGCCCTTGGCGCCCATGGCGCCCAGCAACACAACACGCGACACAGGCAGCCCCACTGGTGCCCTTGGCGCCCACAGCGCCAAAACACTACACAGCAACAAGGGAGCCAGGTTTTGGCGCCCATGGCGCCCCTGCGCCAGACACAGCGACAAGGCAGCCATATTTTGGCGCCCATGGCACCCCTGCGCCAGAACACAACAAGCAACAACAGAAATCGGGCAGCCAATCTTGGCACCCTTGGCGCCCATGCGCCCAGGACCAGCAACGGGCAGCCAGACATGGCGCCCTTGGCACCCATGCGCCAGGAACACAACAACATCACGATTGATGTCCATGGCGCCCAGGACGGAACAACAACCGGGCGGCCAGGTTTTGGCGCCCATGCGCCAGGAACCTGCAAGACAGCAACACACAAACAGCAAGATGGCGCCCATGGCGCCCAGCAATATTTCAGGAACGGCGCCCATGCGCCCAGGCAACAAAACACGCACAGAATGGCGCCCAGGAAGGCGCCCAGCAACATCAAACACGGGACGGCGCCCATGGCGCCCTGCGGTAGAATAAAAAACGGCGCCCATGGCGCCCATGCACAGAATTTTGGTTCAAAAACATCAACAAGCATGACCACACATCGCCAAATGGCAACAATCATCATCAATCGAAATTAACATCATTATTTAAAGTTCAATACCTACAACTAGGGTTTTCTAAACTTAATAACACCTAGGGTTCCATAACCTTCCTACATAGAGCCATTCATACACCCAATTATAGAGATAGGACCCCACCCTTACCTTAGCCTTGAAGAATTCGAAGTCTTTGGCTTGCCTTAGCTCTCTCTCCTTCTTTGCGCCGTCCTCTCCCTTCTCTTCTCTCTAATTCTTGTTTTTTTGTTCCTTCTAAATGTGCAAAACCCTAAATAATGCCTATTTATACGTTAGTTAATTTTATGGGCTTTTTCCTTAGCTAATTCGAATTACATCATGGGCTTCCCTAATACTTCTCATTTTACTACTCCCAACCCTAACAATAGGCCCACATATACTAGCATTATTATTATTTTATTATTTTTCTACCAATTAAATTCCCAAACAATTCAATTAAATAATTAATTAAATTTTGGGGCGTTACAACTCTCCCCACTTAGAATATTTTCGTCCTCGAAAATTTACCTGATTCGAACAACTCTGGATAAGACTCCCGCATCTTGCTTTCCAGCTCCCACGTCATGCTTTCTCCGGTAGCTCCCAACCAGACTACTTTCACCAAAGCGATCTCCTTGCCTCTTAGAGTCTTCAACTCATGATCCTCGATACGCACAGGCATCGTCTCCACAGTGAGATTATCCCGTACTCGCACATCATCCATATGAATTACATGAGATGGATCTCAAATATACTTTCGAAGTTGCGACACATGAAACACATCATGCAAATTCGAAAGATTAGGCGGTAAGGCCACCCTATAAGCAACATTTCCAACTCTTTTCGAAATCTGATACGGACCGATAAAACGAGGCGTGAGCTTCTTAGACTTCAAAGCGCGTCCCACACCGGTCACTGGAGTGACCCTCAAAAACACATGCTCACCTGCTTGAAATTCTAAATTCTTCCTCTGCTTATCATGGTAACTCTTCTGTCTACTTTGCGAAGCTTTCATCTTCTCCTGAATCAATCTCACCTTCTCAGTAGTCTCTCGAACAATTTTAGGTCCAAGTACTACACTTTCTCCAGATTCATACCAACATAAAGGAGTCCTACATCTCCGACCATACAACGCTTCAAAAGGTGCCATCCCAATACTAGAATGGTAACTGTTATTATATGTGGAATCCATCAACGAAAGGTATGCATCCCACGAACCTCCTTGCTCCAGAACACAAGCCCTCAACAGATCCTCCAACGACTGAATAGTCCTCTCTGACTGACCATCCGTCTGAGGGTGATACGCCGAACTCAATCTCAGCTTAGAACCCAACTCTGTTTGCAAACTCTTCCAAAAATCAGACGTAAACCTCGGATCCCTCTCTGAAACGACACATAGAGGAACACCATGCAGCTTTACAATCTCTCGGATATAAATCTCTGCCAACTTCGGTACTGGATACGTCATGTTAATAGGGACAAAATGAGCCGACTTCGTTAGCCTATCAACACTCACCCAAATCGCATCATGACCTCTTGCGGTATTAGGCAATCCCGTCACAAAGTCCATTGAAATACTATCCCATTTCCATTCTGGAACCTCTAACGGTTGCATCAACCTTGCAGGCTTCTGATGTTCAACTTTCGACTTCCGACAAGTTAAACACGCATACACAAACTGCGCTACATCACGCTTCATCCCTGTCATACCCTAATTTTGTCCGCCCAAGTCAAAAAAATTTTTTTCAAACAAAAATGGAAACAATAAGGGTAATTCATAATTTGTGTAGGTTAATGGACTTTCGCATTTATGTGTATTTGTCACCTATCTCGCATTTTTATTTGAATTACGCGCACGCGCCAGTCGTAACTGCGTGAGCTTCCCTTTTGCCCTTGCCATTTGGCATGCATTTTAATCTTCAAAAAGGCCATTTATTGATCGTTATTAATTTTTGGCACCCAAAAAAAAACATTTTTATTAATTTTTGAGAATTTTAGTGAATAAAATAGTGCATGTTTCAATATCTGTGGGCATTCAAATGAGAGCAAGTTAATTATTTTTGAACTAAACCAAGTCAAGGATGAAAAATACAATTTATTCTATCAAGGATAATTTTCGTATAATTTTTTGGAAGAAAATCCTAGTTCAAAATAATTAAAAGGCATTTTCTCATTTTTTTTGCACAAGAAAGTTGAAAAAGGACCATTAAATATTCCCCGATTATTAAATGACAACTTTTATTGTCATGAATAATTAGAGGGATATTTTTATGGTGCCCAAAAATATGTGACACATTTTCAATAGGTGCACTATCATTTGAATGCCAAAAAATTCAAAATTTAAATAGAAAGTACAAAGTGTCCTCAATAAGACAAAAGACCAAAAAGGAGAAGCAATTTTCCCTCCCCATTTTATTATCATGGCCGAATTCCCTCTCTCTCTCTCTCTCCACAATTTCTTCCACACTCTTCTATTGTACAATTATTCCTTAAGAATATTCTTGTACTATCCTTAATCTTACCCATTTCATACACATCCCTAATTCCCACACACTCTCATGTAGATTCATACCCTTTTTGTAAATGACACCATCCTCTCACACTCACTCCTTCATAAGAAATTGCAAACTTACTTAAAATAGAACATCCCATTCCTATTCTACCCTTAACCCTAATTTCACCCAAGACCATATATGAGCCTACTCTCCCAAAATACAAAGAGAAGTTCATTTTTTGCACAAAAACCTCTACTTCCTCCTCTGCTTGGCCGAATACCTCCTCCTCTCCCTCACCTCATCTTTTTCAATTTCTTCACTCAATCATCCATTAAAACACCTTTCCTACACTAAATCTTCCATCCTTCTTGCATTCTTCTCAAAGATTCACCTTCAAATTCAAGGATCAAGTTCAAAGTTGAAGATTGAAGAGTAGATTAAAGGGGTTTTGCATTCATTCATCTCATTTCCTTCCTTATTCTAGCTTGGAGTTGGGGTATACTTTAAAACCTTGCATCATCTTCCAATTTTAGCATCAAAGATGTAAATCATCACTTCATTTCGGCATCCCATTGCATTTTAATGTCATAATGTTAGCATAGTTGTTGTTGTTGAGTGAGAGATGTATTTCAAGTATCTTGACAAACACTTTGGGAGGCTTGGGTGCTTGGAATGCTTCTCTCCTTTAGAATAAATTGTGTGTTGTTGTTATTTCACTCATTTCTTGTTGTTTTCATGAATAAAATGATGATTTGAAGCTTATTTCATTTCGCATATTAGAGGAAAATTAGGGTTTGTGTGATTGTTATGCATTTCTTTGCTTGATCATGTGAATCCTTGCCAAAAGTTTAATCTATGTTGTTCTCTTGCATTATCTTGTGTTTCCGTGAATAAAATGAGATTTAGGGTTTATGTTAGTTTCGCATGTTTCAAAGAAATTAGGGTTTATCAGATTTTTGATGAGTTGGTTGTCTAATCTTGCAATTACTTGGAATTGAACCTTGATTACGATGTTTGTTTGCTTAAAACTTGTTGTTCTCATGAATTTACTTGCAAATCATGCCCTATGTTGATGATTGGCAAGAGGACTCTCACTTGTGCTTTGATGCACACTTTAAGTGTTGAGGATTGCCTAAGAGGATTCAATTTCTTTTGTGATTCCTAGTGAACAAGAATGCAAATTTAGGTTTCCTTACCTTACCAATTGCTTTGATTACCAAAAACAACTTATAAATCATTTTGAAATGCTCTTGGTCTTGCAAATAAGTAATTGTTTTGAAACAATTTTTGGTTTTGTGTTGACGATTTGGTAAGAGGATTTGACACCTATGCACTTGTGCATATCCCAAGTGTCAAAGATTACCAAAAGGGAGTCAACACCCTAATTGCCTAAACTTGTCAATTTAGTCTTAAGACTTGCCTATGATCTTGCATGATGCAAATGCCCCTTTTAATTTATTCCTTCCATGTGGTTGATTGAAGAAATGTATTAGACATTGATGACATCAAAAAGATACCACATGGGTGCTTATGTCTAATGTTGATGTGAAATCCTTAGGGTTTTGCAAGTGATTCATTAGAAGTTTGATATCACTTGTGCTTTGAAGTGCCTTTGCCTATTCACATATTGTGTCATAAATGCCTAGTTAGGTTCATCCCATTGCCTAGCATCTTCAATAAGATGTGCAACTTAGGTTCATTTTCTTGCCTATTCATGCATTTTTGCCAAAATGTTCAACTTGGGTTCATTCCTTGCCTATCTATGTATCGTGTCATAATGTGTGTAGTCTAGGTCCACTTTCAATCAAAAGCTTTTTCAAGCATCAAAATCATTCCCTAAACAAGAATCAATCCAATTGCGAAAACTCTTCAAAATCAAACTTTGTTAGTAGTCTTGCGAAGCCTTTGCTTGCATGATTATTAACAATGAGGTACTAGTGGCGATCACTTGGAGCCTTTGCTCAATTGATCATCATGAATGCCTAATTTTCCTAAATATTTTCACTAAATCAAAAACTTTGTTAGTAGTCTTGCGAAGCCTTTGCTTGAATGATCATTAACAATGGAGTGCTAATGGTGGTCACTTGGAGCCTTTGCTCAATTGATCATCATGAAAGCTCAATTTTCACAACTAAACAAGGTAAAAAAACAAAAACCTTTTTCTAGACAACCCAGAACTACGTAGCTTTGAATTCTCCATCGCACCGGGAGATACGTAGGAGCGGATACTCTCCGTCAAGCACAACAAACCCAAAACATTTTTCCTTTGAAAAACCAAACACTTTTCCAAAATAAAACATTTTTCAAAAACAAGAACTACGTTGCTTTGAATTCTCCATCGCACCGGGAGATACGTAGGAGTGGATACTCTCCGTCAAGCGCGAAAACAAAAGATTTTTCATTAAGTCATTCATCAACAAAAGAGGTAAAAACAAAGCATTTCTCCGAATCAACTTTGCAAATCACATATGTAATTAAGGTAACCCTTCTTTGAAGGGACGTTATGGGGTGCTAATACCTTCCCCATACGTAATTAGACCCCCGAACCCAAATCTAATGGTTCCAAAGACCATTGCTTTCCAAAAAAGGTTTTTTCGATGTTTTACCTTTATAAAATATTGGTGGCAACTCTAAAATCCCGTTGTGCGAAGAAAAATCCCTCCAAGGATTTTTCGGGGTGCGACATCTCTGAACTGCTCAATTAATTCCAACTCCTTAACAATCATTGCTGACATGTGTAAGGTCTTTCGACTTAACGCATCAACCACGACATTAGCTTTTCCTGGGTGATAATTCAACCCGAAATCATTATCCTTCAATAACTCCAACCACCGTCGTTGCCTCATATTCAATTCCTTCTGATCAAACAAATACTTCAGACTCTTACGGTCACTAAATACTTCAAATCTAGAACCATAAAGATAATGCCTCCAAATTTTCAGCACAAAAACAACTGCAGCAAGCTCTAAGTCATGCGTAGGATAATTCTTTTCATGAGTCCTCAACTGCCTTGACGCATAAGCAACTACCTTCCCATTCTGCGTAAGCACACCTCCTAAACCCATCTTGGAAGCATCACAATACACCACAAAAGACTCTCCAGGATTGGGCAACGTCAAGATAAGAGACGTCGTCAATCTCTTCTTCAATTCGGCGAAACTCTCTTCACAACGAGCGTCCCACACAAAAGCTTTACCTTTGCAAGTCAGCTGAGTTAGCGGAAGTGCTAACTTAGAAAATACTTCGATGAACCTCCTATAATATCCAGCTAACCCCAAAAAGTTTCTAATCTCGGTAGCCGATTTCGGGGCTTCCCACCACAACACAACATCTACTTTAGACGGGTCCACCGCAATGCCACTACCTGAAATGACGTGACCAAGGAAACTCACTTCCTTCAACCAGAATTCACATTTAGACAGCTTTGCATATAACTTCTTCTCTTTCAGGACTTCCAACACTAATCTCAAATGCTCTGCATGCTCTTCTTCCGACTTAGAGTAGACCAGAATATCATCGATGAATACCACCACAAACTGATCCAAGTAAGTATGGAAAATACGGTTCATGTATTCCATAAATACCCCCGGCGCGTTAGTAACACCAAAAGGCATCACCGAATACTCATAATGCCCATAACGCGTTCTAAAAGCCGTCTTCTGAATATCCTCATCTTTCACTTTAATCTGATGATAGCCCGACCGCAAATCAATCTTACTAAACACTTGAGCACCCACCAGCTGATCCATCAAATCATCTATCCTTGGAAGTGGATACTTGTCTTAACCGTTACCTTATTCAACTGTCTATAATCAACACAGAGCCTCATACTTCCATCTTTCTTCTTTACTAGCAACATAGGAGCTCCCCACGGCGACACACTTGGTCTCACAAACTTCTTTTCGAGCAAATCCTCAAGCTTCTTCTTCAATTCGGACAATTCAGATGCCGACATCCTGTACGGTGCCATAGAAACAGGTCTGGTACCAGGTACAAGATCAATAGCGAATTCCACTTCTCTCTCTGGCGGCACACCTGGAATCTCATCAAGGAAAACTTCAGGAAATTCACATACTACCCGCAGCTCTTCAATCACGGCTCGGTTCTCGACAGACATTGACGCCATCAACGAGAATAACTGGACTTCCTCCCACATCAACTCCCGCAACTGACCAGCAGACAACAAACCAGCTTCCTCCTCTTCAGGAGTGGAGAAACTCACAGACTTACTACGACAGTTAATATGCACATGGTTATGCTCTAACCAGTTCATACCTAAGATCACATCCAATCCACTTAACGGCAAACAAATCAGGTCAACAACAAAGTCTCTGTCGAAAGTCGACAAAGGACATTGAGAGCATACAAGAGAAGTAGTCACCGACCCCTTAGCTGGAGTGTCGACAACCATCTCTCCATTCATAGAAGACAACGCAAGACCCAAGCTTTCAACATATTCAGCAGCAATAAAATAATGAGTAGCACCGGTATCAACAATAGAAGATAGAGGAATATTATTGATGAAGCATGTACCTCTAATAAGTCCATCTTCTTCGGAAGTCTCTGTCCCTGCCAAAGCGAACACTTTTCCACTAGCCCGCTCCTTCTTCGGTTTCTGACACTGACTACTGATGTGTCCTCCTTCGCCACAGTTGAAACAAACCACCTCCTCATGCTCACACCCGGACACCTCATGCCCGATCTTACCGCAACGGAAACACCTCTTCGTCTCAGCTTTGCACGCATTACTCTTATGACCAGCTTTGCCACATTTGAAGCACACAATACCAGCAGGAGCATCTCCCCCACTAGTCCTCTTGCCCTCAGCGGCTTTCGGTTTACCTTTACCAGTAGGAGCATCATACGGCTTACCACGACTCGGATTCTTGCTCCTCTTCTCATTAATGATCTTATAATGAGCATTGTTATCTTCTTCATAGATCCTGCAACTATCAATCAAATCGGAAAAGACACGGACTTTCTGATAGCTAATTGCCTTCTTGATCTCTGGTCGCAACCCGTTCTCAAACTTGATGCACTTCGAGAATTCAGCAGTTGCTTCACTGTAGTGCGGATAAAACTTAGCCAACTCCACAAACTTAGCAGCATACTCAGTAACCGACAGGTTTCCTTGCTTCAGCCCAAGGAACTCAATTTCCTTCTTACCCTGAACATCCTCCGGATAGTACTTCCTCATAAATTCCCTACGGAACACAATCCAAGTGACCTCTTCACCTGCAGCTACCAACCTTTGACTAGTCTCTAACCACCAGTCATCAGCTTCCTCTGCCAACATATGAGTACCATAACGAACCTTCTGCGCTGGAGTGCAGTCCATTACACAGAATATCCTCTCCATTTCCTTCAGCCAAGCCAACGCTCCATCAGGATTATACTTGCCTTTGAAAGTAGGCAGATTCTCCCTTTGAAAGGTTACCAAACTACGAGACCCAGCATTTTCACCAACGTTTTGCTGACCTTCCACGGCCTGAGCCATAGCAGCCAAAGCAGCAGCGATAGCAGCATCGTTCCTTCCAGCCATCTCAACTAATCACTACAACATAAACAACAGTTAGAACTAATTGACAATACTTGATCGCCAATGACACAATAACTTGACAACTTGGCCGGACAGACCGAAACTGCTCTGATACCACTAATGTAACACCCCATTTCTACCCGGTAAAATAATGCAAAATCAGAGTCCATAAAAATCTTTTTCAACAAACAATGGAGTGCCACATTTGCTTCGTGAAAACAATAGACGCGTTAATTCGCTTTTGAAAACAGATACATAGCGCTTTTGGATGAACCGATAAAACAACCTTTTAGTCTTCAAAATAATTCTTCATTAATTACTACGCAGCGGATTCATAACAAGTTAATTCAAATAGACGTGGTGTCTTAACAACTCAAGACAGCTCAACAACAACGACGTAACAACTTAAAGTTTCAACAACG
Source organism: Astragalus membranaceus (assembly GCA_039519185.1). Lineage (NCBI taxonomy): Eukaryota > Viridiplantae > Streptophyta > Magnoliopsida > Fabales > Fabaceae > Astragalus > Astragalus membranaceus. The sequence continues at coordinate 37,005,463 of CM076854.1, read as the reverse complement.
CAATAACATAGTAACAATATTAAAACGTGTGTTCATTCCCCCCCCCCCCCCCCCCGAGTGTTACATTTCAGAGCGACGACACCGACTCGATCAAACGAAGGTGAACAGCCTTCATTCGTGATTACCTGCACGTTACCAACATCGGGGTAACATTCAAACAGAAGGAGTGAGATATCGCACTATATAATAAGACATATGAAAGACAATATTGAATTCAGGTCATAGCATCAATTCATCATTTAACAGCAGTCAACAATCATCTCAATCACATAGGTATGCAACATGGATGCGGAATGTGACTCAACTCAGGGCCACCGCCCTATAATGCATGTGGTACCATAATCCAGCCAATAAATAGAGGCATCAACATCATAACATCATTTCATCATAATTTGCCAGTCCAGGCCATCGTGTTTTGAGCATAGCTCCATCGTAAAAATATGCTATGTATGCGACGCTATGTAAATGCACAACCAATAAACAACGATTACATAGCAACGCAACAACATCGGATATCATCGTTGGCCATAGGCCTACAACATACCACCTGCCAATAAATAGAGGCAATTCAACTTGGTACACCATCATCAACAATAATTAGCAACTTAGCAACTTTCAACATTTTTTTGCAACACATCAGCAATTTAGCAACTTTCAACATTTTGGCAGCTTTGGGCCTAATTACATATTCAACATCAACACATCATTCCAAGCATCAAATGTGAAATTCACGTTTGGGCAGCCAAACTGGCGCCCATGGCGCCCAACAACACGATCAGGCAGCCAAACCGGCGCCCTTGGTGCCCATGGCGCCCAGCAACACAATGGGGCAGCCAAACTGGCGCCCAACAACACAACACGCGACAGAGGCAGCCCCACTGGCGCCGTTGGCGCCCACAGCGCCAAAACACTACACAACAACAAGGCAGCCAGGTTTTCGCGCCCATGGCGCCCCTGTGCCAGACACAGCGACAAGGCAGCCAGATTTTGGCGCCCATGGCGCCCCTGCGCCAGAACACAACAAGCAACAACAGAAATCGGGCAGCCAATCTTGGCGCCCATGCGCCCAGAACCAGCAACGGGCAGCCATACATGGCGCCCTTAGCGCCCATGCGCCAGGAACACAGCAACATCACGATTGGCGTCCATGGCACCCATGGCGCCCAGGACGGAACAACAACCGGGCGGCCAGGTTTTGGCGCCCTTGGCACCCATGCGCCAAGAACCTGCAAGACAGCAACACACAAACAACAAGATGGCGCCCATGGCGCCCAGCAATATTTCAGGAACGGCGCCCATGCGCACAGGCAACAGAACACGCACAGAATGGCGCCCAGGAAGGCGCCTAGCAACATCAAACACGGGACGGCGCCCATGGCGTCCTGCGGCAGAATCAAAAACGGCGCCCATGGCGTCCATGCACAGAATTTTGGTTCCAAAACATCAACAAGCATGATCACACATCGCCAAATGGCAACAATCATCATCAATCGAAATTAACATCATCATTTAAAGTTCAATACCTACAACTAGGGTTTTCTAAACTTAATAACACCTAGGGTTCCATAACCTTCCTACATAGAGCCATTCATACACCCAATTATAGAGATAGGACCCCACCCTTACCTTAGCCTTGAAGAATTCGAAGTCTTTGGCTTTCCCTAGCTCTCTCTCCTTCTTCGCGCCGTCCTCTCCCTTCTCTTCTCTCTAATTCTTATTTTTTGTTCCTTCTAAATGAGCAAAACCCTAAATAAATGCCTATTTATACTTTAGTTAATTTTATGGGCTTTTTCCTTAGCTAATTCGAATTACATCATGGGCCTCCCTAACACTTCTCATTTTACTACTCCCAACCCTAACAATAGGCCCACATATACTAGCATTATTATTATTTTATTATTTTTCTACCAATTAAATTCCCAAACAATTCAATTAAATAATTAATTAAATTTTGGGGCGTTACACCCCCAGCCTCAGAATGTTTATTGAAGGAGCACCGAGTGACTCAAGGTACCCCTTCCGTGGCGACGCTTCGATTCCAGCGCTCGACAACAGTGTCATTAATGGCGCGCGTCGTTTGATGTGGCTGGTGTAATGATGGCGCCTCCTTTCACGCGCCTGTAAAAGGTGCTACTGATTGGACGCATCGCCTAGGCTTAGGCTCAATTCATAGCTCTTGGTCTACTATAAATATGTGTGAAAACCTCATTCATTTGCACTGGTTTTTGTAAATTGCTCTGAGTACCGACCTTAATATACTCACTCTGTGTTTTGATCTCCGAGCTTTCGATCCAACCTACTGTGGCGAGGGTCTCCACCTTTCAGTTCAGTGAGATCGTCAAAGCGCGCAAACAAGGTCAACTTCGCCGAGCTTCCGATTTTCGAGGTTTGTGCCTTTTAACAGTTTTCCTTATGCTTTAGCCGGGACTTCCCTTAGCCCGTTTTTATTTATACAAAGTGGGAGTCGTCGGGTCGGGTTCCGACTTGGTTGTGGACCCCTTGTTTAGTACTTAAACTTGACTTGTCGTGCCCCCATTTCTGCAAGTCCGATTTGGTTAGAACAAAACAAACCCACAGGGTTGTCAACACAGATCGTCCAAAAATAGCCAAACTGATGGCTTCCGATCCTAGAGACCCGGATCGGCTGAATCCGATGTTCAGGAGGTACTTAATTCCGCTCCCAACAGTTTCCAAGCGAAAGATCATTCCCCTGAGGTCCCTAGCAACGAACCGACGGAGGAAGGTGATAAACTCTAAATTAGTACATTTTTAGAGATATTTTTGACTCGTTTTCAGGGCAATTATAACTAATTATATTAATCACTGACTTAATTTACTCTATATTTTCCGGGAAGAAATAAAATATGCAAAAGAATCAAACTTCTATTTGGAGCCACTTAAACTTTTATATATATATATATATATGTGTGGGCTGAATTACAAATGTGGGTTGAAATATAAATAAAGGCTAGGGAGCCGTGGATTTCAACTTAAAACAAAAGAAAAAGAAGTGGCCCAAGTTTGGAAAAGGGAAGCCCAAATCCAATTGAAAACAAGGCATGCACATGGGATTGAGAATTGGGAGCTGACGTTGGAAAAAAATTTGGCAATCACACAATACCTAGGCTTAGGCTTATATAAATTGGCTGCTACGCAAGAATAGAGGAGAGAGCCGCAACAGTAACTCAAAGAAAGGAACGCGGACGCCGACAGAGAGGGAGAGATAGATAGTTTTAGGTAACAGTTGTTGAGACCGTGAGAAAGCTTTGGAGCAGAGAATGAGACTCAAGATCAAAATTTCCTCTATCTTCCGAGTTATTTTTTCATGACTCTTAATTTTATTTCATTGTCCTTAGTCACTATGGATAGCTAAATCCTCTACTAGGGTCTAGGCGGATCTTGCATGACTAGAGACCTTTTAATGTTTTAATTTATGCTTTGAATTCCCGATTTTTATTTCAATTAATATTATCTTATTGCTTTTATCACATAATTAGGATTGACAACGCTTTGCATGTTCATAATCAATTAGTTGATCAGCGACCGTACTGCAATTAGTTGGTGGACCTATAGGATAATTGAGACTATAACTAATGCATGACCAAACTTTAATTTGGTCTTCCAATCATTCAACCTTTTTGCTCTTTATGGTTTTCTTGAATTTGAATTCTTGCATGACCAAACAATGCATAATTTAGAAAAAAGAATATTAATCGCGAATGACCAAACGGATTAATAGCTTTAGTAAAGGGATTGGTGATCGAATAAAATAAAGGAATTCAGGTAGAATTAGACATAGGGGAATCGAAGCTTGCAAGTGAAACCGTGACCCTAGGCCTCTCTCCATTGTTTCAACCTTTCATTTTAATTCTGGTTATTTATTGTTTTATTTGTTTCCGTTACAACTTTCAAATATTCGTTTGTCTAAACAATAACAAATTTTGATTAGTTTGGTACTTATTAATTAATCCCTATGGAGATGATATTTTTTTTACTACTTCTGCGATAGAGTACTCTTGCTCTAAGTGTGTCTTTGACGCAACAAGTTTTTGGCGCCGTTGTCGGGGATTAATTTAATAACTTTAAACGAAATTTTTTTTATTGCTTTAGACATTTATTTTATTTTTTGTTTTAATTTAATAAAAAGAAAAAATTTATATTTAGTTTTATTTTATTAGTTAGTTTTATTTTTATTACTATTACTCGTGCATGCTCACCCGCTCCAAGGAGCCTATTTTGGTTTTTAATCCAGAAATTGAAAGAACTGCTCGAAGGATAAGAAAAGAGACAAGAGTGGTGGCTGCCAATCCGAGAAGAACTCTTTGGGACTACTTTACTCCCACAGCGAATATCACTGCAAACATAGTCAATCCACCTGTGCAAGCTACTAACTTTGAGCTCAAACCTAGCTTGATTCAAATGGTTCAGAATTCGACTATGTTCAGAGGTGCACCAACAGAAGAGCCGCACACCCATCTTAGAAACTTCTTGAGGGTGGCAGACTCGGTAATTTGTAATGGTGTCACTCCTGATGCCGTTAGAGTGAGATTGTTTCCATGGTCATTGGCTGACAAGGCATCTGCTTGGCTAGACTCTCAACCTACTGAGTCCATTACCACTTGGGATCAACTGAAGCAAAAATTCTTGACTAAATAGTTTCCTCCAGGTAAGACTACTAAGATCCGAGGTGCAATAATCAGCTTTGCTCAACTCGAGCAAGAATCTTTACATGAAGCTTGGGAAAGATTTCAAGACTTACTCCAAAGTTTTCCACATCATGGATTTGACAAGTGGCAATTGCTTGAATATTTTTGCAATAGATTATCTTCTCAAAATAGGGGAATTGTTAATATGGCTTGTGGAGGCTCACTAATGAATGGAGAACCTGTGACAATATATGACTTAATTGCAGAGATAGCAGCCGATAATGCCCAATGGGAGACAAGTGACAGACACATCAAGAAATCAGCTGGGATGTACAAGGTTGAAGATGACACTAGTGTTAACATAAAGCTGAATGCTCTCTCTAAACAGGTGCAATCTTTGATGAAGGTACAAGCTCAATCTACTCCAATAGTTACCTCATCTAGTGGCATCACGAATAATCTCTGGGGAGGCCTAATTGAAGAAGTCAACTATCTTGGTCAGAAGAAAAGTGAGTTAAGGCCAGGTATGCAAGATTCTTTAGTTAGATACATGGAAAAAGTTGGACACCCGTGCATGGGTGTTTTAGCCAATTACATGGACAGGACTGATGAGAGGTTGCAATCCATTGAAGAACTGATAAAAGCACATGGCCGGCCAACAACTTCAACTGAAGAGGCCAATTATGTTTAGAATTCCAAGCGAACCCAAAATGACCTTTATTCAAACACTTACAATCCAGGTTGGAGAAATCACCCTAATTTCTCTTGGCGAGGACAACAAAAGGAGCAAAGCTCGAACTCCTATAAGCCTCCACATGTGCAAAGGCAAGAGGAGAAAAAGTTGGATACCAATGATGTGTTGACAAGGTTTATGCAGCAGACAAACGAAAAATTTGGAAGCTTGGAGGGCCAAATTGGAGCCATGAACAACGAATTTGGAAGTCTGAAGGGTCAAATCTCAAATCTCATTACCGTGTTGTCTCAAAGGCCTCAAGGCTCACTGCCTACTGGTGTGTGGAAAACATGTGCAATAATAACTATCGGTGATTGATCAGTTCAGTAGCACTGTAACAGGTTCCGTTTTAGCTTAAATTTGTTCGACTAAAAGTTTTCCCTCTTAGTGTTGGTTTTATTGATTTCATGATTGATTAGTTGTTTCATGATTTTCTGATTTCAAGAGAAGGAAACCCGTTGATGTCACATACTGCAAATTGCTTTATGGTTAGATTAGGGTTTTCTGATTTCAATTGTTATAATGTTCATGAAACCGAGTTTATTAACATTGTGGAGAATTTTCTTTAATCAGTCCTTTCTAGCTGCATGGAAAGGAGCATGCAAAGTTACTAGGCTACAATAAAAGTTCCTGCAAAATTCAAGTTCCTCATTAATCCTATTATTTTACAAGGACCTTGGAAGCTAACTGTTTAATGTAGAGATATAAATGATGTTAGTGCAAATTGATTTCTGACAGATAGATGGAACTGTATTGGCTCCTGCTGAAGCATCTTCCGGGCCAAAATCCAGTTTGTTTCAATGGATAAATTTCAAATGGGTGCAAAACTTCACCATCAAAGGTTCTGGCACTATAGATGGCCAAGCCTCTAATTTGGTTTTAGTTTCTAACAGTTTATCATTAATTTTCTTTGAAATTGTCTATATTTTCAGACACTAAGATTCTTCTCTAGTAACTTTGTAAAGGTTCAAGATATCAGAATTATAGACAGTCCTCTATGTCATCTAAAATTTGATAACTCAAAGGGGATCAAAATTGAAAACATTACAATATCTTCCCCATGAGAATAGCTCAAATACTGATGGCATTCATTTGCAAAACACACAGGATGTAGAAATTCAGCATTCTGATATTGGAACTGGTAACACATAATTAATTTAATTTATTTTTTATGACTGTACATTCCATTTTTTAACTGAAAATAGAATCTAGTAAGTTGTTGAATCATGGCCAATATCCACTTACAATGTATTGTGTCTACTTTGACAATGAATGATTTGATTGGCTGAAACGTGATTGCCATTACATCTAAGCTGGCAGAAAAATCCTAGTTTTTTAAAGATAGAATTTCACTGGCATTAATATGTATTTGTTCTGTTTTGATAGGGAGGCATTGGCATTAAAATTAAAAACAATGCCAGGGCGAGACCGATAGAATGGAAATTAAAGACAATGCCATGGCGAGACCGATAGCACAAAATTAACGACAATGCCAGGGCGAGACCGATAGAATGAAAATTAAAGACAATGCCAGGGCGAGACCGATAGCACAAACCTAAAGACAATGCCAGGGTGAGATCGATAGCATGAAAAATAAAGACAATGGCACGGCGAGACCGATAGCACGAAAATTAATGACAATGCCAGGGCGAGACCGATAGCACGAAAATTAATGACAATGCCAGGGCGAGACCGATAGCACAAAAATTAAAGACAATGCCAGGGCGAGACCGATAGCACAAAATTAAAGACAATGTCAGGGCTAGACTGATAGCACGAAAATGAAAGACATTGCCAGGGCGAGACCGATAGCACAAAATTAAAGACAATACCAAGGCGAGACCGATAGCATGAAAATTAAAGACAATGCCTGGGCGAGACCGATAGCACGAAATTAAAGACAATGCCAGGGCGAGACCGATAGCATGAAAATTAAAAATAATGCCAGCGCGAGACCGATAGCATGAAAATTAAAGAGAATGCTAGGGCGAGACCGATTGCACAAAATTAAAGACAATGCCAAGGCGAGACCGATAACATGAAAATTAAAGACAATGCCAGGGCGAGACCGATAGCACGAAATTAAAGAACAATGCCAGGGCGAGACCGATAGCACAAAATTAAAGACAATGCCAAGGCGAGACCGATAGCATGAAAATTAAAGACAATGTCAGGGCGAGACTGATAGCACGAAATTAAAGAACATTGCCAGAGCGAGACCGATAGCACAAAATTAAAGGCAATGCCAGGGCGAGACCGATAGCAGAAAATTAAAGACCATGCCAGGGCGACACCGATAGCATGAAAATTAAAAACATTGCCAGGGCGAGACCGATAGGACAAAATTAAAGACAATGCCAGGGCGAGACCGATAGCACAAAATTAAAGACAATGCCTGGGCGAGACCGATAGCATGAAAATTAAAGACAATGCCAGGGCGAGACCGATAGCACAAACCTAAATACAATGCCAGGGTGAGACCGATAGCATAAAAAATAAAGACAATGCCAGGGCGAGACCGATCGCACAAAATTAAAGACAATGCCAAGGCGAGACCGATAGCATGAAAATTAAAGAACAATGCCAGGGTGAGACCGATAGCATGAAAATTAAAAACAATGCCAGGGCGAGACCGATAGCATGAAAATTAAAGACAACGCCAGGGCGAGACCGATAGCACAAAATTAAAGACAATGTCAGGGCGAGACCGATAGCATGAAAATTAAAAACAATGTTAGGGCGAGACCGGTAGCATGAAAATTAAAGACAATGCCAGGGCGAGACCGTACTTGCCTTCCAAGCAAGCCTGTCCTACCTCGGCCACTTGGTTTACTCAGCCATCCTTCGTCCTCAGACAGTAACTCAGGCACCCGAGCCCACCCTGGCCATGGCACTCTATAGGCCGACCCCTTCCTCGGGGAGTTATCTTGGGTTATGCCCCGAGGGCTTCTCTTGAGTTTTCTTCTCTGGCAATTATCTCTTGACTTTTTGTCTAGTGGCCTGCCACAGCACTCTAAGTCTATCTCCTTTTTCACTCAGCCCTCGGCCTACGACTTAGTTATTTTTGGGTGTTAAGTACTACTTAAACACAAATTTGAAACATAAAAGACCAAAATGAGATAAAAATAAACGATCAAATTGAAATTTCGGTGAAACATGGAGGATGAAAAGTACATTTTTGTCTATTTTCTCTCTATGATAAATAATAAAAGATATAATTGAGAAATAAATAATTAATCCAATCTTAAACTTTCAAATGGCAAATCAAAATGAATAAAATTATCTTTACACCACAAAATATTCTTTAGAGTAATTCCTAGTTAGTCGCCCCAATTATGCCCACCTATCAAAGGGATAAATCCTATCAATGGGAAAATTTAATTAGAACTAATGTGATGTAAATTATGTAAAATACGAAGATAAAAAAACATGATCTCTTTTGACCAAAAAAAAAGCATGATCTCCAATAGAAAATGTGCCGAGTTTTTTTTTTTTTTGATAAGTCAAAAAATTTATTGATAAGGGCACTAGGGGTGCCTCAACCCAATTACAATTACTGTAATCGGTTTACACAGTTAAAAGGATTACTATTCCATTCCTCAAAATCTATATTGACTTGCTCCCCCATCCTATGTGATATCCACCCCCAAGACAATCCTTTAACATGATTTAACATTTGTGATACGCTTGGCACACCCCCTCGGAAAATAACTCTATTCCTATTAATCCATAAGACCCATAATACAGCAACCCAAATCAAGAACCTGATTTTCTTCTTTTTCTTTCCTTCTATCTCAATTCTGTTCCTCCACATGTGTTCCCAAGGATCATCGCATGATACCACAGCTGATCCAAACCACGCAAAAACTTGCTGCCACAGTTGATTCGAAACCGAACAATTAAAAAACAAATGAGCAGAATCCTCCTCAAACCGAAAACAGAATACACAGCTGACATTATAATTAGCGTTTAGTATTCCTCTCTGCAGTAATGACTTTCTTGTGGGTAATCGATCTATTAATACTCTCCATCCGTGCACCAGGAATTTCGAGGGGGCTGCTGTAGTCCAGTATTTTTTTATCAGCTTGCATTCATTCTCTGACAGCGTATACTCCTCATTCTGCGACAGCATCAACACCAATCTGCAGTATGCTGTTTTTACTGTATACTGCTGCGTGTTTGATGCTACCCAAATCCATCGATCCTCACTATCATTCCTCGGACAGCATGTTAATAGTGTATTCTCCAGCTCACCAGCATACACAGCAGCTTCCACTCCCAATTGTTCCTTCCATTGTAGCTTCCAATTCCATTTATTACCTTCCCATATACCAAAATCAGCAACCACACCATCTGCTAAATCTGAAACTGTTACCAACTCTGGAAATAATTCAGCTAGAGTCCGTTGACTACACCACCGATCATACCAAAATCTTGCTTTATCTCCGTTCCCCAATTTTATCCGTAACATGTAAATGTGCCGAGTTATTAGATATACTAAAGATTACTAGGGCAAATTCTTCCATCTCGGTGAAGACCACCTTGTTTTCTCGTGACTCTCCTGCCGCAAGGTTCTGATCATCTACAGCTTTGTTGTTATGATTTGAGGTGGCAAGCAATGCAATGGCTTGAGGGCCAGATACTCCTAATTTGGAGGCTTCAACAGCTTTAGCATAAGCAGACTGGTAAGCATTATTTCTCATTTCAGCCTCCAATCTTTCTTGTTCGACTTTGATGGCTTGCCTCTTTACATCTTTCCGAGAACCAAGGTCACCAACACCCAATCCTGAAGAGATAGCTTCAGCTTCAAGGGCATTGATGTCCAGGTTATGTTTCTTCCGTAAGGACATTTTCTTTTTGGGTTTCTTAAATTGAAGCATTTCTTCATGAGAGTAGTAGTCTGATGATACCTTTCCAGATGAAGTTAGATCCTCAAAATTATTTGTAGAAACACCAGTTAACCTTCTTCGGAGCTCTTCAAGTTTCTTCTCTGCTTCACCTGAGAATCCTCCTCTCTCATCCAAAGTTATGCCCTCTTCATTAGTCGGATCATCATATTTCAGAAATAATTTCTTCACCACAGAAGGGTCGTCATTGAACTTATCATCATATATGCCAGTTTTCTTTTTTGCAGCTTTATAAGCCTCATCCCGCTTTTTTTGTTCACCAATTTCCACATTCTCAAGCATATCAAGCTCTTCACTAACATCACCATCAGCAAGTATGGGCTGATCTTTAATGGTCAGGACTATGGTACCGCCTTCTGCAACTTTGTCAAGGCCGTGAAAAACTTTCACCCCCGCCAGGTGATCAGTGTGGTGGGTTGTATCCTCATCGTCACTTCCCTCAACTGCAATATTGTACTGCTCCTCAAAAATCTTTGACCGCTGCAGTACTCTTTCCTTTTCAAGCTTACGACTTTTATTAACCCGTGATGAAACCTCAGAAGCAGCTTCAGATTGTCTCTTTGTCCTTGATTCTTTCATCCTCAAGATGCGTTCTTTTGATGACAAGTTTTGTGATGTTTCACCATCCTGACCATCTTCATCCTTTACTTCTTTCGAAACATCCTCAGAAGCCCTCTTCAGCTGCTCCTTGTCACTCTTGCTTCTATCCTTGCTTCTATGCTTGCTAGACTTTTCTTCCCCATCATCATCATATTGCTCCCTCACATGGGAATGGGAACCCTCTTTATCAATTCTACCCTCGTACCGTGATTCAGACCATTCCACATCCATCAACACACCTTCAGATGAGAGAGCTTTAGAATGCGACAACACCTATGGAGTGAACAGAACGCTACCAAACCAAAACTTTACTTCAGTTCGCATGGGATTGCTGCTTCAGAGGCTTGCTTGTGGAACCCGTGTGCCCTAATTTCTCTTATTTTGCCGGGTTTCCTGATGCCTATGTGAGTGTTTTCCACGCGACAAATAGCATACCACGTCAAATACTAAAACTTATGCATTAATAAGGGTTGGGACTAGGCCGGCCTACCGGGATTACGGCTCGGCCTACATCATCAGGCCACGTCAGGTCAGCCTTTTTTCTAAACAGATAAGGCTAAGATTTTTATAAAAATCTATTTAGGTAAAAAGGTTAGACTATAGGCTATCGAAAAAGTCTTTTAGGTTTACCAGGGCGACCTATTTAAATAACTATTAAAAATATTTTTTATTACTACTATTATTATATTAAATTTTCTATTCTGTTTAACATATAAATTTGCTTACAAAAAAGAAGATTCTACTACGAAACGGTCCCTATGCTAGGGTTTTACTCTGCTAGGGTTTTGGTCCAGCTTTGTTGGTTTTGGTCTCCGCCTCCTTCCCTTGACTATCTTTTTCGTACACTTGCTCTTCGTGTCTCATTTTACTCTTGCTTTCCCAAACGCCAGCGCTTCGTCAATACTAAAACTTACGCATTAATAAGGGTTGGGACCAGGCCGGCCTACCGGGCTTACGGCTCAGAGATTGGATTAACTTTATGTATGTTTAGAAAGCATATAAATTAGTACTACTATACAACTCACAAATTTGGTGTTTTTAAGTTGAGTGAAAATAGAATGCAAATATGTAAAAGAATACTAAGGATATCAGTGGAGAATGGTGGAAGAGATGTCTTTACTAAATAATGTTCTTTTGAGAGTTTCTATGCTTTCAGTGATGCAGAAGCACTTAGTGCAGAAGCACTAAGGCGCAGATGCATTGAGTGCAGTTGCATAAGTGTGTGCTTTTCAGCTACTTTCTTCAGAGTTTCATAACAAGCTTCCCATGTCTGGGCTTGCTAAATAAGTTCACTCCTGCCTTTGAAGTTCCCACTGTTTCACCCTAAGGACTATGTTATCCTATGTCTAAGACTTAACATGGTTTTAACACTGTTTCTTTATTAAACAAGTTTAACAAAGCCTTTATTAAAACACTCACCCTTATTAGTCTTGATTTCTAATTATAAACCATGTCTGTGAATATAACTCTACTTATTGTAAGAGATCAACCTTAAAATAAGATGGATGTAGTATAACACAAGACCCAAAATGCGCACAACACTAAAAGGCATAATAACTTACTCAAAAGTTCATTATAAAGTTAGGACATCTCAACCAAAAGGTTTTAGCTCATAATGTGCATTGCAAGGCAAAGATGGATGGAATAAAACATATTAATATAGATGGAAAGACAAGAGATATCAATAGGGTAGAGATTACACTGATTGAAGTACTCTTGCATGAAATTGCGCAGCAGTGCAGAAGCACTGGCTTCCTGGTGCAGTAGCACCTAACTAAGTTGATGAAGAAGTGAAGGAAGAAGTTGTCGATTCCTTCCTCACCTTCTTGCCAACTATCTACTATTAAAACTATAAGGAATAAAACTACTAAATTATAAGTAAAGTGTTTGATCTACATATTATGAAGTGAGATATGCGATGCTTTTCAAGTGAAAAGTGGGAGCCCTTTTTATAGCCTTGGAGATTTCCTTTGCTTGAGGGTTTGCTTGAAAACCAAGTTAACCTAAGGAGGCTTAACCATGGTTGCTTTTCTGATCTTTAGATGTGGAGATTGAGTTCAGCACATTTCTTTAAGGAGAGGTCCAATGGCGTAAGGCCATATGTCTTTAGGTGAGTAGCCTTTCATGATGATGTTTAGAGTGGGCGCCTCCTTATGCATGTGGGCATGTGCATAAGGAGAATTGTGACAAAGCATGATGTCATAGAAGTTTTGGAGCAGAGGTATGAATTGAGGTGCTTCCATTGTGGGGTTATAAATCTTCAGCGCAAGATGGTGCAGAAGCACTAAGTGCAGAAGCATCGTGGTGCAGCAGCTTCATGGTGCAGAAGCATTTATGGTGCAGAAGCATCATCTGTGGGACAACTGAACAAACACATCAAACATACCAAAAATGCTTTATTCATCGCATAATTCCTAGAATGTTGTTATTTTACTAATACCTCTATATTTAACACACTTTATACTTGGGTTTCAAGCAATTTGTTACGTTTAGATGTATAAATAACTCTATATAAATTAGAGTTATCAGCTTCTTGTCAGCCCACGAATTATGGGCTTCAAAAGGGTGTTTTATGGAGTAAACAAGGGGGGTGTAGGACGTAATCTGATGTTTTTTTTTTTAAAATTAAAATTAAAATTAAAATAAAATAGAAGAGAGGTATAAAAGGAAAACCTAATAACTTCACAACCCTAATTTCTTCCTCTACTCCTTTCCAGCGCCGCAAACAACTTCCAGAGAGAGAAAAAAAATGGAAACTCCACCATGAGAGAGAGGGAGGGAGAAAGGAAGAAGGAGAAGGGAAGAGAAAAAAAGCGCGGCTGAGAGATGAAGAGGAAGGTGGGAAGGACGATGGTGTGCGACGGTGGTTCGTGGCGAGGAGAGAGAAAGGGTGGTGCGATTTGGCGATGATGGTGGAGGTGCGGCTTTGCGGCGGTGCGTGAAGGGAGAGAGATCGAAGGTGACGGAGCTGAGCGCCACCGTGTACGGTGGTGCGCCCTGGTTCGCGACGGTGGAGGGAGTAGAGAGATGAATGCGACGGTGAGACAGAAGGAGTGGTGAGGTTGAGAACGATGGGGAGAGGGATGGTGACAGTGGTGGTACACGGTGATTCTCATGGTAGTGCGGTGGCGGTTGAGCGATGATGAGACAGTGGCTGTTTGGGTGAGGCCGCGGTGGCTGACAGTGGTGGTGATTTGGTGTTATGGTGGTGGAGAGGGAGAAAACAGTGATGGTGAGGTTGTGAGAGAGGGGGAGTTGTGGTGAGATAGCGAAGCTGAGAGAGAGAGAGAGAGAGAGATGGTGGTGAGAGGGGTGGCTACGATGGTTGGGGGAGGTTGTTGATGGTACGGTGGTGACCACCACCAGCTGGTGGCCGGAGCCTCAAGCTCCCTTTTCCTTTCTTTTCTGTTTTTCAATTTTTGGTTTTTATCTCTTTTTGTTCTTTTGATTTCTGATTCTCTGTCTTCCCCCCTCAATGTTTTTGCCTGTTGGTTTTTTATAGAGGAAGCAAACTAATGAGACAAAAATTTGTTATGCTTTTGCAGGGTAGTGGAGCAGGGGCAGCAACATGTTTTTGCCTATAATATGAAAAGCCAAGAGACAAGGAGAAATGAGCTTGAACCCCATTCTCAAAAATATATTTTCCTATTGCAACAACAACAAGGACAGCAGCGACTGTCCTTTAATTTTTGTTTTAAAAATTTTTGTACCCTTTTTTTTGCTTTTATTTTTTTTGTCTATATATGTTGTATCATTTTTCTTGTAAAAAATACTGATTATAATAAAAACAAACATTTATTTAAATCTGAATTTTTTCTATAATCCTAACAATAATAAAGAAAAAGTCCAATTACACGTGCCAAACCGTCAACAAGCACAGAATAGCAGGTGTGAACTAAAAAACGCAAAATGACATATTTTTGGGACTTTTATAAAAAACGGAAAAAATACCGGTTAAAATTGGGTGTTCACAGGGCCCAATAAGACAAAATACTAGACTTAGGCCCAATTAAATAAATTGCATTAAGGCCCGATTGCGCAAATATAGGTTCAATTAGACAAAAGGCATTTCCGCTCGATTGAACAAATTACTGAACGCTGACCTAATTAAACGAGACAACATCGAAGGAGTCAGAAACTGATCTCGTAGTAATAGGACTTGAGACTTATGACACGCAAACTAAATGATAAAAAGGCTATAGTAAAAAAGAGGGGACAAAATTGGGGTATAACAGTATTGATTATAGGGCTTTAAATAAACACACCATTCCTGATAAATTTCCCATTCCAGTTATAGATGAGTTGCTAGATGAGATTGGCTCTGCTGTGCTATTTTCTAAATTAGACTTAAAATTAGGCTACCACCAAATAAGAAAGAGAGGAGGACATCCACAAGACAACATTTAGAACCCATGAGGGACATTATGAGTACCTAGTGATGCCCTTTGGTCTCACTAATGCTCCCTCTACATTTGAAGCACCATGAATAAGATATTGAAGCCCATTCTCAGAAAGTTTGTGTTTGTATTCTTCGATGATATCTTGGTGTACAGCAAGGATGTGGAGGATCATAAGAAGCATGTGAAGGAGGATTTGGAGATTTTGAGGAAAAATCAGTTATATGCTAACAAGAAAAAATGCACTTTTGCTCAAACTTAAATTGAGTATTTGGGGCATTTAATTTCTGGACAAGGTGCAGCAGCAGATTTGTGCTATTGTTAACTGGCCTACTCCAAAGGGCAGAATACTGGTACAACAAACTATCATTCAGCCATAAAAATGACTCCATTTGAAGCCTTATTTGGAAGACAGCCTACTGTGCTAATTAGGGAGGATGAGAATCTTACCTCGGTGGATGAAGTCTAGCTTAGGGGTGTCAAAATGGATGGATTGGATGGATTTGGATTTGGATTATAATGGATGGATTGAAGACAATCCATTTATCCATTTATATCCATTAAAATTGTGTCAAAAAAATCCAATCCAATCCATCCATTTACAAAAAAATTCATCCAATCCATCCATTTGTAATTTTTTTATGGATGGATATCCAATCCATCCACTAATATGTTTATAATATAAACAAATCTTTTGATAAAAAAATCTTTTGAATCAAAAAAAATTTTAATATTTTTTTTTGTAGAAATTGAATTTATTATTATTTTTTGACAAAATTGAATTTTTTAGATATATATATATATATATATATATATATATATATCACTACGCCAAAAACATCAAAAAAGAGTGCACCCACCAGGAACGCTTTTTAAAAAGCGCTCCCTATCTAGCGCCATGAGTAGCGCTTTCCAAAAAAGCGCTCCTCATTCAAAATCTCGCATACCCCATCAGGAGCGCTTTCTAAAAAGCGCTACTTATTCTTGATCTCGCATACCCCATCAGGAGCGCTTTCTAAAAAGCGCTCCTTATTCTTGATCTCGCATACCCCATCAGGAGCGCTTTCTAAAAAGCGCTCCTCATTTAAAATTTCGCATAGCCCCATCAGGAGCGCTTTTTGTAGAAAGCGCTACCTATTCTCCATTTCCTTTTTTCCTTTTCTAAAACCCAAAAACCCTTCCAGTATCACATGTTACCCTTCCAGTACACGTTTACGCTCTTCCTCTCCTCTCCTTCGACCGCCTCCTCAACCCTGCGCTTCCTCAACCCTGCGCCGCCGCCAGTACACAGTATACGCTCGCCTCTCCTTCGACCACACCTCCTCAACCCTGCGCCTCCTCTCCTTCGACCACATGTTACCCTTCTCAGTTTCTCCACGGTTTGAAACCCTATATTTCAAACGTTGATTTGCTTCGTTTCTTTGCTGTTTTGGGTTCGATCTTGAAGGATCTTGGCTCTATGCACCACGATCTTCTTACACGAAGGTATAATACTTGTTCTTGCTATTTTTTCAGTTTCGGTTTTACTGTTCTTGACCAACACAGTAAACCCTAACTTCTGAAACTGTTTCTGGTTGCAGGTTTTTGAAGAACTGCGTGTAGTGATCTCCAAACAGGTAAAAGCTCGCCTTAGCCTTTTCCTTTTTAATGTTTGAAGTTCTGATGCTGTTGAAAATGATTCTGACCGTGCGTTTTGTTGTTCTGGGTTGCTGATCTTCACTCTTTGAAGATGCTATGGACAGCTACGGTTCTCACCATGAGAACAGGTAATTTCTTTCCCTCTATCTCTCTGTTTTTTTTTCCTGGTGTTGTTTCAATCAGTGAAACCTAAACTGACTTTGTTTTATTTCTCTTTGTATGTGAGGACTTGCTTCAACCACTTGTTGAAGCTTCAGCACAAGGAACTCAGAATTAATGCACAAAGACAGATACGCAGAAGGAAGAAGAAGAACAGAGACTTCACACAGGGTATAAGAAAAGACTTAGAAAATTTATTCAATGTAAAATGTATATTACAAACTGTATGTACATGTATAGCAGTATTTAAAGCTTTCTCTGAGCAATTAGCTGATAGTTAGAGTTTGTTATAGATAACAAACTCAGTTTGTTAAGCTTGTTTAACAAACTAACCAATTAGTTAGGGGCTAATTAGTTTTCCTTTCAAACAGTTGTAACCACAAATATGCATTCTCTAATTACTTTGAAGGTGTCTAATTTTTTTTTTCTCTCATACTGTTAATGTGCATGTTTTTTCTCTTATTTGCATGCTAACTGCTTAAAGCTAATCAAAATAGATTTTTTTTTGTTGCTTTGTGCAGTAATAACACAATGAGTATATGGGCTAGGATTAAAGGAAGGCAGACAGAATTCCGAAATCCCAATGCAGTTGGACAGGTATAATCAAAGATAATTTTCTTCTTCCCTTCTCACTTTATGTGGGTTCTTTTGAACTCTTTTTGATATTCATTGATTTTGGAATTAGATTGATTTGTCAATGTCAAATGATAATCGTTGTCTTTTTGTTTGTGTAGGCCATCATGAAAAATCTCCCTCCTTCTGAAATTATAGAATCATGCTCTATTGCTGGTCCTGGATTTGTGAATATTGTTGTATCAAAGAAATGGATAGCACAGGTGATTTGATTGCATTTCCATTTGTAGTTTTGAGTAACTGCTGTAGTACTCAAGCAGTCAAGCTTTTATGTCGACATGTAGTACTCAAGCATCAATATTAAACCCATAGTTATATATGCAAAATACTACAAAAACTAGCTCCTGATTTTCTTTTTCCTGTCATTTTATGGGTAAAAGTAAGATGAGTTGTAGCCAATAGCATCAAGTATTTTGTTTCTCAAATATTTATTTTTGAAATCAGCCCAAAATTAATGATCTATCAGGGAAGTCGGGGAGGGCCTATTATCACTAATTTCTTACTATAATTGAATGCGTAAGTGGTTGGGTTAATGATCCATTAGAGCAATCACAGAGTGGTATTTCAATGGTCCCATATTTCTATTTTCTCCAATACTTTTAAGTAGGTTGATTTTCCAATTTGAAATTGAATTTGTTAATATTGAATATTGCTAATATAGCAGCATATTGGGGATTACTCCTGATAAGTTTTGTGGCTGTTCATTCCTACTGTCAAAAAGGAAAGATAAGGGGTCTTCTATAATGCTTCTTTTTTATAGAATAATATTATATTATATCTTGTTCTCAGCTTCATGAGAAAGATCTATGTTTATTTTAACTAACAAGCAGTAACTGGGAATCTGCTTTTTGGAACACTAACAGGGTATGAAGCCTCTCAAGTAGAAACTCTCACATTTTCATTACTCGTGCAGGTAAATTCTGTTCTGACTTCTGCTCAGTGCTCACTATATACCACAAATTGGAATCACCAGTTTTGTGTATAATTATGGAATAAAGAAGAAAAGACAAAAGCTTCACTATCCACAGAAATCAGTCTACGAATGGATATTAATAGATTTTTAGTACTTTATTTGTGTTCAGCTAGCCATATGTTGTCAAGGTTGGTATATCTTATGTAACAGTATTATCAGTTATGACTTTTTTTGGGTCCTCATTCCTCATCTTATGTAGTAGTATTATTAGCTTCCATATTTTGGATATGCTAGAGCTGATAGAAAAGTCTGTTTGTAACTTTGATTACTATTAGAAATAGTATGTTAATGAAGATGTTGTAATTTTTGATTTTTGACATTCATATTTTGGCACATGATCATTTATGTAATTTTTGGAAGTTCATATTAGAAATAGTATGTTAATGAAGCTGGGAGTAAGGAATTGGTAATAGGGAAATAATAATTTTTTTTTTAAAATTTGGCATAGGTAGCGCTTTCTGTAAAAAGCGCTACTAATGGTCTAGGCGCATCTAGGCATAAGTAGCGCTTTTTACAGTAAGCGCTACCTTTTCTTAAGTCCATGAGGAGCGCTTTTTACGGTAAGCGCTCCTTATTGTCTTAGCGCGCCTAGGAATAAGGAGCGCTTGTAATAAAAAGCGCTCCTCTTGCCTGTTTTTTGGGAGCGCTTTTCGAGCGCTACCTTTGGGTGATTTGCAACAGGAGCGCTAGCTTTAGGAGCGCTCGAAAGCGCTCCCTATGGCCTAAAAAAAGCGCTCCCAATGCTTAAATCTGTTGTAGTGTATATAACTATATGTATATATAATATTGTTAATATATATATATATATATATATATATATATATATATATATAATATATAAATATGTATTTATATATGTGGTGGTGGTGGGGTGGCCGGCGGCAGGCGCGGCGGCCGACGGCGGATCTCCGGCGGCCGACGGCGGAGCTCCGGTGGCCGGCGGTGGTTCCGGTGGCGGCGCTCCGGCGGCCGGTGGTGGTTCCGGCGGCCGGTGGTGGTTCCGGCGGCGGCGGACGGTGGCCGGAGGTGACTCGCGGTGGCCCTCCGGTGGTTATATTATATTATATATATATATATATATATATTATATATATTATATAGATATATATATTTATATTATATATTATATTAATTTTTGAATGAGTTTTGGTCAAAAAAAATTATTTTTAGAATGAATTTTTTTAAAAAAAGTTTCTGGAAAAAAATATATTTTAAAAAATATTTTTTGGTAAAAAATGTATTTTTATAATTATGTAATGGATTTGTTAAAAAAAATTAATTATCCAATGGATTTTGATTTTGTAATTATTGTAATCCAATGGATTTAGAAAATATAATGGATGGATCATAACCATCCACAAAATCAAACGGATGGATTCAATCTAATCCATTAATATTTTTTTTTTTGTAATGGATGGATTGGATGGATTTTGCTATGGATGGATCGGATATCCGGTGGACAAATGGACTATTTTGACACCCCTAGTCTAGCTCTTATCTAAGGAGAGGAATGACCAGTTGAATGAGTTGAGAGAGCAACTTTGTAAAGCACAGAATCGCATGAAGCATTATGCTGACAAGCATAGAAGAGAGGTCAGTTTTGAAGTGGGTGAGCTTGTGTATTTGAAAATACAGTCTTACAAGTTGAAACAGCTAGCCAAGAGGGTCAACCAGAAGTTAAGCCCCAAATTTTATGGCCCTTATGAGATTTTAGAGAAGATTGGGCCTGCTGCCTACAAGTTGAAATTACCACCAGATTCTAAAGTTCATCCTGGGTTCCACACATCTCTGCTAAAGAAAGCAATAGTTGCTGAGATTAATGTGCAGCCACTACCTACATGCCTTGCTGAAGATTGGGAACAACAAGTCATACATGAAGATATGCTAGCTGTCAGGAAGAACAAAGATGACCTGCTGGAGGTGTTCATCAAGTGGCAACAGTTACCAGACTTTGAGAATTCGTGGGAGGATTGGCAAGCTATACAAAAACAGTTTCCTGAACTCCCCCTTGAGGACAAGGTGAATTTTGAAGGGGGAGTGTTGATGAGAACGAGGGTAACTTTGGAAGAAACAAAAAAGTTTGGGAGAGTTTACACTAGGAAGGGTAAGAAAGGTAATTCTGCCAAGTAGTGGAGTAGTGGAGGGAATCCATAACCAACTTTGCTGAGTTGACATGAGAGAGTGCATTCCGTTTCGTAGGGCACAACTCATTTGCGGTGCTGAGAATAAAAGTAGGGCATGATGCCATTTGTAATTAGGCTAATATTTGACTATTGGCTGGGCAGGGAATGGGATTGGGAGTAGATTCACCACTCTGGTGTACTGTACTAGTTTCCTTTTCTATGTTACTTGTATTGTTCACTGAATTCCAAGTAATACAAGTACTCTTATTCTCAGATATTCTACTATTCTATTGGTTCTGTTAATTTTCTCTACTATTGTACTTGATATCAATCACCCAATCAAGATGCAATCCAATTATACATGATAATGATTTTAAGTACACACATCATGTTATACATTAATGTTTACCAAGCAAACCTATAAATAACAAGTTTCGTCCCACATTTTCCACATAGCATGAGCTAAAAGACAATTTCCTTATGTCCAGACCAAACGAAGCGAAAGAAAACTAAAAGAAACCAATAGGGAATGAATTAAACTAGAGACCTGTAAACTGTGGTGCTACAGTACCAAGTGTAAACTTGGAAAACATGAGAAACCAAAACCATAGGTCTATATTCTTCACCGATGTCAATGAGCTCAGAAGTAACTTAACAAAATGAAAGAAGCAAAAATAAATGAATAATTATCCCCATCACCATTCCAAATATGAATACCATCCTTCTAAATATGAACCTGGCATTGTGCGTGACTCTCAAAGTCAAACTAGTAGTAGTAATTATTACACTTACAGTAGTGATTAGGGAAGCTTTTTTTTGACACTGCCTAAAAAGTGTACGAATCAGCTATCATATATCAAATATACAAAATACAGAATTAAACAGTAACAACTCATCATAAGTGGGAATTTGAAAGTTGTACCAAAAAAGCAAGCTGAAGGGGTAGTGAATTGCAGATACTAACTCAACATTAGCAAAAATATTGGTAAATGGTAATAGTAACCTCAATGGTAAACATTTAAATTTCAAAAACATTTTATATTCAATAACCTTATTCAATGTTCAAAAATAACAATGCTCCCTTAACAGCCGGAAATGAAATTTCTATGTTCAATAACCTTATTCAATGTTCAAAAATCAGAAGATCCCAATACTCAACCTTCAGTTATCCGAATTCAGCTTCTAAATTTTGCAGTTTGAATTAGAAGAGAAAAAAGGATGCGATTCAATAATGATCTATTAAGAAAGAATTGATGATTAGAGGTTATGATGATGAAGACATGGCCAAAACCCTACTAGCCTTAAGATAACATAGACAAATCAAACACATACACTGAAAAATCAAATAAAGGGAAAATCAATATTAGATCAAAACCGTAATCACGATGTGTCGTGATACTGAGAGAGATGAACCCTAGTTTAGAGAGAGAAGAAAGGAAAAATTGACGAGGAGACTCCAAATTCTGCTTAGATAGAAGAAAATAAGAGTCTCTCACATATAATGCTCTAGGGTTCGAAGAGGAATTTTCAACAAACAGAGGAACAACATTGAGCTTCGGCGTCGAACTTGAGATCCGTAAGATTTGTGATCTCTAGAAGTTTTGTAGGGAAAGAAAAACGAAAAAAAAATCATGGATGAACGGCGTTTACCTTCATAGCAAGAAGATTCACGATCAGAAGAGAGAGCAGAGCAAAGTGGCGCTAGGTAAACTGGTAAGCGTCGCGGCGACAGAGAGGTGAGCTTCTGACGCGAGGTATAGCTGTGAGGAAATGGATCCTCTAACTTTTTGGCGGGAACTTCCCCCTAACTTTAGTCTTTTTTTGATGACAGAGAAAAGAAAAATGGAGGGAAATGAAGGAAAATAAGATGAGAGAGAATGTATAAGAAGAGAGAGATAGACACAAAGTTAGGGGGAAGTTCCCGCCAAAAAGTTAGAGGATCCTTCCCCTAGCTGTGAGCAGTGAGCAAGAGAAGACGAGCTGTGGAAGAGAGAAGAAGTGAAAACTACGCACGCGACTATAAGGGACCTATTTGTTACACTTAAAACATAAGGGACCTAATCGAAAACTGAAAATAAGTTAAGGGACCAATTCGTTACACTTTAAGTAAGTGTATTTGCTTTGTTTAAATATCGATATCGATGTAAGCCACTTTTACACGTCAGATGAACTGTTTTTCTTTAAGGTTTGTTGTTCAGGTTAGTCTAAGATACGAATAGGGTTTGATCCCAACAACTATATTGGCATAACAATTCTTATTTCGTGCACTTTTTTGTTGGACTTGTTTGGAATTCTCTGTCGCTTCTTTTGGTCAGCATTGACATAACTTTCACAAAATAAAGGACTACATTGAAAAAGAAAATGGGACTATTTTGCAATAAATTTTACAAAATAAGAGACCATTTTAGAACCAAAAATAAATCAGAGATCACATTTCTATAAAATAAGAGACCATTCTAGAACCAAAAAAGAAAGATCTAGACCAAAACTATATTTTATCCATTTTCGCTTATCAAAAAAATAATATATTTTATCCATTTTCGAAACTCCTTTTCCCATATTTTCAACATTTTATAGTTAAATTAAAAAATGGTAACAGAAAAATTAGTCTTTTAAAATTGCATAAAATTCCAACACCAACACAATGAGTATCATGTTAGAAAAATGGAGGCTTTTAAATAAAAATTTAATAATGTTATGAGCAAGAGTAAGATCCTTACCTGTGAAGGATGAATGTGTAATGTGCGTCAAATTACACATTAGAGCAAGCCCGTATGAATACCTTTTTGTTAAGCAAAATCATATTTATAATAACCTTTTACGTAATTAGATCTTAATTAGTTCCTTGCTAATGAACCAAGTCCATGACAATGTTGATTTCCATAGTACTCACTACTAAAGGTCGAGAATAAGTAGCGCTTTTTTGTGAAAGCGCGCTACTGAAGGTTCATTTTTTGCTGAGAATAAGTAGCGTTTTCTTAAAAAAACGCTACTAATGGTCAAGAATCAGTAGCGCTTTTTTAAAAAAAATGGCTGTTTTTTTTTTAAAAAAAAATAGTACATTGTCATGTACTCCCCAATTGAACACCATTACTTCCAAAATTATATACGGGATTACTACCAAAATTAATTTAAATAATACATAAAATAATATTAAATAATATTTTTTTTACAAAAGCAAAAAAGGGCTTTTTATTAATGAAGTTAGGCCAAGGCTTAAAACAAGCCAAGACCATAAAAATTACAACTTGGCGTTTGCTTTTCCCACACCCCCTCCTACTCGAAACACACCCCATAAGGGTGTGAAATGACCAAAAGGCCAGGCCAAACCTCTTTTTTTTCACGAAATTTCACCTGTTCGAACACGGGCCTTCGAACAGGTTCGCACGAGGCCATTCGCGTGTGTTAAATATGGGGACACAGGAAGGTGGAATGATGATGTATCCGGCTGCCAAAGCTCTATGAATGCGTTCAGCAACCCCTTGTGAGTGAGGGGAAAACCAAGTCCTATGAGAGGGAACAACCCCGATAGGATAAGAGTCTCCCTGATCCTAGCATGGACCACAAGGTTAACCGGTCCATGTGGAATCGTAGTTATGTCCGGCCGAACCTGCATTGACAAATGACACCGGCACAATAAGCCAATATGTTCAACAAAATAAGAAACAAAATTGACAACACGCTATTATATAACAATAACTTACCCGGCCAGCATAGAACTCAGTCAAAATATGAGACCCGTATGTGGGCAAGACAGAACCATCAACAGGTCCACCAGGGAATGGGAATGTAGCCCTAGGAGCAGCAGCAGGCTCCTGAGGCTCAACATCCTCCTCATGTTGAGCACCTCCCTCCTCATGTGCATGACCAGAAGGGCCGGCCAGCTCATATGCCGGAAATTGAGCATCACGCTCAACATCCCGGACAATATCATCAACCTCCGGTGGGGGAGGAGGGACGTCCCTACGCCTACCCCTCCGGGAAGGTTCAGCTCCATCTTGCCTCCGTTTGCGTTCGGAAGCCGTCGGGGGTGGCCTACGCTCCGGCTGTTGCGAACTACCGCCACGATGCCTCACCATATCTGAAACAACAACCATTAAACCAATTAAGCAACATAATCAGCAAAATAACAGAAACAATACTGTCACACCTGTTCGAACAGCATCATTCGCACCTGTTCGAACAGAAGCATTCGCACGTGTTCGAACAACCCCATTCGAACGGGTGTTCGCATGGCCTCATTCGAACGGTGTTCGCATGACCTCATTCGAACACCTTCGTTTTCACGTGTTCGCATGAGGTCATGCGAACACAGCAGATGCACAGAAAAAAAAAAAACTTAAATGGACAGAAGGGAGAGAGGGTTACCTGAATGAAAATGGAACGATTAGAGAGAGTGAGAGGACGCGAACAAAACCCAGGTGGTCTTGAGGGTGTTTGTGGAGAAGATTGAGTGGGAGATTGGGTGAGATTGAGTGAGTTGTGAGAAGTTGAGTGAGAGGGGGAGAGGAGAGTTAGGGTTCGAATGAGGGGTGTGAGGGAGAGTGAAAGGGAAAATGAGAGGAGTGAGGGGTGTGAGGGTGTTGTGTTTTTTTTTTTTTTAAGTTGAGGGTATTTTAGGGTTTTTAGAAGTTAGGGGGTGTGAAAGAGTAGGAGGGGTTGTGGGGAAAGTAAAAGCCTTACAACTTTGTTCATGAATAAAGTTGAAGCAAATGGGCCACAATGAGATAACTTATAAAAAAACATAATGTTCTACATGAAGAGAAACAACTCATCTAAGATTGAAACATGAACTGAATCCTAATTCCTAATGCTCAACATCATTTATAAGGCCTTAATAACTTCAATCTTTTGGGTGAGTGGTTCTACGACAAGTTGCAAGAAGAAAGCCATGCACCACCTGTAAGAACTTCATCCCCACCCAAGTTAAACAGTTCACAATGAAAAAGGTATTTGCCTGGTTTAAATTGATAATGCTATCTGCCTATCAGCTGGAGAGAAATTTGCCTAGTTTTGCCATGATTCTGCATGACCAGGGACATCACTTCAGCCATCACATGATTTATGCCTGTGATAAACCACGCACGAGTTTGGTCAATATAACAACACAGTAATTAATGTTCATCTGTATCAGCTCACAACCAAACTTCTCATTCATCATTCCCTTCTAAAATAGATGGCATGTACGAAACAAAAAAAAAAGGATACTAGCTGATGTCCCAATAGCATGACTAAGTGTTTTGTCTTTCCTTGTAAGAAATACAAAATAAAAAAGAAAACCAAATAGAAGAATAGAGAAAATTTCACCTTTGGATGGGCAATGCGGCTTAGTTAGTTGCAATGGTCGTTGTATTGTAAGTTGTAACCTCTTTGTTAGAACTTCTTCAAGCCCTTATTCACATTAGAAAATGAAAATACACCAAAAAAGACATCAAATACCAAAAGAGTGAATTGTACATATAACTTAATACTTAGACTACTCTTGTATAGTAACACTTGCAGGCCATTCAT
Organism: Astragalus membranaceus; assembly: GCA_039519185.1. Classification (NCBI taxonomy): domain Eukaryota; kingdom Viridiplantae; phylum Streptophyta; class Magnoliopsida; order Fabales; family Fabaceae; genus Astragalus; species Astragalus membranaceus. The sequence continues at coordinate 36,979,143 of CM076854.1, read as the reverse complement.
CAGAAGACTAGATTTTGTTGGGAAAAATTGTTCTGTTTCTACTGGTTTTACCTCTATATCGTGTTACATATATTCTATTTTAATGTTGTCATGTAGCAAACATGGAACAAATCCTATATATTATGTTTTGTTTCATTCTATAATATCGACTAAATTCTTATATGATCTCAAGTTCAAAGGGTACCAAGTACCTTAGAAGACACCGACAAATAAAATTTTGTTTGAAGAATATATATGAGAGAATAACGCTTGCAAAGATAAAAATCCCTCAAAAAATTGGAAGTGAACTCGAAGTTATAATAGATAGGGGACACACCTATCTTCAGTTAGGAACATGAGCATCGTCAATATAAACGAATAATTGAAAAAAAATTGGTAATGTGAGAATGTAAGAAGAGAAAGAATTGATGTGCTAGTAATTACCTGAGGAAACCTTAGAGCCACATCCAAAAAATCAGCCGGACAATTCCATTATATCAGATGGCTTTGGGTACATCTGATAATTACAACAAGATTCAAGTTGTTAATTATATCTATTTTCCTATGGTTGCATGCACATGCCATGTATAAGATTAGATTATTCACATACCAGTAGGAAAGAAAAGGCCGAAGGTGAAGGAGAAGATACATCAACTAAATTACACTAAATTAGAATGGTAAAAAAATGGGAAGATGAAGGAGAAGATACATCAACTAGTATATTTTACAAATCAAAATAATATCAATTAATTTGCAATAAATTAGAATGGTAAATATGGGGTAAAATGTGCACTAATTTCACAAGCATGACCTTCTCCTATGTGTATTGGCTTACCAAAATTTAATCAAGGAAATCACAGTCGTTGGGCGCAAATACGTTGGAAATATTAAAACGAACATTAGAGCAACGCACAAAAGATACGGTGTAGAAATATATTACAACATTGATGATTTTCATTTGACCAAGCTTGCAATGATAGTCCACAAATCTTGTCTTGTTGCTTCACTCATGGATCTATTGGAGAAAAAGTAACACAAGATTAAATGATTGAAAAGAAACAAGCCCAAAAAATAAATGAGGTAAATAAAAAAATATGATGAATGAACTGGGTTAACGATCTAAGAATAATGAATTCACTATGATTCTTCACATATCATCCTAATCAAGTCCGAGATATGACATTTAACTTGGAACAGATAGAGATGGAGAAAGAAAAGGAAACCCTTACAATTTTTAGGAGGTCGCGGCGATCCTTGCTAGCACTCTCGAAGTGTTGAACAAAAGACATTTATATGGAGTTCACAAGGGATTGGTATTAGGTTAAGTTTTCATATTTTACTTAAATTCATAATATTTTAAGTTTAAAAATTAATACAACTTTTTTGCAAACAAAATCACATGAAATTTTTTTTATTTAATGTCTTGAAATTAAATTTCATTCCAAAAAAGATAAATAAAAATTAAATTCATTAATACAATATAGTAAATAATAAATTATTTAAAATTTCTTAATAAATGTTAAACACTTAAAAAAGTTATTATAACAATGCTTTCATAATATGCACATCCTATGGTTACACAAGAGGATATATTCTTAAGTGAATGTTTGTTTAATTGTACATGTAAGCACTAAAATATGTTTTTTTTAATTTTTTTATTTTGAAAGGAACGAAGCCTCTTTAGAATTTTTGCTGCAAAAACCTTATTAGAAAAATCTTCCAGAATAAAAAAAAAGTGGAACAAAGAAACACGGGTAGGGTAGGCCAATACCCATGAACAAAACAACAATATAACTAGTAGTGTAACACCTGGCTTTTCGGAGCACTACTGAAGACCCCTAACTCTAAATCCAGAATGATTTGAGAAAATACTCTTCTTGACTTTCGGAAATCATGAGTCCTTTTTTTTCCTTTTTAAACATCTTTGTAATCGCAATCAGAGTAATGCAACATTTCTAAAATGTGATGATAGAATAACACATAATTGAAGTTCAGCTAAATTTTTATAACATCGCTCTAAGGGGGTGAGTTATGTTTTCCAAAAATGTATAAGTCAAAATGTGAATACATCATAAACACGAGTATCCTACACTAGAACTGACTCATACAACTTATGCACTCCTGGTAGATACTTATGAGTGAAATATGCTCCAAGAACAATATACCATCAGGGCATACCAAGATCAACAAACTCTCATCGCTGATCGCTACGGTGAGGAAGATCCGTCAACAAACCCTAGCTCTTCTACTAGCGTTGCCATTACCACGAATAACGGGACTGAGCAACATATATAGATATACTACTATACATATATACTTATGCAGACAACATGAAATATCCCACAACATAGTAATAGCATCAACAACAAGAAAACATGGCTTAAGAAGACAAGGAAACAACAAGCAAAACAAAAATGCACCACCGGCCAATCCCTATTGGTTAGTATATATGCCAACGCACATGATTTGGGAATATCGCGACAAAACCCAATGCCTTTGGGAAGATGACTTGATCCCGCTTGAATACAAATTGAAGAATGATCAAATCCAGATTGAATTAGATCTTCCACTAGTATTATATGGCTAGTATTCCAATTGAATATTATCAGGGATACATTTTCCGTTTCTTCTGCTTCGAGAGGGCGTGCAACATGTTATCGCCTTTAAGCCCAGGAGCAACGTACGAGAAACCTTACATGTCTCCATAAAGTCATTTTAGTTTGAAAGAATCCTATTAGGTCAAAATAGTATGTTGTTATCAAAATAGTTGTTTTTCGTAAACTCGAGTATTTCAAGAGAAATTCTTTTAGTTCATAAAAATGTTTCCACTTGCTTTCAAAACTCTCTTTTGATGTGAATAAATTCCTTAATGATTCAATTTATTAAAGGTTAGTTTAAGCGTCATGTTGAATTTAAAAAAAAAAAGAATACCCCTAAGTTTGTTTTTCGAAAATGTTTTGTGTAACTCACGCGCGTGGTCATACCGATGTATACCTTAACTCTTTCTCCCTACAGAACAATTTTAATTCCCAACACACTTCAATTTCCATCATAATGTAGTCAGATTCACACACACACACACACAACATACATACATACATACATACATACATACATACATACATACATACATACATACATACATACATACACACATACATACATATATATATATATATATATATATATATATATATATATTAGCCCCAAAGGCAACATCACACAATGTACTCATAGGTGCCATCATCATCAATAGTATTATCCAAGATAATAAACAAACAACCAACTAACACATGACGCATACAACAACAACCAATCAATTCATCACACACACATATTAACAAGTATATATATTAGCCCCAAAGGCAACATCACACAATGTACTCATAGGTGCCATCATCATCAATAGTATTATCCAAAATAATAAACAAACAACCAACTAACACATGACGCGTACAACAACAACCAATCAATTCATCACACACACATATTTACAAGTATTGGTTTAGATGTCGTTACCTCGAACGCTTTCCTTACTTGCAGACAAATAGAGATATCCATGTAATCATGATCCAGTCACATGACCTTCAACACAAAAATACAAATTCAAGATAACTCAGTTTCTAGATCTAACTCGTAAGAGAGCTTCTCAACTACCACTTCGAATTGTTACGTCCAAAATATTCGACCTTTACTTTACTGGTGTTTTTTAGAGATGGTATCTTGACAAAATAGTTACTAGTTCCTTTCTCGATGATGCAAAACTTTTCCCACTTTCAAAACCTTTGTTTCTAAACTCAAATCAGTTTCTCAAAACTCATTTTCAAAAATAATTTTCATCTAAAGCAAGTTCCCTTTTCACAAATCTGACATTTTAGTTGTAGATCAAAGCTTTAAAAATCATTTCCATTAATAAAGTAAAGTCCTTTACAAAATCCTTTTAAGCTTCCTCAAAATCGGACAAAATTTTGCAAAATATTTTCTTTTTACCAAATGTATTTCATGACTGATAAAGGTCAAAACTTTAATCTTGAAAATAACTTCTAAGTTTTAAAAATCCAAACTTTTTCCTTAAAAACTACTCCCTTGACATAAAAACTCAACGATTTTTCTTTTCAAATCCGAACAAAGTAAAATGGGTGAAAATAAGGTAGATCTACATTTTAGATTATCAAAGCTAACAAAGGAAATCATTTTTATCCAAGATCCATTTATTTTCTTTTGTAAAAATAATTCCTTTAAGAAAAATAATTTTTTATATTTAAAGGTACTGAACACATGTTTCCACTAATGTAAACAAATTTAATTCAAAACTATAAACTTGATCAAGAAAATGAGAGAATTTTTTTGTTTCTTCTTACCAAAAAGAGACTGATATGCCACCGCTAGCTCCTTCGATCTCCACGCCCGATCTACCCGGTTGTGGTTGAGAAGTGAAAGGAATTTCAAGGGTATAGAGAGAGAAGAGACTCACGGCTAAGAGAGGGAAGAGGAGAGAGAGTTGAAAAAAATTTAGAATTCTTGAGAGAGATGAGAGAAAATGGTGGAGGTTTTCTAGAGAGAGAAAGAATTGAGAGAATGAGAGAATCTTCTAGAGAGAAAAAGTGATAAAGAAACGAGAGAATGGTGTGAGAAAGTGATGGGTCTGAGGGTGTATTTATAGGGTTGAGGAAATCTTTCAATAAGCGTGCCAAATCTTTGCATTAATGGTTGATGTGATGTTTTGTAACTAGTTGTCACATCGAAATGTCACGTCGGTCATTCAACACGGTTATATGTCACATTGTGAAGATTTTTAAAAGATTATGGGAATATTGTCAATGAAGTGACATATGATGTGACAAGTGAAAATATGTACACAAAGCATACATAAAATTGTGGGTGTTACATTACTACTAACCCCCCCCCACACACAAAGCATACATAAAATGGTGTGAGAAAGTGATGGATCTGAGGGTGTATTTATAGGGTTGAGGAAATCTTTCAATAAGCGTGCCAAATCTTTGCATTAATGGTTGATGTGATGTTTTGTAACTGGTTGTCACATCGAAATGTCACGTCGGTCATTCAACACGGTTATATGTCACATTGAGAAGATTTTTAAAAGATTATGGGAATATTGACAATGAAGTGACAAAGCATACCTAAAATTGTGGGTGTTACATTACTACTACCCCCCCCCCCCCACCTCCTACTACAAGCTTAATAAATTAACTCTTGTTACTATTCCTTAGTCCCTTACAAAATTATGCTAGTTCCAAATTTAATCACTTAAGTCTTCTTTCATCAGTTTCTAGAGTCAAAGACTATCACCTAAGCCTTTACAATCCTTGCTTTCCTCAAGATTCCATTTTAATGAAACAAACTCAATTATCCATTATAATCCAGGCTTGGACTCAGATTCATGAATGATTCACACCTAATATTACTCTAATCACATTTTCCTTAACAACAAACGATTCACTAGTATTGGTCATCAACCTAATTTATCTCTAGATAGTTAACATTGTTAGCACTACAATAAGTCCTAAACTCGGTTTCTCATATAACTTTGAGACATCTAATCCATTATTGTCCCTATATACCTCAAAAATTTCTCCCGAAGATCATAGATTCCTATAAACCTCATATTTGAACTCAACTCATAGACATTTCATACTTAACACTAATTGTATTCATATCAACATCCTATTAGTATTTTACTATTGGCATACGCACGGGTGATACTATATTTGTTATAATTTGCTATGAGATTATAAATACGTTGAAAGTTACCAGCTGTAATAAAAGAAAAAGGAAAAACTCGATAAAAGACTATATTTTCTTATAATATTAAAAAAAATAGAGTAAAAATGAAGAAAAAGGAAAATCAGATTTAAGGTAAAATAGCACCCCCGCTGGCACCCCCATTGGTACTCCCGTTGGCACTCTCGTTGCCTCTCTCGTTACCACCAACTGACAACGGGGAGCAAGCCTTGCTCCAAGCTACAGTAACCACCTTTCTCTAATTAATGCGGCCAGACCAATAAAATTTTTGATACACCAATCCAAAGACTTCAGGAGAGCAATAGGGCGCATGTAAACATGAAAGATGTATACTAACATACCATGATTGTTGGACTTCACTAAATGAACTCGCCCATGATTGAGAGTAAATAGCCCTTCCAAGCAGCAAACTTATGATACGATCAGCTAAGGTCTGCAAGTGTGCAATTGTGGTTTTTCCTTGGAAAGCGGGAACTCCAAGAAAATTAATTAAAAGGTAGACTACCATATGAAAAACCCAAGAACCGCCTGAGGCTGAGCTTTCTAGCGAGAGACATAGACCCAATGAAAAACTTGCACTTGATGAAACTGATCTGTTGACCGGATGCACTTTCGTATTCGCAAAATAGAGAGAGCCAAGTAGATAGATTACGTTTCGTACCTCGACAAAACACCATGATGTCATCTGCATACAAAACATGAGAGGGAGTTGTGTAAGCTCAGGACCGGACCTTAGTTGCATACTAACTAGTAAATTTTAGATGGGAGTAGAGATGAAGAAAAAGGAAAATGAGATTTAAGGTAAAATATGCACTCCCATTGGCACTACCGTTGGTGCTCTCGTTGCCACTCCCATTGACACTCTCATTATCACTCCCATTGTCGATCTCATTGTGAGTCTCTCATTACCGCCCAATTGCAACGTGTTTACTCCTTTTTTCTATATGATTTAATATTAATTTAATTATATTCATTTAAATATAAAAAAAAAATATTTTGTAATTTTTGGTAGTGGTTAAAGTTTTTTTTACAATTCTTAGTGGTTAAATTGATTGATTTTAATAGAGAGATTATAGTAAATAGTAAAATTTAGATTATATAATTATTGAGCGCGTCAGCATTTTTTTTTTGAAAAACTGCAAAATCTGACTGCAGTCTCTCTTTTGACATTTAGTGGCAAACTGACCTTTTGACCCTAGTGATCTAACTGATTGAAGGAGGGCAATGTAGTAATTTTGGTGGGTGGTTACTTGCCTCTTATTATTACTAGGGGTATACCCGTGCATACGCATAGGTGTTGTCATTTTATTTTTATGTATGAACTCAAATAAAATATTTAATTAGTCTGAATATTATGCCGTGAAAATTAAGACAAATTTAAAGTGGACAAATTTATTTAGTTCGAACATTATCCCATTAAAAAAGCGGACAAATTTATTTAGTTCGAACATTATCCAGTGTAAAAAAGCGGAATATTAAAATTTTGTCAAAATTTAAAAATTTTAAAATAGTTAAGAGGAAAAACGAAGGATAGATGTAGATGAATGTAAAATAGATATATTGTGAAAGATAGAGAAATGAGAGTTAGAGGAAAAAATATGAAAAGAGACTGAAAGTGTGAGAGAGAGTGAAAAAGTGAAAAAGTTTGAAAATGTGTGTGAGAGAGTGAAAAAGTAGAAAAGTTTGAAAAAGTAAAAACGTGAAATTATCAAATTATCCTCCAATTGCTTAATAGGAAAAAAGGTAAAATTGATATTTTGGCAGTGGGTTATTGGTATATATAGATAGTAGAAGTAGATTATAGTAGATTTCGGTAGTCGATCATTCAAATCTTATTGCAAGATTAAAACCACTAATCAGAACAACTTAATATTAAAATTCCTATTTCTATATATATAAACTTCTTAAGACTCTCGCTCGGTAAGGATAAATATCCATCTAGGCTTGGCTTTACGTTCCCCAGATGGGGAATGGGTTACGATAGGTTCTTCAAAAGCTTGCTAAACAGCTTTGTCTAAGACTATGGAAGTATAGGTAACTTCATACACGTAATTTCTCGGTGGGTTTTCTACACAATGACCTCAACTAAACCAATATTGTTCTGAGTATGAAAATACGCGTGTACATATTCATTCTCAAAATTTTTCCAACTCCACTAAGGTCGTACAGAACTTCCATATTCTATTTTTGAAATTTATTGCCAAATCCTCAACTCTATTTATCCACTACCAACATGCTACTCTCCTGGTTGCAAAGATATACCAAACATATCCTTTGAATTTCCAATACTCTTATACCTCAATTTGGTATGAAAATATCTTTCTACAATTAACATATTTACCTAAACAATGAACTTTCTTGACAAACAAGAGAGTTCCTATTTTCCCTAACAAATTAGAGAATCCAAACTTCTTATCCTCTGAAGTTAAGATCCCAGTCAAACTCTTCGTTGGAATCCACTAAAAGGTTATCATATTCTTGAGTAATCAGCTCTTAATGACAAACAATTTCCCTATACTAATAACTACACAAGGAGAAGACATAAAAACCAAATGGATTCAAAACCCGAATCCTAAAAACTCTAATATCTTATGAGTTAAAGAAAGGTTGTTGCTAGTACCCTATCTGATACTTAGCCTAACGCTCATATTTCCCTTAGCGTGTGTTTGGGAGTTTGGAGGGGAGGGGAAGGGAGGGGTTGAGACTAATAGTGTAAATTCTTTAGTAATTGGGAGAAAAATTATCCTCCTAAACCCCCCAAACCCCCCAAACCCCCTCTCCTAGTTTATTTTTAGAGCCCCTCCAAACTCCCCCAAATATGGAGGGTTTTGGAGGGGCTCCAAAAATAAACTAGGAGAGGGGTTTGGGGGGGGGGGGGTTTAGGGGGATAATTTTTCTTCACATCATTAAAGATTTACACTATTAGTCTCAACCCCTCCCCTCCCCCTCCAGACTCCCAAACAGACCCTTAAGGTCTGTTTGGGAGGTCTGTTTGGGAGGGGGAATTGGGAGGGGAAGGGAGGGAAGGGGAGACTTGAGGGGAAGGAACCCCTTATTTGGGAGTTTAAAAACATTAGGGAAAGGTTTGGGGGTTTTTTTCCGTCCCTCCTATACCCTCCTCAAGGCCCATTTTCGCATTCCCCCAAATTGGAGGGTTTTAGGTAGGAATGTCAACGGGGCGGGGCGGGCACGGGTATCTCACTATCCGGACCCGCCCCGTTTATTATTAATGGGCCCCGGACCCGCCCCAGACCCGCGCGGGTACCCGTTTAACGGGTTTTAAACGGGTATCTTTTTAAACGGGTACCCGCGGGTACCCACGGGTATTTATAAAAAAACTTTTAAAAATAAAAATTTAGTTTTTTTAACACTATTTTTTTGATTCATTTATATAAAAAAAATTCAACATAGAATTATTTTTAACCTGAACCTTTAAACTATTGCAAAATGTGACTTTAATTTTTTTCCTGGACAGTACTTTTAAGCAATAATCCTTAATTCCTTATAGGAGGAAGAATCAGTCGCACATCTAACTTGAAAAATAACAACTACTTAAACATCCACTTAAACAAACAATAACAACATGTGAATGTTTATCCACTTAAACATCCACTTTAACATCCACTTAAACATTCACTTAAACAACAATAACAAAATGTGAATGTTTATCCACTTGAACAACAACAACAACAACAACAACAACAACAACAATAGATAAACAACAACAACAACAACATAATTTTCAACAATTTTCAGCTAAGTAGCACCACTTGGTTCACTTGTTTCCTGAAACAAAAAACAATTTAAAATTAAAACCCAAACAACCATATTTATGAGCTTTGAAATTAAATTGTAGAAATATTATTTACAATATCAACATCAGCATCTTCCAGAACTCCGTTAAATTCAATATTGTCAACTTTTGATTTTGAAGAGCCTACAAACAAACAATTTAATTAAAAACTTGCAATAAATAATCAATCTATTTTCAATAAAATTTAATGTTTTTACCTTTCATTTCAGTCCATAGCCAATCTTGGAGACACATCAATGCCTCTAAAGTATCTGGACGCAGTTTACTCCGACGAGGAGTAAGAACTCGACCACCAGTGCTAAAGGAAGACTCAGAAGCAACGATTGAGATTGGAATTGCTAAAAAATCTCTGGCAATCATTTGCAAGATTGGATATTGTGCCCCATTAGCCTTCCACCAGCCTAAGATGTCAAACTCTTCATTTGTGGCAGGCAATACTTTCTCCTCCAAATATCGATCAAGCTCTGATTTACCACTTGAAACATTTTGTACTGTACTAACATATTCATCAAATTTCAACTTCCAAGGATCTTTCTTACCAACACTAAGATTTACATTTGAATTTGAACTTGAAGATGAAGAGACACTTTCCTTACCCTTAATTTTCATCTCATACTCATTTACCAAATCTTGGCAAATAGATTTTACCGCAGCAATTTTTTCACCAGCTTTCTCTCCATAAATCCCAGGGAAAAAAATATCAACCATGTAAAGTTTGTACCTGGGATCTAACATAATGCCTACAACCATGACCTCATTGATCACACCCCAATACTTGTCAAATTTCTCATTCATAGATGCAGCCATTGTATAAATAACAGAATCAGGAGATTGGAGCTACTCAATCAAAGACAACTTAATTACACAGACTTTTGGAAAATAAACATTGGCAGTCGGATACAAAGTACCAGAAAATAGTTGTGTGACTTCATAAAATATTTCCAACTTATCACAAATTTCATTTGCCATCATCCAATCACTTTCACTGGGCAAAGTTTTATATTGAGTTTCTCGCTGTGCCAATCGACTAAACACATCTTTGTATTCTATGGCAACCTTAAGCATTAAAAAGGTAGAATTCCACCTAGTCTTACAATCAGAAATAAGCTTTTTATTATATGAGATGCTTAGTTGTCCACATGTCTCTATGAATTTCTCCTCTCTTTTGGGTGTTGCTCTCCAAAAATCCACACTTTCTCTAACATTCTCAATAGTCTTAGAGATTATTAACAAACCATCTTTCACAATCAAATTTAATATGTGAGCACAGCATCTCATGTGAAAAAATTGCCCTCTTAAAATAAGTGAGCTAAGTGGAATTTTATCAAAAATCTCCTTAATCATAGCATCATTTGTAGAGCAATTATCAACAGTCAATGTAGACAGCTTTCTATCTAAATTCCAGTCCATCATACACCCAACTAAAACATCAGCTAGAACTTTTGCAGTATGAGGAGCAGGCACATAAATAAACCTATGATATAAAATTAGATTGAAATTTAAATAAGAACAAGATGTAAACAAAATAACAATTGTAACAAAGTCAAGAAGGTTTAGTGATTTTACCTTACAAGTCTACTTTGTAGGGTCCATGAATCATCAATGAAATGAGTTGTGACCGTCATGTAGCCTTTATTTTGGTGGCTAGCTGTCCACATATCAGTAGTGATTGCAACATGGCTTTGATTCTTTGACAAAAGCTTCAATGTACTCTCTTTCTCTTCTTGAAAACGTTTTATTATGTCAGCCTTGATAGTGTTGCGGGAAACAACCTTAAATAAAGGTTGCATAGTAGCACAAAAGTCTTTAAAACCAATATGCTCAACCATTTTCATAGGATACTCGTGAAGAACAATCATTCTAGCCGCTGAACGCCTTGCTGCATCTTGATTAAATGCATAAGAACCAACCACTACTGTTTCATTTCCAACATTCTCAGTTTTGATAAAAGCTTGCCTAATATCTCTAGTTGTGCGACGGGTGCAACTAAGAAAGTGCTTGCGCAAGTGTGATGTTCCTTGACTTGATGCACCTAAAAGATCTACTCCACAGTAGTTGCAAATGGCCCTTATCTTTTCACCTATTTTTTACTTTTTAAAATGATTCCAAACATTGGAAGTTAGCTTTCTTTGACGACCTTCGATTTCAGTTGGAAGTAAGCTTTCAACTTCATCAGTAGGAGTTGAATTTGTTTCTACATTCATAGAAGGAGCACACGCATTTGATTCACCCACATTTGATTCACCCACAATAGATTCACCCGCATTAGTCCCAATCTCCATAGGGGTAGAGGTATGTTGAGTAGACATTCTACAAATAAACAAATTTAGTAACATTGTTACTATAAATGAACAAATTTAGCAACATAAATCAGCTATAGATTTAGCAACATTGTTACTATAAATGAACAAATAAGCAAATTTAGCAACATGATTCAATCAGCCTTGTATTTATTATCATTATCATCAATCAGCAAATCAGGTATATCAGCTAACATGATTCAATCAGCAAATCAGGTAAATCAGCTAACATAAATCAACATACGCAAATTTAGCAACAGTGGAATGAACATATGCAAATTTAGCAACAGTGGAATGAACATACACAAATTTAGCAACAGTGGAATGAACATACGCAAATCAGGTATTGAAATGATTAAATGAACGAATATGAAAAGGAGAAGATGAAGATCTGAAAACCAACCTTGAAGAAGCGGCGCCGGCGACTGAGTGAGGAAGAAGAAGCGGAAACGAAAACTGAGTGAGGGAAACCGAAGAAGCGACGCCGGCGAAGAAGCGACGCAGTCGCAGATGCTGGTGGAAGAAGAAGCGACGCCGGCGACTGAGTGAGGAAGACGCGCGAAGAGCGCCAGGTGCGGCGGCGCGGCGACTGAGTGAACCGTGAAGGATGTGTGAACCGTGAAGGATGAGAACTGAGGGAAGGGACAGATGCGTGATTGCGTGAACCGTGGCGTGAAGGATGAGAAGTGAGAACAGATGCGTGAAGGAGAAGAATCAGAAGATGATGCGTGAAGGAGAATATGTGATGATCTGAACTGATGATGCGTGAGGTGATGATCTGGTGAAGGAGAAGACAATTTGCGGCTGACTACAGGCTCACAGGGAAAACAATTTAGGGCTTTGGTTTTTATGTTGGTATATATATGAGGGCAATTATCTGTACTAACGGGTACGGGTACCCGCGGGCACGGGTACGGGTACCCGCGGGCACGGGTACGGGTACCCGCGGGCACGGGTACCCCGCTACCCGAACCCGTCCCGTTTATTGACGGGTAGCCAAAATACCCGTTTATTTGGCCCGCGGGTACCCATTTAACTACCCGCCCCGGACCCGTGACGGGTTTTACCCGCGGGTTCCCGCGGGTCCGGGTTTTTTTGACACCCCTAGCTTTAGGGAGTTTTTATTATGAATCGACAAAATTGCCCTTAGTAAAACTAAAAAATTTCCAAAATAGACATTACCCTAATTTCCAGAATTCATTCTCTCGATCTCTCTACGCGATCTCTCTCTGTGCTCTCCGATCTCTCTCCAGCGTCTCCCTCTCATCATTCAATCAGGTTCGTGAGTCTCTCTCTCTCACTCTTTCCCTCGATCTCGTTTTCTCTGCATCTCTCTCTCTCGATCGTTCTCTCTGTTCATTGCGATTTCTCTCATTCTCTCTCCAGATTTTCCAGATTTGGTCTATTTATTGTTGAATTGATTATTTGATTCCCTATTTCTTCGTAAATCTTGGTCAGTGAAGCTTGCTTGAGTGAGACTTGAAGCAGTGGTGGAAGGTGTTTGCTAAATCAACAGGTGTGTTATTTGCTTCTAGTTTTGATATATAATATGACTTTGATTGGGTTACTGTAATAGTGAGTGTTACTGTTTTGATATATTGCCCAATCTCTCTCCCGGTATGTAATTTGTTATTCCGATTTTCCAGATTTGCTTCATTTTTGTTGTGATTTTCGGCTTTGATTCTGGTTTTGATTCTTGTTGTGATAGTGAAGTCTGGTTGTAATTGTGAATTTTGTTTTCCCTATATTTGCAATTCAATCAAGCAAAACTAGAATTGATAATATTTGAAGGAAGTTGATTCTTCTCACTTGGCAACTGATTTTTGATTGTTTTTTTGTGGATCAAATGGATAATTCAACTCATGTTGTTTAATTGAGTGATTACAATTTGTTGCTGAAAATGTATGTTTTATTTCCCTTTGGTACATGGGATTCACAATGTGTCTCTGTGACTCTGTATATATAATGTCTGATAGATTCAGAATGGGTTACTTTGATTACTAAGTATGTTGCATATGAACATAACATAATAATTAATAAATTCATGATACATGTGTCTTTATATATAGCTTACTTTTCTTTCAATCTTATATAATCGTTGATGATGATCTCGAGAATCAATGTGTGGAAGGTAGGAGAGCTTCTTAATAGGCATGCTAATCCCTGAATGTTATTTTTGTTAAAACCAGTATGCAGCTCTAATGATTTAAGATTACAAAATGGCTGAAGAAGTTATTCTTTAATAGAATCTGCAGCCAAAGGGAACAGGGAAAAGTTGTAAAATTTACAATGATGTTCAAACTTGTTGGTTTAGCTGATTCTGAATTTATCTGGTTTACCATTCATTTTAGTGCTGAATTTCACATCCAATCTGTGTGCTGAAGATGAGTTAGAGAGAGCATTACCAAAAAGGGCTTATAAAGAGAGTGAAGGAAAGGGGAGTACACAGTGGTTGGTTGCAGCAGCAACTTATATTGAAACACTCAAGTGTGGAATGTTATGATTTGTTTTTTTTTACTGTTTATGGAATAAATGCAGCTGATTATGATCCCACTTGATCATGAAATATTATTATGTTGTAAACACTACTAATATTGCAGTTTCATCTGTTAAGATACTATTTTTTTGTTCATTTCAGTTGAGACTAGCTGTTATTAAATATTTGACTCTAATTCTTGTACAATTTTAGGAAGCAATTGATCAAGCAGGGACTCTATCATCTCTGGACCCAAACTACTTTGTACTGGTGAGTGTTGGGGTTGTTGTTTTATCTATTACTAGGTGTTTTTTGTCCCATCCATGATTTTTAACGTTGGTGGATGTATTTTATGGAGTAGGATTCTAAACCATTGGATTTTTATGAATGGATTTCAACTAGTGACTATACTGATAGGGCTTTACTTTTTTTGATGAACTCAATATCAATCAGTCCATGAAATAATAACGTTTATAACATTAAACATGATAAATACATTGGGGAAACTTCTTTTAATTCTAAACTTTTGTATGTCTGAAATTTGTATTTGGTTAAAGATCTGACCAAAAAATAGATCGATGAATTATGATGGAATTGCTTGACTGGAGTAGTTGTTTCTGAACTGAGAAGGGGAGATGTTATTTGAACCATTTGCTGAAGAAATTTTGGGAATCTATGATAGAACTTGTCTCTAATACTGACATATCATTTCCTTTCCAAAATAACATGTTGAAACAGGAAGCAGATCGCATTAGTAGTTTCTCATGAAACTATATTTCCAATCATTGATTCATAATGAGTATGTTATTTAATGGTATTTAGATTAGTGATGAATCGATTCCAGGATATTTTTCATTGCTGAAGATGGGTATTATTATGGTTGTTGTCCTGTGAGTATTATTTACGACCTTCGCTTTGTACTGTCGTGAGGCAGCTAGTTGTATCCTTATGCGTAGTCATTGCCATTTGGTTGGTGCTTGGGTAGCTTGTAAAGTATCTTGTGGTCTGTCTTGGTTTTGAAGGGAAGAATAGAGTTGTATTGGCTTGCTTCTTGTTTGGTTGGGTAGTTTTACACTACAAGAATTTCGGGGATTTCCGGCGGACAAAATCTATCGGAAATTGGGCATTACCGGCGGATATTTTCTGCCGGAAATTCGCCCGCAGGTAACGGTTACCGGTGGATTTTCCGCCGGTAGTTACCTTTTAAAAATCCGCCGGTATTTTCTTAATTCCGCCGGTAATTTAAAACGAAAAACAAATATCCGTCGGTAATCTAATAAAATCCGCCAGTAATGTCTTTTTTTATCTTAAAAAAACAGTTTTTTTAATTCGTTTATTTAAAAAAATAATATTATTTAATTTTTTTAATTTTTTTTTTGAACCGAATATTCATTTTGTTTATTTAATGCAAAAATAAATATTATTAATTTTATAGTATAAATATTTATTATTTAAATAAATACTAATTAAATGAGAATTGAATAATGCTTTAAAATAAAAAAATTTCCATAACATTCATACAAGAAAGTACTAATTAAAATATCTATTACAAAATACAAATTGAAATATCCAACAATTGAAATTAAAATATCTAATAAAGCGACTAAAACTACTAGTCATAGAAGCGCTCAGACTGGTTGTTGGGGTCTGGATTTAACCATACATCAAAATCAGTGTTGAGGTCTAGATATGTGTTGAGCTGTTGCTGGGGTTGCTCGGGCTGGGACTGCTGCTGAGGCTGAGGCTGAGGCTGCTGCTGCGATTGAGAGTTGAAACCACAGTACGGTTGACCATTCGGGTGTTGGAAGGAAGGGTGGAAGACACCAGGGTACGTCTGAAAAGCACCGCCGTAAGGCTGCATCTGCTACAGTGAATAAAATGATGATGATTATGGCATAGATGACCTCGGGTCAATAGCACCGCCGTAAGGCTGCATCTGCTGCGGTGAACAAAATGATGATGATGGCATAGATGGCCTCAGGTATTGAGACATACTATCCATTAATTGCTTCCAGCGCTCATCATTCAACCTCTGCTGCTCCGCTTGCTGCTCCCGCGTCTGCTGTATTTATTGATCATGTTTGTTCTGTCGCTCTCCCATCTCACGCTGTTGATCGCTCAATTTCTGCGTCAATAGCTGAACATCGCTTAATTCTGAAGGAGTAGGGACATAAGAGCAACTAGTACTTCTTTCTGAAGAGGATGATGGATTTAGATTCGGAATACTGGAATTTTGGAAAGCAGACGGGCCCAAACCACCAGCTCCTACTAACCGGCCACTTTTTGATGGACCAACAGATTCGTTCCAAGCAAGTAAAGCCGCTCGACTCTCCTCAGCGGGATCAATCTCAATGCTTCCACTACTCTGTTGAGTTTCACGGTACTCGGTCTGCCATAAAATTTTGTCTACGTGCTGCATCATAAGTTTAAACACCATTCCACAACCTTTTTAGGTCATCAATCAAAGGTTGCAAATATATGTCAATACCCGTTGTTGGATTAGTTGGCCCTGGTATTATAGCATTCAAAAACATGTAGGGCTTAGACATACATATTTCAGGAGGAAGGTTGTATGGGGTAACAATAATTGGCCAACAAGAATACGGTGTTGCTGACGCTTGAATATATGGTGTGAAACCATCAGAGCATAAACCAAGCCGAACATTGCGTGAATCATTGGCCAAATCTAGATGAACACGATCAAGATGTTTCCAAGCTTCACTATCAGATGGATGACGTAATTCACCATAATTATTTCTATTTTGATAGTGCCACGTCATTTTACCCGCAGTTTCCATTCAAGTAAACATCCTCTTCAACCTTGATATAATCGACAGATAGAACATTGCTTTCCTTGGCATTTGTTTGCCTTTGCTTGTCCCTTTCCTGCTGACACGTTACCGTGGCTCTTGACAAAACTTGCTTTCCAGCAACTCTCCATCATTTATGCCAAACTCATTGTTATAATAGATCATGCAACCAGACACACAACAATCAATTCTTATGGAATTTAAGCCAAACTTCGATACCAATCTTTTAGCATCATAATACCTCTGCGGCAAAAGTCCTCTAATGGGGGTTGCATGCCCCAACAACCGAACACACATTGATAATTTAGAGTCTTTAGATCCTTCAAATAATGATTTATTTGTCTCACTCAAAAACATATAAAACCTCTGAGCTCCCTCGTTTGGAATTTCTTCTGCATCATATTGTGATTCTTTAAAATCCAAATTTACACTGACAACATCAGATATCATCCCCTGAACAACATCAAACGGCTGATATCCCGAAGTCGTTGGATTACTACTTGATGTGGCAGCTTCTACGACTGGACTTGATGTGGGACCATCTACTAGGACAGGAACATTATCAACTGCATGAACTCCAGCTGCTACCTTGCCATGATGGGTCTATATCCAATAATTTGGCTTAAACCCATTATTGTACAAATCAAGTCGAACATCACCTTCATTTTTTATAGATCGAAACATACCTTTGGAGCAAGGACATCTAATTCCACCTGGTCGCTCAAATTCTTTTTGACTCTTATAAATAAGAACAAACTCTTCGACTCCTTACACAAAACGTTGCTTCAACCCAGCTCTTCCAGGATACATTCGATCATACATCCAACTACGATCCATTTTTTGGTGGATGTTCCTAATATATATACTACAACATATATCATATATGTGTATCAGAACAGTACACATTTGTATTTTTATTTTTGACCAAATATACAAATTTTAATTATAACCAATAAATTAAATAAACTAGCAACTATTATTGTTTACTATGATTCAAATAATTTCAATTAATTACATCAAATAGCATTTGTTACTATATAATAATAGTTAATTAATAACACATAATATAACACATTATATAAATATTTACTAACTCTATTAATGTGTTAATATATAATTACAATATAATGTTTTTTTAACAAATAGTAACATTTTATACTATCTTAATTTTACTCTTTAAAAAAATTTGTAATAATTCGTATTTTTTTTATCTAAAAATATAAACAACAAACATTAATTACAGTCTAATCTAATCATTATATAACAAATTTAATTTATTTATTTTTACAAATAATTTCAATAAAATTACTTATATAGTAAGTATAATGTAACATCCTCAAAATAATTAATGGAATTATTTGGGTGTTAACCCAATTAAACCAATTTAGTACTTAACTGATAAATTTATCGAGTGCTAAAATTATTTACTGGTTGTCATCGGATCGTTAACCGGATAATACGGACCAAGGAAGTTTTGGAATCGAAATAAGAGATTTCGATCGATATGGTAATTTGACCGCGTTGCAACTTAAATATTAAATAAATATATAATTATGTGTATGTGTGTGCGTGTGAAAGGAGAAGAAAGAATTAAAAAGAGAAAAGAAAGGAAAGGAAGCTGAGAAGAAAAACAGAGAGGAAAAGAGAAAGAAGAAAAGAGAAGAGAGAAAGAAAGGGGGAGGAAGAAGAAGAGGAAAAAGGGGGCAATTCCGCTCATCAAAACGACTTCCGTCCAACACGAAAAATGCTCAGCGTTACTTCCTCTTCGATTTGGTACCAAGATTTTCATCATCAACCCTCTCTCTCTCTCACTTTGCCATTTTCGAACTTGAGAGGGAAAATCGGTGTTTCGATGGTTGTAACTCAAGGGAAAGCTAAGGGCGATGTTTAGGAGCGAGCACGAGGTGGATTACTCGAAGTATTGAAGATCGATTGGGTGATTTGGAGTTGAAAATCAAATTGGGGTTTTTGGTGAATAGTGGTTTGAGATTGAAGAAGATGATGAATAGTGTCCAAGGAGGATTTCGAGGAATTCGGCATTCCGGTCAAAAGTGGTTTTGTGTGTCGCCGGAACGTGCAATGATTTCGGGAATTCGGTTTTACGGTCGAAAGATTTCTCGAGGTCGAGTGGGAAGCTTTGGAAGCGGATTGGGTATCGCCGGAGCAGGGAGCGTTCGTGTGGCTACTCGGTGATTTCGGCTCGATCGTGGTTCACGCTTCAAGGGTGAGTTTTACTCACGTTTAGGATTTTTGTTTTTCGAATTAATTGATAAACTGTTTTATCGCTTTCGCTGGACTGGAATATTATGTGATATTGTCTGATTCGGGTTAGGAATCGATTGGGGCGAGTCTCGGGTTGCGTCACGTTAAAAATGGAATTTTTGGTGGATTGATTCGAGAGATTTTGATTTAAAACCGATATTTGGAAAATACGTCGCGTTTTGATAAATTCGATTTGATTATGATTTTGACTGATTTGATTGATTGTTCGATGTTGATTGGGTTTGATTATATGTGTGTGAAAACTGTTTTCGGTCGAAACGAGAATCGTTCGAGAAATCTTGGGTCAAAAACCGTTATTTCGGAATATGTCGTGTTTTGGTAAAATCCGTTTTGATTGAGTTTTTGATTGACTTGAATGATTGTGTGACTTTGATTGGAATTGTTTTTATGGTCGTCAAATCTGTTTTCGATCGGAACAAAAATCGGAATTGAGCGGAATAGCGGATTTCGCGAAAATCGCAAAATTCTGCACTTGACAGGTCCCCTTTCTGCCAGTCCACGCGCCGTTTGCGCGCCGCGCGCCACTCGCGCGCCACTGGACAGAACTTGACTGTCAACTCGCGCGCCGTTTGCGCGCCACGCGCCACTCGCGCGCCAGTTGGCAGAATTTTCAGCAACCAAACACTGTTTTTCGTTTCGCGATAACTTTTGATCCGGGAACCCGATTGAGGTGTTCTAAGATGCGTTGGAAAGCTTATTCAGAGGCCTAACTGAATATTCTATTTTTGAGGCAAAATGAACTGTTTTTGATATTGAAAATTGTGTCGAAAAGTGGTCAACTAGAGTGCGAGTGTGAACTTGGTTTTTATAAAAAGAAAATGTGGATTAAGTGTTTCATTGATTGTCTGATTTGATGGACCGTGGGTTCATAGTACTGTAGATATATGTTTATATATATCGAGTTGGGTGACGACCCTATGTTGTAACATACTAGGGGGAGGGAGTCATGATCCTCTTACCTAGGCTCCATGCCAATAGGAGAATGTACTATTGGTAGGGGGTTCACCGGCTTGCAGCGTTCGCGTCAGCGGTGTTATGTTGTTTGTAGTACGTTTACCGGGTTCTTCGTTCGCGTTAGCGGTATCGTACTAAACTAACAGGTTACCGGGTTCTTCGTTCGCGTCAGCGGTAATCTGTTTTTGTGTGATTGTTTTTATGCGATACCGGGTTCTTCGTTCGCGTCAGCGGTATCGTACTAAACTAACAGGTTACCGGGTTCTTCGTTCGCGTCAGCGGTAATCTGTTAAAATGTTTTATGCGGTCCATCGGGGGTAGCGTTCGCGCAGCCGATGCCGTATTGAATTAAAATGATTTTATAATTGAACCGAGAGTGCGAGTAGGGGTCTCGGTAGAACTCACTGAGACAAGTTGTCTCACCCAATCCATTGTTGTTGTTTTACAGAGAAACAGGGAAAGAGGAAATCCACAGAGGCACGAGCAGGTTGCCCTCGGACTGGCTACTGAAGACTTAGCTTTATGTTTAAGTTTATATTTCCCTTTTGTTGTCTGTATACTAAAACATTATGTATTTAATGTATATCTTTCTTCCGCTTTCTTGTATGATACTGAATACTATAGATGCTGATGGTATATGGTCTGAGAACCGTATTGTCTTGTTGTAAATAAGACTGTTTGGGTTATATTCAGCGAAAAATTTATAGTGATATTCAGTGTCTAAGCAGGAATTATATCTCTGATGTGTTACTAATGTGCACTTGGGTATTTTTAGTAGATAGAAATACCGGGGTGTTACAGTTGGTATCAGAGCAGTTCGACCTAGTCGGACTTAGTTTAGGGTTGAGTCGATTCCTTGTTAGTCCTGGTTGTAATTACACTTGTGATGCTAAGAGACATTGAGCCTGATCAACTTAATACTTAGTGCATCATAAGCGGAATTATACCAGGATGATCAAGACGTAGTCCTCGACCAAAACCGGAATCTTCAGCCGGTGCATCCTCAGGAAAGGTGGCATGACGGTGGAAGAATACACCGCTAAGTTTGAGAAGTTGTCTCAGTTTTACCAAGTGGTAAAGTAAGCTTCGGATGACGAACGGAGAATGCAGAAATATAAGACGGGCATAAGTGTTTTTATGATTTATGGTCTCAGTTCTTATACTGCTACCAATTATGTTGCCTTAGTGTAATCAGCCTATGTCGCCGATGATGATCTCATAGGAAGTATGGGAAAGGAGAAGGTAGTTGAATTATCAACTCCGAATGCAAAGTCCTAAGATAATTTCATCAAAGGAAAAGCAGATGCAAATCTTTGATTCTTCAAAGGTCAGAAGATGTTCTAACTGGGGAAAGCCTCACAGCGGTGATTGCAAGCGAAGATCTAATCGGTGCTATTACAGTAATGTAGAGGGTCACTATGGTAAAAAGTGCCCTGCCAGGAAAAGTTCCAAGGAGTCATAAGCAGCTCCAAGGCAAGGACGAGTCAACACTTTGAATGCTTAGACAGTTACGAATGCTGACGGTATACTTAGAAGGATGGAAGTCCTATTCAATAACTCGATCAGTATGTTATAAGATTCGGGTGCCACCTATTGCTGTATATCCCGATCGCGTGTGAATCGGTTGGGATTAACCTTATCTCCGCTATCCGAGCCGATAACCATCTTAGCTGCTGCTAAGGGTCGTGTCCAGACCGAATATTTGTATAGAATTGTCTACTTGTCATAGGAGGCAGAAATTTCGTTATAGAATTTGTTGTTTGCCTACGAGAAGTGTGGACACCATTTTGGGTATGAATTGGATGACTGCAAATCATGTTGCAATCGACTGTATTAATCAACTATCAGCTTCGCTTCAGAATCAGTTGAATTGTCTAGGAGAAATTCTGAAACGGTTACCTAGTTCACCTTAGACGGTCAATCTTCATTCCAAGGTGCGGAATGACATGTTAGTATGTTATCTGCATCCACTGAAACTAGTTTGGATTTGGCGAACATTCAGATTGTGAATGACTTTCTGGATGTTTTCACGACGAAGTTTCTTCTGAATCTCCTGAGCGAGAGGTAGAGTTTACGGTAGAATTGGTTCCTGGTACGGGATCAATATCTATTGTTTCTTATTGAATGTTCCTTTAGAATTCAAGGAAATGGAGTCTCAACTTGAAGAGTCGACGTTAAGGAAATTCCTTCGACCGAGTGCTTCTCTAAGGAGTGCTCTGGGGTGGTTAGTCGAAAGGAAAAATGGTAGCATGAGATTGTGTATCGACTACCGACTACTCAACAAAGTGACAATCAAGAACAAATATCCTTTGCCAGGGATACACGAATTGCTGGATCAACTTCGAGGTGCCGTGGTGTCTTCAAAAATTGATCTGATGTCAGGTTATCATCAATTAAAAGTTAGAGCCTTAGATATTCCGAAGACAACTTTCCGTACTAAGTATGGACATTACGAGTTCGTAGTGATGCCCTTCGGTTTGACTAATGCTCCAGCGGTATTCATGGATTACATGAACCGAGTGTCCCACGCTTATCTGGATCAGTTTGTTGTAGTTTTCATTGATAATATCTTGGTGTACTCTAAGACTATTGGGGAGCATGCCCAACATCTCCGCTTTAATCTGAATGTACTCTGAGAAAGGAAATTGTATGCCAAGCCGTCGAAGAGTGACTTCTGGATGCCGGAAGTGAAGTTTTTGGGACGCGTGACTTCCCAATTGGGAGTTTCGGTGGATCCTAGTAAGGTGGAAGCGGTGTTGAATGGGGAACGACCAACGTCAGTCACTGAAATCAGAAGTTTTCTAAGTCTAGCCGGTTACTACAGGAAGTTTATCGAAGGATCCTCACAATTGGTTCGTCCACTTACTTGGTTAACTCGTAAGGGTCAACCGTTTACGCGGGATGCTGATTGTGAAGAACGTTTTCAAGAGTCGAAGATTTTGACTTCTGCTCCAACCCTGATTCTCTCAGATCCGTTTTTGGGATTCCAAAGTTACAGCGACGCTTCTGGGAATAGTTTGAGATGTGTTCTCATGCAGAATCATCAAGTGGTAGCTTATGCATCCAGACAGTTGAAGGCCCATGAGGAGGAATATCCAATTTATAATTTGGGAGTGGCAGCTATTGTGTATGCACTGAAGGTTTGAAGACATTACCTGTATGGGTCTCGTTTCGAAGTCTTTAGTGGTTGCAAGGGTTTAAGGTATCTGTTTGATCAGAAAGAACTGAATAGCAGGCAGAGGAGTGTGTAGAATTTCTGAAGGATTATGACTTCGGGTTGAAGTATCATCCAGGAAATTCCAATGTTGAAGCTGATGCATGGGATGGAATCATCGGAGTCTTTTGGAGACTCAAATCTGAATTCAAGATCGAGAGGAACCGGTTAGTGTTGAGCCATATGAGGATCTCTAGATCCCTAAGGGATTCTATACGCTTAGCATAGGAAGTTGATGTGAAGCTACATTCACAAAATGTATTTCCAGATTTTTACCATGGATAGTGATGGAGTCAATTGTTTCAACGGTAGAATCTGTGCGGCCGATGATGAGATAGTATTATGAGATTCTGTTTGACAAGTCGAACGTGAACACGAATATGTAGGTGAGGTAACTGCTGACTGTTTTCACGTTGCGAATAACCATCAAAGGATTAATTGATGGATCTGCTTGTAAGTGACTGAAATTTCCGAAGTGAAGCTTGGCGTGCGGTATAATAGTTTTGAAAAATCGTTGTTGTGAAAACCCGCATGCTAAGGTTAATTTTGGGAACGAATCAAAAGGCTAATAGGACCTGATTGAAGAAAATCATAGGAGGCGCACTTAGGTAGAAGGGAAGCTCTCAACGCTATTGACTAATTCGGAAAGGAGCTCTGAGTTCTGTTTGATAGTTGTTTGGAGAACAACTGAGGTGATTTTCATTACGTTCAATTTACTTGATGTCCCCGTGGTTTATTTCTACGTTTAAGATAAACGTTTCTGGTAAATCCTCATTTCATCTTCTTTTGAAAAGTGTTGTCTTGAAATCTTGGGGGTGAGCCAAGAAGTTTCACAGATGACCTTCCATCACATTTTTCAATGTGTGCAGGAACTGATATGGATTTTAGAAGGTTTGTTGAGAACGTGTTTATTCCCTTCGAACAAATTGTGGTTGTTTTTACCTTTGCCGAGGAGTACCAGTTTGTGGATCTCGTTTTCAACTTGTATGTCTATCAAGTGTCTTGTATTAAACCCTTTGATTTAGATTAATCAAAGTTGGGGAGTAAACGAGGATAATTGGAATGAAGTTCGGAAGTGTTTTCAAACGCGGTGTCGAGCCTATATAGGCGAAAGAGGAGTTTCTCGTGTTGATTCGTAACCAGAGAGTTCGTATCAAGGTAGTAGTGGATCATACTTGGAGATTGATGTGCCCACTTGGGAAGAGTTCCTACGCTGATTTTGTTAGTTCGAGATTGTTTTTCAGCAACTTAAGACCTTTCTGAGCATGTCGATTCTCGATTAGTCAGATGAAAGACTCGACGAAATTTTGAGGACAAAATTCTTTCAAGTTGGGGAGAATGTAACATCCTCAAAATAATTAATGGAATTATTTGGGTGTTAACCCAATTAAACCAATTTAGTACTTAACTGATAAATTTATCGAGTGCTAAAATTATTTACTGGTTGTCATCGGATCGTTAACCGGATAATACGGACCAAGGAAGTTTTGGAATCGAAATAAGAGATTTCGATCGATATGGTAATTTGACCGCGTTGCAACTTAAATATTAAATAAATATATAATTATGTGTATGTGTGTGCGTGTGAAAGGAGAAGAAAGAATTAAAAAGAGAAAAGAAAGGAAAGGAAGCTGAGAAGAAAAACAGAGAGGAAAAGAGAAAGAAGAAAAGAGAAGAGAGAAAGAAAGGGGGAGGAAGAAGAAGAGGAAAAAGGGGGCAATTCCGCTCATCAAAACGACTTCCGTCCAACACGAAAAATGCTCAGCGTTACTTCCTCTTCGATTTGGTACCAAGATTTTCATCATCAACCCTCTCTCTCTCACTTTGCCATTTTCGAACTTGAGAGGGAAAATCGGTGTTTCGATGGTTGTAACTCAAGGGAAAGCTAAGGGCGATGTTTAGGAGCGAGCACGAGGTGGATTACTCGAAGTATTGAAGATCGATTGGGTGATTTGGAGTTGAAAATCAAATTGGGGTTTTTGGTGAATAGTGGTTTGAGATTGAAGAAGATGATGAATAGTGTCCAAGGAGGATTTCGAGGAATTCGGCATTCCGGTCAAAAGTGGTTTTGTGTGTCGCCGGAACGTGCAATGATTTCGGGAATTCGGTTTTACGGTCGAAAGATTTCTCGAGGTCGAGTGGGAAGCTTTGGAAGCGGATTGGGTATCGCCGGAGCAGGGAGCGTTCGTGTGGCTACTCGGTGATTTCGGCTCGATCGTGGTTCACGCTTCAAGGGTGAGTTTTACTCACGTTTAGGATTTTTGTTTTTCGAATTAATTGATAAACTGTTTTATCGCTTTCGCTGGACTGGAATATTATGTGATATTGTCTGATTCGGGTTAGGAATCGATTGGGGCGAGTCTCGGGTTGCGTCACGTTAAAAATGGAATTTTTGGTGGATTGATTCGAGAGATTTTGATTTAAAACCGATATTTGGAAAATACGTCGCGTTTTGATAAATTCGATTTGATTATGATTTTGATTGATTTGATTGATTGTTCGATGTTGATTGGGTTTGATTATATGTGTGTGAAAACTGTTTTCGGTCGAAACGAGAATCGTTCGAGAAATCTTGGGTCAAAAACCGTTATTTCGGAATATGTCGTGTTTTGGTAAAATCCGTTTTGATTGAGTTTTTGATTGACTTGAATGATTGTGTGACTTTGATTGGAATTGTTTTTATGGTCGTCAAATCTGTTTTCGATCGGAACAAAAATCGGAATTGAGCGGAATAGCGGATTTCGCGAAAATCGCAAAATTCTGCACTTGACAGGTCCCCTTTCTGCCAGTCCACGCGCCGTTTGCGCGCCGCGCGCCACTCGCGCGCCACTGGACAGAACTTGACTGTCAACTCGCGCGCCGTTTGCGCGCCACGCGCCACTCGCGCGCCAGTTGGCAGAATTTTCAGCAACCAAACACTGTTTTTCGTTTCGCGATAACTTTTGATCCGGGAACCCGATTGAGGTGTTCTAAGATGCGTTGGAAAGCTTATTCAGAGGCCTAACTGAATATTCTATTTTTGAGGCAAAATGAACTGTTTTTGATATTGAAAATTGTGTCGAAAAGTGGTCAACTAGAGTGCGAGTGTGAACTTGGTTTTTATAAAAAGAAAATGTGGATTAAGTGTTTCATTGATTGTCTGATTTGATGGACCGTGGGTTCATAGTACTGTAGATATATGTTTATATATATCGAGTTGGGTGACGACCCTATGTTGTAACATACTAGGGGGAGGGAGTCATGATCCTCTTACCTAGGCTCCATGCCAATAGGAGAATGTACTATTGGTAGGGGGGTTCACCGGCTTGCAGCGTTCGCGTCAGCGGTGTTATGTTGTTTGTAGTACGTTTACCGGGTTCTTCGTTCGCGTTAGCGGTATCGTACTAAACTAACAGGTTACCGGGTTCTTCGTTCGCGTCAGCGGTAATCTGTTTTTGTGTGATTGTTTTTATGCGATACCGGGTTCTTCGTTCGCGTCAGCGGTATCGTACTAAACTAACAGGTTACCGGGTTCTTCGTTCGCGTCAGCGGTAATCTGTTAAAATGTTTTATGCGGTCCATCGGGGGTAGCGTTCGCGCAGCCGATGCCGTATTGAATTAAAATGATTTTATAATTGAACCGAGAGTGCGAGTAGGGGTCTCGGTAGAACTCACTGAGACAAGTTGTCTCACCCAATCCATTGTTGTTGTTTTACAGAGAAACAGGGAAAGAGGAAATCCACAGAGGCACGAGCAGGTTGCCCTCGGACTGGCTACTGAAGACTTAGCTTTATGTTTAAGTTTATATTTCCCTTTTGTTGTCTGTATACTAAAACATTATGTATTTAATGTATATCTTTCTTCCGCTTTCTTGTATGATACTGAATACTATAGATGCTGATGGTATATGGTCTGAGAACCGTATTGTCTTGTTGTAAATAAGACTGTTTGGGTTATATTCAGCGAAAAATTTATAGTGATATTCAGTGTCTAAGCAGGAATTATATCTCTGATGTGTTACTAATGTGCACTTGGGTATTTTTAGTAGATAGAAATACCGGGGTGTTACATATAACCCATTATATATTATAGGCTTAAAGGTACTTTTAGTCCCTGCAAATGTCACAATAATCCAGTTTAGTCCCTGCAATTCCAAAACTTTTAAAATAGTCCCTGCAATTACTAAACGTTACTACTTTTAGTCCCTGCTATTAGTTAAGGGTTAACACTGTTATCTTTTGATGATGTGGCACACCCCACACCCCCCCACCCCACCCCCCCCACCCCCCCTTCTTCTTCCTCGTGAACCCCCTCCCCCCCACCACCGACCCCACCCCACCCCACCCCCCCACCACCGACCCCACCCCACCCCCATCCCACCCCACCCCAACCCCACTGTTCCCCCTCTTCCCCCCACCCCACCGTGACCCCTCCCCCACCCCCAGAGTTCGCAGAGAGAGAGAGAGAGAGAGAGAGAGAGAGAGAGAGACGCAGAGAGAGAACGGAGAGCGAACGGCGAGCGAGAGCGAGCGGAGAACGATGAGCGAGAGCGAGCGGAGAGCGAGAGCGATCGGTGAGGAGGGGGGAGGTGCGAAGGGGAGGGGGGGCGAAGGGGAGGGGGGCGAAGGGGAGGAGGGGCGAAGGGGAGGAGGGGAGGAGAGGCGAAGGGGAGGGGGAGGGGCGAAGGGGAGGAGAGGCGAAGGGGAGGGGGAGGTGCGAAGGGGAGGGGGGCGAAGGGGAGGGGGGAGGGGTTGGGGTGGGGTGGGATGGGGGTGGGGTGGGGGGGTTCACGAGGAAGAAGAAGGGTGGGGGTGGGGTGGGGGGGTGGGGTGGGGGGGGGGTGGGGGTGGGGGGTGTGCCACATCATCAAAAGATAACAGTGTTAACCCTTAACTAACAGCAGGGACTAAAAGTAGTAACGTTTAGTAATTGCAGGGACTATTTTAAAAGTTTTGGAAATGCAGGGACTAAACTGGATTATTGTGACATTTGCAGGGACTAAAAGTACCTTTAAGCCTATATTATATTATACTAATTATATTATTATACTAAATAATTACCTCTGATTTTAATTTAAAAAAAAGAAACAAATTAATAACAATATAATTCGTATTTATAACTAACCGGTAGTGAAGAGAAGTCTCAGACTTGAAGCTAATACCGAACTCCTTCAAAAAACTTTCAACTAAACTCCAAAGAAATGCTAAACAAATAATATCTGAAGTATTAATTAAACAATCAGACAAATCAAATAGTAACTAGAAACAATAGGTTCGAAATCGGAAGAACAAGGGAAGAGGAAGGAAGCGTCATACCTTGTGGGTGTTATGAAATTGTGGTCACTGATACTGCCTGATGAACAAAGGAATGGGATTTTGGAATGGGGAAAGCAAGAGAAGAGAATGAAGAGAAATGAGAAAAGGGGACTCCAGCACTGATACTGATACTGCCTGCTGGAAGAGATTTCTCCGGTGTGCCGAAGGTCTTAGTCGACTCCAGCACGCAGGGGACTCAGAGTAAGTCCAAGCGCCAGAGAAGTTATGCCCAGGGACCTCCTCCTGCTGATTGTCCCTCCTTGGTTAGGCCTCCTCCCCCTGCTGACGAAGAGGGTGAAATTAGCTTCTCTCCCGAGGAGCGTGATCATTTCTGTGAACATCCTTTCGCCCTTGCCGCGCACATGGTTAAGGTTGGGGAAGGCCTGCATGAGAAGTGGGAAACTGAAAAAAAGCGTGGATCTCATTCAGGTAATCCTCTTGAGTCATTTCTTTGAGCATTCATCAGACCTGCATGGACCACCACCCCTGCCAGGCACCCTCAGGGGCGCTGGCTTCTTTCTTAGAGGTGCCTTGCCAGGCGTCCTCATGGACGTTGGTTGTTTCCCTTTGGCGCCTTCCCAGGCGCCCTCATGGGCGCTGCCTGCCGCTTTTAACTTTGTAGTGTTTGTTTTTCTCTTTGCGCAGGGGTGATCGAGGAAAGGGACCGGCTTCTCTTGGATAAAAACCGGCTTCAGGTGGATTTACATGAAGCGCTGGAATCTGCTCGTCGGTCAAGAGACGCTGTTGGCCATTATCAGAAACAGGTAGAGGAGCTCGAATCTGAGTTGAACAGTATGAAGAAATGGAAGGATGAGGCTGAGAAAAAGGTACAGGAGGTGGCTGGGCAAGCCGTGGACTTCTCCTATGCTGCCTATAATAAGGCAATAGATCATGTTCGGTGTCTGTATTCGGACGCAGTTCTTGAGCCGAGTATTTTTCGGTTTGATCATGAGGCCGTTGATGGGAGGATTGTTAGGTACCACCCCAACATGGCTGATTTTGATGTAATTGCCCCCTGATTACTTCTTCTAGATGTTCGGTTGCTTTTGACTTGTAATTTCTTTTTGTCCTGTTGGATTTCGTTGTACGTTCACTTTATGGAGCCTGACTGATGATTTTCATGTTATATCCATGTTTCCTTTTGTCTCGCTTATTTTTCACGCCTCCGAACGTATCATCTCGTATCGGCTCGTGGCACTGTTAGCTCTGACAGGAGTTTATCAGAATCGATCCGAATTTAACTCACCCATCAGAGGTTGCGACCTTTTCGATATGCCGCTTCGCGTCTTAGAGACTTGTTAACTCTGACAGGAGTTTATCGGAATCTATCCGAATTTAACTCACCCATCAGAGGTTGCGACCTTTTCGATATGTCGCTTCGCGTCTTAGAGACTCGTTAACTATGACAGGAGTTTATCGGAATCGATCCGAATTTAACTCACCCATCAGAGGTTGCGACCTTTTCGATACGCCGCTTTGCGTCTTAGAGATTCGTTAACTCTGACAGGAGTTTATCGGAATCGATCCGAATTTAACTCACCCATCAGAGGTTGCGACCTTTTCGATATGCCGCTTCGAGGTTGTGACATCTTGCGATGCCGCTTCGCCCATCTAGGGACTCTAACAGGAGTTTATCAGAATCGATCCGAATTTAACTCACCCATCAGAGGTTGCGACGTCTCTTGATAGCCGCTTCGTGAACCGAGTGGGTCAACTCGTGCCTTTCCTGGTGACTGAGGTTGTCGCAATGCTGAGGATCTCCTTCCACTTCCCCTTCATTGATTTGTTTGACCCCCAGTCATCATGGGGGTTTCTCCTGTGGATCCCCATGGCCACTGGCCTTCCTTTGGGTCTCCGGGTATCCTCTTTATCGGTTGATTCATCATTGCCATTTTCGACCCCCTCACCGACTGGAGCCTTCCCCTTCCTAGGGGACCTGTATCTTCCTTTGGGGGATCGGGCTCTTTTGCGCGAGCCACTCGGTTCCCCCTCATTCTTCACGTACTGTGACAACTTTCCTCTCTAGATCAGCTCCTCAAAACTTCTAACACATGAAGCTTCCTTGTTGAAACGTTCAACGTACTCCCTCAGTGTCTCGTGGTCACGCTACCTAACGGCTCTCAGTACTTCTTCAGATTTGGGCTTTAGCCGGGAGGCCGTGAAACGAGCTGTGAACATTCTCGCCAGCTGCCCCCATGAGGAGATTGAGTTCAGCCTCAACTCTTGAAACCACTCTAATGCGGAATTCTCGAGAGTGAGGGGAAAAGTTTTGTAGTGGACGGGCTCCCTGACGCCCCTGTAGCGCATCATCAGGGAGAAGTGTGCCAGATGGCGGTCTCGATCTCCAGTTTTGTCATACATCTTAAGATTTGGCAGTTTCTCCAAGGCCCTTGGGATCCGACATTCGTCCACCCTTCTCGTGAAGGGTCCCTCCTCTGAAAACCCTCGTGAGTTTCGGGGGGAGGTGTCCTCATATCCCAGCTCTTGACACCTGCGCCGGTCGAGGGATCTCCTCGATGGTGAATCCCGGTGATGCTTCCTGCGGGTGATGACCCAGCTCCTCGACCTCTCATGAGTGTCAGGGGACGCGTGCGAGGAGGTGCTGGAGTGGGTGTCGTGAGGCTGATAGGTTCCGCCTGGCGAGGATGGATGAGTTCCTGGGGGTGAGCCCGATCCCCCATGACTGCATCGCCTGGGGGGAGAGCGATGGATGTGATACCTCTGAGGTGGGTACCGGTGGCGCCTTGAGGTCACCGTCGTTGGAGGAAAGGTTCCCCCTCTGAGTGGTGGTTGCTCTGGCAGGGCAGTCACACGCCTTTCAACTTCCCTCAGTCGTGCTTCCTGTTCCAACATAGCTTGAGTGTGATTGGCCAGGAGGTCCAAAAGTTGATTGACGTTAGAGGGCTGGACAGGCTGACTGGTGCCCTCGACCTGTAGAGTCACGACGTTGCCCTCGGGGGTACCTGCCCGTCGGGGTGCGGGCACAGCAGTGTTTTGAGTGCGGGGTCTGCGTCTGGAAGCTATCGCACAACAAGAGAAAAGTTTGAGTTATGATTGTGTGAAAGATAGATATCTCCCACTGTGTGAATAATCTAGGTTCACACTCTGGCTGATTCATTGATCTCCGCTGGTGAAACAATCGCTGACTCGTATCTTGTTGACGTGTTGCTTGACGACCTACCAGAGGAGTACAACTCCTTCGTTATGATGATCTTCAGCAAGCCAGAGTCTCCTTCCTTAACTGAAATTGAATCGTTGCTGCTGGTCGAAGAATCACAACTGGACAAATTCAGACAAGAACTTGCTGTTGTCAACCCCACAGCAAACGTCGCTCATGTTTCTGCGTCGTCTTCTCAAGCGCACAACCAACACAACATTCGTGCTCAAAATGTTCGAGAAAATTCCTCAACAAACTTTCATGCTCGTGGACGTGGTCGCCAAGGCCGTGGACGTGGATGTTCTCGAGGTGCTTCCTCCTCAGGCACCAGACCTACATGTCAACTATGTGGACGCTATGGTCACTCGGTGCTTGACTGCTGGTATAGGTTTGATGAAACCTTTGTCCCTCCTCCTCATGTTCTGAACACCTCCAATGCCACACTTGCTGAGCCATCCACACGCCCTGCCACAGACAGTGCTGAACCTTCAGCCACACCAACAGTTAACCTTGCTGAAACACTGTCACTAGACGCCACAGGTAACACTTCTCATTTACAAACTAGTAGTGATGATCCATATGAGGATTGGCATGGTGACACGGGTGCCTCTCACCATGTCACACCTAATGAGGATAATCTGCAGCAAAAGTCACCATACAGTGGCCAATCCTCTGTCACTATGGGGAATGGACACAAATCCACAATCAAATTTGTTGGATCCTCTAAGTTCACTTCACCTTTGCACCCTCTCATCAATCTCACACTCAATAATTTATTACATGTACCTCACATCACCAAGAATTTATTGTCTGTTTCACAATTTATACGTGACAACAAAGTTTACTTTGAATTCCATGATCCTTATTGCTTGGTAAAATCACAGGTCTCTGATAAGATTGTACTTTAAGGCAAGCTAGGGGATGATGGCCTTTATGTTTTCAAAGGCTTGCCTATAGTGAAAAGCTCACAAAATGCTCTGGTTCACTCTGTTTCAGCTTCCAATAATACTATACCATCTACTATATACTCTGTACATGCTTCACATACTACTTCATTGCCATCTTTGTGGCATGCTAGGCTAGGCCATGCACATTTTCAATTAGTATCATCTGTCATGAAGCAATGTAACATGAGTCCCTCTAATAAATCTTCCTTTGAATTTTGTGATGCTTGCAATGTTGGCAAATCTCATCGTTTGCATGCCCCCCTCTCCCTCCACTCATCACACACCTTTTGACCTAATATACACAGACCTTTGGGGGCCCTCTCCCATGGTTTGCGGTACAGGACACCTTTACTACATAGCTTTTGTGGATGCATGCACTAAATTTACTTGGCTTTATTTTTTGAAACAAAAATCTGATGCCTTAACGGCCTTTACTTTGTTCCATAAGCTTGTGCAAACTCAGTTTTCAGCAACTATCAAGGTTGTGCAATCTAATGGGGGTGGGGAGTATATGCCCTTCATCAAATATTTGGCCAATTTGGGCATTGTCCATAGGTTCACTTGTCCATACACTTCACATCAAAATGGAGCTGTTGAGAGAAAGCACAGGCATATAACTGAAATGGGCCTTACTTTACTATCGCATGCTGCCCTCCCTCTCAAATACTGGGACCATGCATTCACCACAGCCACCTATATCATTAATAGACTACCTACACAAGGCCTAGCCTCTCACATTTCTCCCTTCCAAGCTTTGTACAATGCTGTCCCAAACTACCAATTACTTAAGGTCTTTGGTTGTGCATGCTTCCCTTACCTAAGACCTTACAATAAACACAAGTTTGAATTCAAAAGCACCAAGTGTGTCAATCTAGGCCTGTCTCCCATTCATAAAGGATACAAGTGTCTCACACCTGATGGAAAAATTATCATCACCAAAGATGTCACCTTCAATGAAGAGTCCTTCCCTTACCCATCTCTATTTTCAGAGTCCACTGGCTCTCCCAATACATCTACCACTTCAACACCATTATTAATCCCCTCCTTCAATCAGTCTCCACCTTCTGATCCAACTCCAGACACTGTTCCAGTTACTACTGCAGTCACTCCTGCATTTGATTCTGACCTGCCTCACCTACTGAATCCTCAGTGATACTTCCCTCACCTGTACACACTCCATTTGTTGGCTCACCTACAGATGTCCCAGCATCACCTCCCTCCACAGCAAACACCACCTCAGTCATTCCTACTGTCAATCCAGGTCCATCTGCAGCCTCTCTAAAAACTCACCATATGATCACTCATCTTCAAACAGGGACCTTAAAACCCAAAGTGTTTTTGGCCCACACCACTCCAACTACTGTCAAGCAAGCTTTAAGTGCACGTCAGTGGCAGCAGGCAATGAAAACTGAACTGCAAGCTCTCCTTGACAACAAGACATGGACACTAACTACCTTGCCTCCAAACAGGAAAGCAATTGGATGCAAGTGGGTTTATCGTGTCAAAGAAAATCCAGATGGCACTATCAACAAATACAAGGCAAGGCTAGTAGCCAAAGGCTACAATCAGATTCCAGGGAAAGATTTCAGTGAAACTTATTCCCTAGTGGTGAAGCCAACCACAATCAGAATACTCCTGTCTCTTGCAATAACCAACCGATGGGACATTCAACAAATTGACATAAACAATGCCTTCATCAATGGCAATCTTGAAGAAGAAATTTACATGACTCAACCACCTGGCTTCTCTAGCAATGACAAAACTCTTGTATGCAGGCTTCACAAATCACTTTATGGTCTCAAGCAAGCACCACGAGCATGGCATGATAGGCTTAAGCAGGCTTTGCATCAGTTTGGCTTCCACC
Source organism: Astragalus membranaceus (assembly GCA_039519185.1). NCBI lineage: Eukaryota > Viridiplantae > Streptophyta > Magnoliopsida > Fabales > Fabaceae > Astragalus > Astragalus membranaceus. The sequence continues at coordinate 36,944,285 of CM076854.1, read as the reverse complement.
CAAGCAAATGTGATCCTTCATTGTTTGTTCATTCTTCCCCAGGTGTCCAATTATTTGCTCTAGTATATGTTGACGATATCCTAATCACTGGATCAGCCTCACCTCTTGTTCATGATCTGAATCAGAAACTGCACTCTCAGTTTGCTCTAAAGCATATGGGGAAACCTGACTATTTTCTTGGATTGGAGGTTAAGTATCAAGCTAATGGATCTATCATCCTTACTCAAACAAAGTACATTAGATACTTGCTCTATAAAGCTTCCATGCTGGACTGCAATGGCATAAACACTCCTATGGCCTCCTCTACAAAACTGAGCAGATTTGGCTCTGATAAACTGCAGCAACCACAAACCTATCGATCCTTAGTTGGGGCATTGCAGTATATCACTCTCACAAGACCAGAGCTGGCCTACTCAGTGAACAAGGTCTGCCAGTTTCTCAAAGAACCAATGGATAGTCACTGGCGTGCAGTGAAGCGTATTCTGCGATATCTCAGCAGCACAGCAACTCATGGTCTGCTGCTACAACCTGCATCCACTGCCTTCCCTATGTCTCTTCGTGCCTACAGTGATTCAGACTGGGGGAGCGATCCAGATGACAGACACTCTACTTCTGGGTCCTGCATTTTCCTGGGGCCTAATCTCATATCTTGGAGCTCCAAGAAACAAACTCTTGTTGTTCCAGTGCAGAAGCAGAGTACAGGGGGCTAGCTAATGCCACTACTGAGTTACTGTGGATACAATCCCTGCTACATGAGCTGAAGATCAAGCATCAGATCCCTGTTCTTCTCTGTGACAACTTAAGTGCAGTAGCAATTGCACATAATCCTGTACTCCACTCCAGGACCAAACATCTTGAACTAGACATTCACTTTGTGCGAGAACATGTTCTAACACAGGCCCTGAAGGTTCTGCATGTCCCTGCTACGGATCAGCTAGCAGATGCTTTGACAAAACCTCTCCCAGCTCCACAGTTTCTGCAACTCACAAGCAAGCTCAAGGTCACTCCTTTGCCACACCTTCAGCTTGAGGGGGGAGTGATAAGGAACAAGACAGAGACTTCAGCGCCCTGGGCGCCCAAGACAGAGACATCTAAAGAACTGGCGCCCAAGGCGCCCATGGCACCCTTAGTGTCAAGAACACAGTCACCTAGCGAGTGCAAGGAGCCCTTGGCGCCCAGAGCAGCTGAGTCTTGTAAGCACAATAGTGCACCTGCATAGGATAGCTTAGATGGCAACTGAATGCCTACGTGGCAATTCAGTTAAGCCTCCAACTGTGTATAAATATCCATGCGTGTAACACTGTTCATTGATGGAATACACTTTCACAATTCAGTTACAATCATCTATTCGGTTGCATCCATCACCTTATCAAGTTTGACGTAATAGGGAAACAAAAAAAAACTTATTCTTCAGCCAAAACAGTGGAAACGAAGTGTATTAAACTTGGATAAAAATCAAGATAGGGTTTTACCAAATAAAAAGATCAAGAAAGGGGAAAACAATATGGAAGAATATTTTTACCTCCTCCATTAGCCATGTCGTCGAGATAAAACCTATAAATTAAAATAAAAAGTTTATATTTCCAATAAAAATAAAATAAAACTAATTTACAGTAAACTATAATGGTAGATATAGAGCAAAAGGTGCATTAATTTCATAAGCGTGATTATGCTATGTGTTTTTGGCTTACCCATATTTAATCAAGTAAATCACATTTGTTGGACATTAATGATGGAAATATTAAAACGAACAAAAGAGTGAAGCACAAGAGAGAAGGTATAGAATCACAACACAACATTGATGATTTTCTTTTCACCAAGTTGGTAATGATAGTCCACAAATCCAGTATTTTTGCTTCCCTCATCGATCTATTGGAAAAGCAAACAACACATGATTTAGATAGAAAAAAACGCCAGCCAAAAAACTGGTGATATAAATGACAAAATATGATGAATAATCTAGGTTAACAATCTAAGAAGAATGAAATCACATCGAATCTTCGCATCTGATTTGGGTCATTTGTGATATGAGCACAGAGAGCCATACAATTTTGAGGAGGTAGCGGCGGCGATCCTTGCTTGCACTCTCAAAGTGCTAAGTAAAACCTCATATTTATAAGCAATTCACAAGGGATTGGTATTAGGTTAAGTTTTAACATTATACCTAAATTCATAATTGTAGCAACCGAAAAATCCGGGTGAGGATTCCTCGAAGGTTCGAAAATGAAGCCGCCACCAAAGTTTAGTTTAAGGGCAAACATTGGAAAATCCCTTTTGGAGTGGAAAAGGGTCCTTGAGACCAGATTAGGGTTCGGGAGTCGGTTATGCGTGGGGAAGGTGTAACACCCTAAATATTTAATTAATTTATTTAATTAAGTATTTAGGAATTTATTTTAATTTAGTGGATATAATTTAATTAATTAAAATTATATTAATTTTATGTTGGTGGTATTAGGAAAAAGAGGCGCCACTTGAATGAACTTGGGCTTAAGTGAAAAGCCCAAGCCCATGATCCATGTAATATGCGAAGTTGTGAGGTCTTGTGGGATTAGGGTTTTGGCTAGCATTTGCGAATTGGAGAGAAGAGAAAAGAGAGAGGGAGAGCGCCGTAGAGAGAGGAGAAGGAAGAGAAAGAAATCGCAAAACCCCAAGGAAAAGAAGGAGGAAATCGTAGTGCTCAAGGAAGAAGGAAAGGAGATCCTTAGTTGCTGTGACTATTTGGGTGTGTCTATCTCAAGGAGGGCTCATATTCAGTTAGGCCAATGGCTGTTTTTTTTTTAAAAAAAATAGTACATTGTCATGTACTCCCCATTGAACACCATTACTTCCAAAATTATATACAGGATTACTACCAAAATTAATTTAAATAATACATAAAATAATATTAAATAATATTTTTTTTACAAAAGCAAAAAAGGGCTTTTTATTAATGAAGTTAGGCCAAGGCTTAAAACAAGCCAAGACCATAAAAATTACAACTTTGTTCATGAATAAAGTTGAAGCAAATGGGCCACAATGAGATAACTTATAAAAAAACATAATGTTCTACATGAAGAGAAACAACTCATCTAAGATTGAAACATGAACTGAATCCTAATTCCTAATGCTCAACATCATTTATAAGGCCTTAATAACTTCAATCTTTTGGGTGAGTGGTTCTACGACAAGTTGCAAGAAGAAAGCCATGCACCACCTGTAAGAACTTCAACCCCACCCAAGTTAAACAGTTCACAATGAAAAAGGTCTTTGCCTAGTTTAAATTGATAATGCTATCTGCCTATCAGCTGGAGAGAAATTTGCCTAGTTTTGCCATGATTCTGCATGACCAGGGACATCACTTCAGCCATCACATTTATGCCTGTGATAAACCACGCACGAGTTTGGTCAATATAACAACACAGTAATTAATGTTCATCTGTATCAGCTCACAACCAAACTTCTCATTAATTCATCATTCCCTTCAAAAATAGATGGCATGTAAGAAACAAAAAAAAAGATAGTAGCTGATGTCCCAATAGCATGACTAAGTGTCATGGTTAATTCTCATATTCCATATACACCAAGTTGTTGCTGACCAAATTTTGTTGCCCAAAGATGTCATCACTAAAAACAGGACTTTTTTTTCATGTTATTTTGTGATGAATGTATACGCCAAAAAAACAATTAACTATTAGGTAGTGTGAATCAGAAACTTTAGGGGCAGCATGAGTCTTTCAACATTGTCACCTTTGCTATAGTGTTTTGTCTTTCCTTGTAAGAAATACAAATAAAAAAGAAAACCAAATAGAAGAATAGAGAAAATCTCACCTTTGGATGGGCAATGCGGCTTAGTTGCAAATGTCGTTGTTTTGTAACCTCTTTGTTAGAACTTCTTCAAGCCCTTATTCACATTAGAAAATGAAAATACAACAAAAAAGACATCAAATACCAAAAGAGTGAATTGTACATATAACTTAATACTTAGACTACTCTTGTATAGTAACACTTGCAGGCCATTCATCAGAAGACTAGATTTTGCTGGGAAAAATTGTTCTGTTTCAACTGGTTTTACCTCTATATCTTGTTACATATATATATATATATATATATATATATATATATATAATCTATTTTAATGTTGTCATGTAGCAAACATGGAACAAATCCTATATATTATGTTTTGTTTCATTCTATAATATCGACTAAATTCTTATATGATCTCAAGTTCAAAGGGTACCAAGTACCTTAAAAGACACCGACAAATAAAATTTTGTTTGAAGAATATATATGAGAGAATAACGCTTGCAAAGATAAAAATCCCTCAAAAAATTGGAAGTGAACTCGAAGTTATAATAGATAGGGACACACCTATCTTCAGTTAGGAACATGAGCATCGTCAATATAAACGAATAATTGAAAAAAAAATTGGTAATGTGAGAATGTAAGAAGAGAAAGAATTGATGTTCTAGTAATTACCTGAGGAATCCTTAGAGCCACATCCAAAAAATCAGCCGGACAATTCCATTATATCAGATGGCTTTGGGTACATCTGATAATTACAACAAGATTCAAGTTGTTAATTATATCTATTTTCCTATGGTTGCATGCACATGCCATGTATAAGATTAGATTATTCACATACCAGTAGGAAAGAAAAGGCCGAAGGTGAAGGAGAAGATACATCAACTAAATTACACTAAATTAGAATGGTAAAAAAATGGGAAGATGAAGGAGAAGATACATCAACTAGTATATTTTACAAATCAAGATAATATCAATTAATTTGCAATAAATTATAATGGTAAATATGGGGTAAAATGTGCAATAATTTCACAAGCATGACCTTCTCCTATGTGTATTGGCTTACCAAAATTTAATCAAGGAAATCACAGTCGTTGGGCGCAAATACGTTGGAAATATTAAAACGAACATTAGAGCAACGCACAAAAGAGACGGTGTAGAAATATATGACAACATTGATGATTTTCATTTGACCAAGCTTGGAATGATAGTCCACAAATCTTGTCTTGTTGCTTCACTCATGGATCTATTGGAGAAAAAGTAACACAAGATTAAATGATTGAAAAGAAACAAGTCCAAAAAATAAATGAGGTAAATAAAAAAATATGATGAATGAACTGGGTTAACGATCTAAGAATAATGAATTCACTATGATTCTTCACATATCATCCTAATCAAGTCCTAGATATGACATTTAACTTGGAACAGATAGAGTTGGAGAAAGAAAAGGAAACCCTTACAATTTTTAGGAGGTCGCGGCGATCCTTGCTAGCACTCTCGAAGTGTTGAACAAAAGACATTTATATGGAGTTCACAAGGGATTGGTATTAGGTTAAGTTTTCATATTTTACTTAAATTCATAATATTTTAAGTTTAAAAATTAATACAACTTTTTTGCAAACAAAATCACATGAATTTTTTTTTATTTAATGTCTTGAAATTAAATTTCATTCCAAAAAAGATAAATAAAAATTAAATTCATTAATACAATATAGTAAATAATAAATTATTTAAAATTTCTTAATAAATGTTAAACACTTAAAAAAGTTATTATAACAATGCTTTCATAATATGCACATCCTATGGTTACACAAGAGGATATATTCTTAAGTGAATGTTTGTTTAATTGTACATGTAAGCACTAAAATATGTTTTTTTTAATTTTTTTATTTTGAAAGGAACGACGCCTCTTTAGAATTTTTGCTGCAAAACCTTTATTAGAAAAATCTTCCAGAATAAAAAAAAGTGGAACAAAGAAACACGGGTAGGGTAGGCCAATACCCACACAAAACAACAATATAACTAGTAGTGTAACACCTGGCTTTTCGGAGCACTACTGAAGACCCCTAACTCTAAATGCAGAATGATTTGAGAAAATACCTGTCTTGCCTTTCAGAAATCATGAGTCCTTTTTTTTCCTTTTTAAACATCTTTGTAATCGCAATCAGAGTAATGCAACATTTCTAAAATGTGATGATAGAATAACACATAATTGAAGTTCAGCTAAATTTTTATAACATCGCTCTGAGGGGGTGAGTTATGTTTTCCAAAAATGTATAAGTCAAAATGTGAATACATCAGAAACACGAGTATCCTACACTAGAACTGACTCATACAACTTATGCACTCCTGGTAGATACTTATTAATGAAATATGCTCCAAGAACAATATACCATCAGGGCATACCAAGATCAACAAACTCTCTTCGTTGATCGCTACGGTGAGGAAGATCCGTCAACAAACCCTAGCTCTTCTACTAGCGTTGCCATTACCACGAACAACGGGACTGGGTAACATATATAGATATACTACTATACACATATACTTATGCAGACAACATGAAATATCCCACAACGTAGTAATAGCATCAACAACAAGAAAATATGGCTTAAGAAGGCAAGGAAACAACAAGCACAACAAAAATGCACCACCAATCCCTATTGGTTAGTATATATGCCAACGCACATGATTTGGGAATACCGCGACAAAACCCAATGCCTTTGGGAAGATGACTTGATCCCGCTTGAATACAAATTGAAGAATGATCAAATCCAAATTGAATTAGATCTTCCACTAGTATTATATGGCTAGTATTCCAATTGAATATTATCAGGGATACATTTTCCGTTTCTTCTGCTTCGAGAGGACGTGCAACATGTTATCGCCTTTAAGCCCAGGAGCAACGTACGAGAAACCTTACATGTCTCCATAAAGTCATTTTAGTTTGAAAGAATCCTATTAGGTCAAAATAGTATGTTGTTATCAAAATAGTTGTTTTTCGTAAACTCGAGTATTTCAAGAGAAATTCTTTTAGTTCATAAAAATGTTTCCACTTGCTTTCAAAACTCTCTTTTGATGTGAATAAATTCCTTAATGATTCAATTTATTAAAGGTTAGTTTAAGCGTCATGTTGAATTTTAAAAAAAAAAGAATACCCCTAAGTTTGTTTTTCGAAAATGTTTTGTGTAACTCACGCACGTGGTCATACCGATGTATACCTTAACTCTTTCTCCCTACAGAACAATTTTGATTCCCAACACACTTCAATTTCCATCATAATGTAGTCAGATTCACACACACACACAACATACATACATACATACATACATACATACATACATACATACATACATACATACATATATATATATATATATATATATTTATATGTATATATATATACATATATATATATATATATATACATATAAATATATATATATATATATATATATATATATATATATATATATATATATATATATACATATATACATACATATATACATACATACATATATATATATATATATATATATATATATATATATATATATATATATATATATATATATTTATATATATTAGCCCCAAAGGCAACATCACACAATGTACTCATAGGTGCCATCATCATCAATAATATTATCCAAGATAATAAACAAACAACCAACTAACACATGACGCGTACAACAACAACCAATCAAATCATCACACTCACATATTAACAAGTATATATATTAGCCCCAAAGGCAACATCACACAATGTACTCATAGGTGCCATCATCATCAATAATATTATCCAAGATAATAAACAAACAACCAACTAACACATGACGCGTACAACAACATCCAATCAATTCATCACACACACATATTAGCAAGTATTGGTTTAGATGTCGTTACCTCGAACGCTTTCCTTACTTGCAGACAAATAGAGATATCCATGTAATCATGATCCAGTCACATGACCTTCAACACAAAAATACAAATTCAAGATAACTCAGTTTCTAGATCTAACTCGTAAGAGAGCTTCTCAACTACCACTTCGAATTGTTACGTCCTAAATATTCGACCTTTACTTTACTGGTATTTTTTAGAGATGGTATCTTGACAAAATAGTTACTAGTTCCTTTCTCGATGATGCAAAACTTTTCCCCCTTTCAAAACCTTTGTTTCTAAACTCAAATCAGTTTCTCAAAACTCATTTTCAAAATTAATTTTCATTTAAAGCAAGTTCCCTTTTCACAAATCTGACATTTTAGTTGTGGATCAAAGCTTTAAAAATCATTTCCATTATTAAAGTAAAGTCATTTACAAAATCCTTTTAAGCTCCCTCAAATTCGCATAAAATTTTGCAAAATATTTTCTTTTTACCGAATGTATTTCATGACTGATAAAGATCAAAACTTTAATCTTGAAAATAACTTCTAAGTGTTAAAAATCCAAACTTTTTCCTTAAAAACTACTCCCTTGACATAAAAACTCAACGATTTTTCTTTTCAAATCCGAACAAAGTAAAATGGGTGAAAATAAGGTAGATCTACTTTTAAGATTATCAAAGCTAACAAAGGGAATCATTTTTATCCAAGATCCATTTATTTTCTTTTGTAAAAATAATTCCTTTAAGCAAAATAATTTTTTATAGTTAAAGGTAGTGAACACATGGATCCACTAATGTAAACAATTTAAATCAAAACTAAAAACTTGATCTAGAAAATGAGAGAATTTTTTTGTTTCTTCTTACCAAAAAGAGACTGATGAGCCACCGCTAGCTCCTTCGATCTCCACGCCCGATCTACCCAGTTGTGGTTGAGAAGTGAAAGGAATTTCAAGGGTATAGAGAGAGAAGAGACTCACGGCTAAGAAAGGGAAGAGGAGAGAGAGTTGAAAAAAATTTAGAATTCTTGAGAGAGATGAGAGAAAATGGTGGAGGTTTTCTAGAGAGAGAAAGAATTGAGAGAATGAGAGAATCTTCTAGAGAGAAAAAGTGATGAAGAAACGAGAGAATGGTGTGAGAAAGTGATGGGTCTGAGGGTGTATTTATAGGATTGAGGAAAGCTTTCAATAAGCGTGCCAAATCTTTGCATTAATGGTTGATGTGATGTTTTGTAACTGGTTGTCACATCGAAATGTCACGTCGGTCATTCAACGCGGTTATATGTCACATTGAGAAGATTTTTAAAAGATTATGGGAATATTGACAATGAAGTGACATATGATGTGACACAAGTGAAAATATGTACACAAAGCATACATAAAATTGTGGGTGTTACATTACTACTACCCCCCCTCTCCTACTACAAGCTTAACAAATTAACTCTTGTTACTATTCCTTAGTCCCTTACAAAATTATGCTAGTTCCAACTTTAATCACTTAAGTCTTCTTTCATCGGTTTCTAGAGTCAAAGACTATCACCTAAGCCTTTACAATCCTTGCTTTCCTCAAGATTCCATTTTAAGGAAACAAACTCAATTATCCATTATAATCCATGCTTGGACTCAGATTCATGAATGATTCACACCTAATATTACTCTAATCACATTTTCCTTAACAACAAACGATTCACTAGTATTGGTCATCAACCTAATTTATCTCTAGATAGTTAACATTGTTAGCACTACAATAAGTCCTCAACTCGGTTTCTCATATCACTTTGAGACATCTAATCCATTATTGTCCCTATATACCGCAAAAATTTCTCCCGAAGATCATAGATTCCTATAAACCTCGTATTTGAACTCAACTCATAGACATTTCATACTTAACACTAATTGTATTCATATCAACATCCTATTAGTATTTTACTATTGGCATATGCACGGGTGATACTGTATTTGTTATAATTTGCTATGAGATTATTAATACGTTGAAAGTTACCAGCTGTAATAAAAGAAAAAGGAAAAACTCGATAAAAGACAACATTTTCTTATAATATTAAAAAAAAATAGTGTAAAAATGAAGAAAAAGGAATCAGATTTAAGGTAAAATAGCACCCCTGCTGGCACCCCCCATTGGCACTCCCGTTGGCACTCTCGTTGCCTCTCTCGTTACCACCAACTGACAACGGGGAGCAAACCTTGCTCCAAGCTACAGTAACCACCTTTCTCTAATTAATGCGGCCAGACCAATAAAATTTTTGATACACCAATCCGGAGACTTCAGGAGAGCAATAGGGCACATGTAAACATGAAAGATGTATATTAACATACCATGATTGATGGACTTCACTAAAAGAACTCGCCCATAATTGAGAGTAAATAGCCTTTCCAAGCAGCAAACTTATGATACGATCAGCTAAGGTCTGCAAGTGTGCAATTTTGGTTTTACCTTGGAAAGCGGGAATTCCAAGAAAATTAAAAGGTGGACTACTGTAACGCCCAAAAATTTAATTAATTATTTAATTGAATTGTTTGGGAATTTAATTGGTAGAAAAATAATAAAATAATAATAATGCTAGTATATGTGGACCTATTGTTGGGGTTGGGATTATTAAAATGAGAAGTATTAGTGAGGCCCATGATGTAATTCGCATAAGCTATAGAAAAGCCCATAAAATTAAATAAGTATAAATAAGAGGTATTTTAGGGTTTGGCTCATTTAAAAAGAACAAAAAAAATAGAATTGGAGAGAAGAGAAGAGAGAAGAGGCGCGGCGAAGAGGAGAGAGAGCTAGGGCAAGGCTTCAAGTTCTCCAAAGGCTAAGGTAAGGGTGGGGTTCTATCTCTATAATTGGGTGTATGAAGGGCTCTATGTAGAAAGGTTGATGGAACCCTAGGTGTGATTAAGTTAAAAGACCCTAGTTGTAGGTATTGAATTTTTATATGACGATTGAACATGATTGATGATGACTGAACATGATTAATGATGATTGAACATGATTGATGATGATTGAACGTGCTTGATGATGTGTTGGAATCGAAATTCTGGTCATGGGCGCCATGGGCGCCGTTTTTGATCCTGTCGCAGGGCGCCATGGGCGCCGTCCTGTGTTTGTGTGGCTGGGCGCCTTCCTGGGTGCCATTTTGTGTGTGTAGTGTTCTGGCACAGGGGCGCCAAGGGCGCCATGTTGGCTGCTCTGTCCTGTCGCTGGGCGCCATGGGCGCTGTTCCTGAAATGTGCTGGGCGCCATGGGCGCCATCTTGCTGTTGTATGTTGTTGTCTTGCAGATTCCTGGTGCATGGGCGCCAAGGGCGCCAAAAACCTGGCTGCCCAGTTGCTGTTTTCTATGTTGTTCTGGCGCATGGGCGCCAAGGGTGCCAAGGTGGTGGCTGCCCAATTGTTGTTTTAGGCGTTGTTCTAGCGCATGGGCGCCAAGGTGGTGGCTGCCCAATTGCTGTTTTAGGTGTTGTTCTGGCGCATGGGCGCCAAGGGCGCCAAGGTTGTGGCTGCCCTGTTGCTGTGGCTGTGCTGTCCTGGCGCATGGGCGCCAAGATTTGCCGCCCAATTTCTGTTGTTGCTTGTTGTGTCTGGCGCAGGGGCGCCATGGGCGCCAAAATCTGACTGCCTGTTGCTGTGTCTAGCGCAGGGGCGCCATGGGCGCCAAAATCTGGCTGCCTGTTGCTGTGTCTGGCGCAGGGGCGCCTTGGGGGCCAGAATCTGGCTGCCTTGTGCTGTGTTGCGTTGCTGGGCACCATGGGCGCCAAGGGCGCCAGTTTGGCTGCTCGTTGTGCTGCTGGGCGCCATGGGCGCCAGTTTGGCTGCCAATTGTGTTGCTTGGCGCAGTGGGCGCCAAGGGCGCCAAGTGTGGCTGCCCAAATGTGAATCTCACGATTGTTATTTAAAATGATGTTGAATATGTGATTAGGCCCAAAGTTGCCAAAATGTTGAAAGTTGCTAAAATATTGCGATGTTGCCAAAATGTTGAAAATTGCTAAGTTGTAAATTGTTGACGACGAAGGTTGTACGAAGACGAATTTGCCTCTATTCATTGGCAGGTGATGTGTTGTAGGCCTACGGCCAATGTTGCTTCTGATGTTGTGCGTTGCTATGTAACCGTTGTTATTTGTTTGTACATTTACATAGCGTCGCATGCATAGCATATTTTTACGATGGAGCTATGCTCAAACCACGACGACGATGTTGCGATGTTGATACCCCTATTTACGGGCTTGAATTATGGTACCACATGCATTATAGGGCGGTGGCCCTGAGTTGAGTCACATTTCGCATTATGTGCATACTTATGTGATTGAGATGATTTTGACTGCTGTTAAGTGATGAATTGACCTGAATTATATATTGTTTTTCATGTACCCGATTATATAGTGCGATATCTCACCCCTTCTGTTTGAATGTTACCCCAATGTTGGTAACGTGCAGGTAATCCCGAATGAAGGAGGTTCACCTTCGTTTGATCGAGTCGGTGTCGTCGCTCTGATATGTAACACTCGGGGGAATGAACACGCGTTTTAATACTGCTTGCCTTGTTATTTCGTTGTTGGAGCTTTAAGCTGTTATGTTGCTGTTTTGATGTTTTTCTGAGCTATCTTGAGTTGTTAAGACGCAACGATTATTTAATTTGACTTGTTGTGAATCCGCTGCGTAGTTTTTAAAGATGAATTATTTCTGATGATTAAAATGGTTGTTTTATTGGTTCATCCAAACGTGTTATATAACTGTTTTCAAAAGCGAATTAACTCGTTGTTGTTTTCACGAAGTAAATGTGGCACTCCATTGTTTGTTGAAAAAGATCTTTATGAACTCTGATATTTTTGCATTATTTTGCCGGGTAGAAATGGGGTGTTACAACTACCATATGAAAATCCCAAGCTACCGCCTAAGGGTAAGCTTTCTAGCGAGAGACATAGACCCAATAAAAAACTTGCGCTTGCTGAAACTGATATGTTGACCGGATGCACTTTCGTATTCGCAAACACTACTAGAAAACTTCAATTTAGCGTCCAAAAAGTGATAAGATTAGCGTCGGCTAGGCCCACGCTACGTGATAAGATGCGCGACGCTAAAAAGTGATAAGATTAGCGTCGGACGGCCCACGCTAGTTTTATGTTAATTTACCAAAATACCCTAACTCTCCCACTCTTCTTCTGTTCATTCCCTCCCTCACTCTTCTTCTGTTCATTCTCTCCATCACTCTCTCAGTCTCGCGCCTCTCTTCACCGAAACCCTAAGCCTTCATCACTTTCTCCTCCGCTACATAGAGGCGACGGCGCCAGCCGGAGAAGACGAAGAACACCTCGACGGCAACGCTACTTTCTCCACCATCGCCCCTTCTCTCTTCGTTCTCATCTCAAATCGAAAAAACAAAAAACCCCAAATCCACCATCTTCCTCTGTTCTTTATATTTAGCGTCGACTAGGCCCACGCTACGTGATAAGATATGCAACGCTAAAAAGTGATAAGATTAGCGTCGGACGGCCCACGCTAGTTTTATGTTAATTTACCAAAATACCCTAACTCTCCCACTCTTCTTCTGTTCATTCCCTCCCTCACTCTTCTTCTGTTCATTCTCTCCATCACTCTCTCAGTCTCGCGCCTCTCTTCACCGAAACCCTAAGCCTTCATCACTTTCTCCTCCGCTACATAGAGGCAACGGCCAGCCGGAGAAGACGAAGAACACCTCGACGGCAACGCTACTTTCTCCACCATCGCTCCTTCTCTCTTCGTTCTCATCTCAAAGCGAAAAAACAAAAAACCCCAAATCCACCATCTTCCTCTGTTCTTTATATTTAGCAGTGAAAAAAAATCCGTCCAAGGTATTGCTTACGTATTCTTCCTCTGTTCTTCTGATTTTGATTCTATATAGTTGTTATGATGTTATTTTAGGATTTGTAGTTTTGTTCTTTGTTTGAATCTGATTTCAACATAGACGTGTGTTCTTCGTTTTTGGTGTTCTCTATTCTTAATATGTGTTTGTCTACTTAGGTTAAAGATTATAGCAGTCATGGTGCCATTACCTGCTGGGGTTTGTTCCTTGATCTTGCAAAAAAAATTATAGCATTGTTTCTTACGAATTAATTAGAATGTTGCCTTATGTTTTATTCCGAACAGAATGGATAATAGGTTTTGAAAAATAAGTTGCACCTCATTAGTTAAAGCGGCTAGGAACACTGTAGAAGCATATGTACACAGATATCTACATATTTCTCCAATATTCTCACTATCCTGACCTGCCTCCAGAATTTCTTTACTCTCTGTAAGTGTAAGCCATCCCTTTGTAACACTGTTACTTGGTAAAGCTGTCAATATTAAGATGTTCTATATATAAATAAACTATTTGAAGCTTCAAGTGCTGGTTTTTATCCCCTAATTTTGTATAGGTTGGTCTATCGTGATTTCTATCCCATCAATGCCATTGGTAATGTCTAGGCTTGTCCCACCCTGATACTAGTATAAGAATCTTGTTTATACCTTTTGTAACAGTGTTATACTGAACTGTATAAATTTAGTTGTTTTTGCTTAGGTGTGTATTGGACTGATAGTATTTCACAGGTTTCATTCTCTCTTGGTCTCTCAGTATAACGAGTATAATCCTTATTATAATGATAGCCCCTTTTACTTTATAATTTATAATAGGAAAAATGCAAAAAAAACTATTATACCTTTATCATTATAGCCTCCGTACTTCTCATAGAACTGAGAGGCCATTGCTACTTAGGTAGAATTAATTTTTTTTACACAAATATCCCCTAATATTTCTTATCATATACCTTTAAAACATCACTACAGTCCCACGAATGACCTAGGCATTTTTCAGCGGTAATTAGTCTCCATATTATATTCTCATGTTTATCTTTAATCGAGTCCATTTGAAGTTTAAATTTATCTGATTTGTAGTTTTCTTTGTTTAATGATTTTGGGATTTTACTGATTTTGGAGATTTGATTGATTTTAGCGATTTTAAGTGAAGTTGGGGCTGAACATTCATAGTGTTGTTGCCTGCTCAATATGAAACCATGAATTATTAGTTTGAAACTCATTTTATTTTGAGATTTTTGACATATGATTTCCTGCTTCTTTCTCTTATCAGGTTTTTCTATTTGAATATACTTCCAGGTGAACAAAATTGGAGATTGTTGTTGACTCCACCAGCAAATTTGCCAGCTTCTTCAAGGTCATTTTTCGTGAACGGTAACGTCTCTTTCTTTTCCTTGTTTTGGTTGCTTCCTACTGTTCAATTTTGTGAATCAATTTTTGGATGAATCGATTTGATCTAAAGTGGTGCTTTTTAATTTTCAATGATCCCTAATTTTACACTCGTGTGTGTTTTTTTTTGCTGCTTGTTGTATATTGATCCATTGTTTGTGCTGGTGTTGCTTGGCATTACCATGATAATCTTTTTACTGGTTACCATCTTAATTTAAAGATTTTTGAGGTTTCTAAGGATTATAGAAAGCTTGTTACTGAGTTTAAGAATTTGGGGTTAATTAAAAAGAAAGAACATGTTGCCCTTTATACATTAACATCTGATGCTATTAACACCAAGGGCTTGTCTATCCATAAACAAAATCTGATGCTGTTATGTTATCAATTGTTGTTTACTGTGTTGTTAAATGTGATAGTATTTGGACTCATTTGGCTTCTTGTATGTTGTTGGGTTTGATTTGGATGCAAAGTACTTATATTGAAAGTTTATGTGTTGTTAAATGTTATAGTGACAAATTAAGTGTTTTCCTCATAGAGAATGGATCGTACTTGGATGTACAATAGGACATATGCTAATAGGCACGGATTGAAAAAAGAGTTTGTTCGTGGTGTTAAAAACTTTGTGAAGAGGGCCTTGAAGCTACCCATTTGTATGTCTGAGGGAGGGATAAGGTGTCCGTGTACAAAATACAAGTGTATCAAGATATCTACGACAACTAATGTTAGGCTTCACTTGAATCGGTATGGATTTCAACCAGATTATTGGATTTGGACTGAACACGGAGAAGTGAACCCTAGTGTTGATACAAGGGGTGGTTCGAATAGTAGCGGGCATGTGCATCATGACAACCAATTTGATTCAATGATTCAGATGGTGTTTGATGCTTGTAGGCCGTATGAAAACGAAGATGTCCCCCGTGAGGATGAGTTGCCAAACGAAGACGCAAAGCAGTTTTACGACAAGTTGATACTCGCCAACAAGCCCATCTACAAGGGGGCTACCCAGTCTACGTTGTCAATATCTGTTCAACTTTTGGCAATAAGAACAAATTGGCATCTTCCACAAAAAGGTATAGATTTTGTTGCTCAGATGCTTAAAACTGTATGTCCAGTTCAAAATTGCTTGCCCAAGAACTATTACCAAGCAACACAGTTGGTGTCTAAGTTAGGGCTGAAGGTTGAGAAGATTGATTGTTGCGAGAGAGGTTGTATGTTATATTACAAGGATGTTGATTAACAGGAATAGTAGGATGTTGATTAACGGGAATATCCAGGAATAGAGGCTCAGAGTCAGAGGTGTGAGAATGAGAATCTGTTTGAATGGTTGGAGGGACAGAATCATGGTAATGGAAAATATGTTTATGAAAAACATGTCTAGTAGGCAGTAGTTAAGAAGGTAGCAGAATCACCAAGATACATTGTTTGTCATTGCCTCTTCCTCTACCTCAGCCACATTGACTGTTAGGTTGATTTCTTCCTTGTGATTTTGAGAACTTCTAACTAACAGCATTAGGCAGTTTCAGAGAACTTCAGGGAACTGACTTGAGCTTTTTCTCAGTCAGTTAGTCACAGTAGAAGGAATATTGTAGGGGAAGGTGCACAGTAGTGCACCGTAATAATACAAGGGTCTCTAATAGGGATCAACAAAATGTATTATCATGTTCATACCGCCTGCTCTCAATATGCCCAATGTACAACTACACTGCTTTTATGTTAGAATACTTGTTGTTCTGGAATTGTTTTGGAACTGTTTTGTAATTGTTTTGGACTGATTAATTGAACTGATATTGATTAATTGAACTGATATTGATTAATTGAACTGATACTGTTTCTGCAATTGTTTCTGGACTGATTAATTGAACTAATATTGATTAATTGAACTGAAGTATTAATTAAGTGCAAATGAGTTCTGATTGCTCCTTTGCTTACAGTTAATACAAAATTTATGTTAGAATAGTGTAACCAAGATAGTGTTTGAATGTACAGAATTTATGTTAGAATACTTGTTGTTGTTCTGGAATTGTTTTGGAACTGTTTTGTAATTGTTTTGGACTGATTAATTGAACTGGTATTGATTAATTGAATTGATACTGTTTCTGCAATTGTTTCTGGACTGATTAATTGAACTGATATTGATTAATTGAACTGAAGTATTAATTAAGTGATTACATCTTGTTTCTGGACTGATTAATTGGAGCTAGCTAATTGTGATTACATCTTGATTTTATTTGTAGTGCAATGAGATGCAAAGAGATGTGCGACCGGATGAGTTATTTTTAAAAACCCACAAGAGAAAATCTGGTGTTTGGGTTGAACATCGAGCTGAAACTACCTATGTAAGTTATTGTCATTGTTTCTTGAATTTTTGGTTAATTCCTTATACGTTGTTTTGGTTTAGTTTGGTCCTTTTGCTAGTAGCTTATCATTATTTTCTTATTGTTCAGAATGCATTCAAACAAAACGTGGCTGAAGTACTGGCACAAAATGGTGAATTAGGTGGTGATGATCAATTGGTAGATGGAGCAGTGGCACTTGATTGTTGGAAGGTGGCTGTGGGGGGTCCTACCCGTGGTCGGCTTTATGGCACATGAGGCTTATCTGCGAATGCCCAACCTGGGTCCAAGTCACTTACCCAACCGTCCAGAATCCTTCTGGTTTCATGATTGGGATAGCTTTGGAAGAAGAGAGGGCAGCTAGACTTAAAGCTGAGAAGACGGCTCAAGATGCAATAGCCCGAGCTGAAGTGGCTGCCCAAGACGCTCGAGAGGCAAATGAGCGTTCGCAGAAGTTAGAAAATGATTTTAATGCGCTGAAAAAATTATGTGTTGATCGCATGGATGCTTTTGAGTGTCGATCTGGTGGTGGGTCTTGTAGTGCTAGCCATCCTGATTATGATGATGATTTGGATGAAGAGTCACAAGATAGCGATTGATCTTGTTATCGTTACTTTTCTCTAGATGTTGGATGCCAAACACTTTGATATTTTGATGATGAGTATGTTACATATTTTGTAGTTTCTCTAGATGTTGGATGCCAAATACTTTGATGATGACTATGGTATATATTTTGTAGTTTCTCCAGATGTTAGATGTCACACACTTTGATCTGTTGTTCTGATTAGTTATGGTATTTTGTATTTTGATTGGTAATAGGTGAATATTAGCAGGTGTGGAAAGCAAAGTAGGCTGTCACTTTTTTTTTAAAAAAAAACCCAATTATTAGCGTCGGCTACACGGACGCTAGAGTGTTGTTGACTTTTTCTTTGCTTGACTTTAGCGTCGGCTAAACGGACGCTATATCATTTTGTAGACTTTTCTTTAGTTGACTTTAGCGTCGGCTAAACCGACACTAATATTAAATAGTTGACTTCCCAGCGTTGACTGTAGCGTCGCCCTTGTCATTAGTGTCAGCTTTAGCGTGGGCTTAGCCGACGCTAATTAGCGTCAGTCTAAATATACGGGACGCTACGGATTAGCTTCGACCCTTTTAGCGTCCACACGAGGTCGACGCTAATCCGACTCTAACTCACTGTTAGCGTCCATTTCAAGTGTTTTAGCGTGGGCTTCTGGCCTACACTAAAACCTGTTTTTCTAGTAGTGAAAATAGAGAGAGCCAAGTAGATAGATTACGTTTCGTACCTCGACAAAACACCATGATGTCATCTGCATACAAAACATGAGAGGGAGTTGTGCAAGCTCAGGGACTGGACCTTAGTTGCATACTAGCTAGTAAATTTTAGATGGGAGTAGAGATGAAGAAAAAGGAAAATGAGATTTAAGGTAAAATATGCACTCCCATTGGCACTGCCGTTGGCGCTCTCGTTGCCACTCCCGTTGGCACTCTCATTATCACTCCCATTGTCGATCTCATTGTGAGTCTCTCATTACCGCCCAATTGCAACGTGTTTACTCCTTTTTTTCTATATGATTTAATATTAATTTAATTATATTCATTTAAATATAAAAAAATATTTTGTAATTTTTGGTAGTGGTTAAAGTTTTTTTACAATTCTTAGTGGTTAAATTGATTGATTTTAATAGAGAGATTATAGTAAATAGTAAAATTTAGATTATATAATTATTGAGCGCGTCAACTTTTTTTTTTGAAAAACTGCAAAATCTGACTGCAGTCTCTCTTTTGACATTTAGCGGCAAACTGACCTTTTGACCCTAGTGATCTAACTGATTGAAGGAGGGCAGTGTAGTAATTTTGGTGGGTGGTTACTTGCCTCTTATTATTACTAGGGGTATACCCGTGCATACACACAGGTGTTGTCATTTTATTTTTATGTATGAACTCAGAACTTTTCCAACTCCACTAAGGTCGTACAGAACTTCCATATTCTATTTTTGAATTTTATTTCCAAATCCTCAACTCTATTTATCCACTACCAACATGCTACTCTCCTGGTTGCAAAGATATACCAAACATTTCCTTTGAATTTCCAACACTCTTATACCTCAATTTGGTATGAAAAATATCTTTCTACAATTAACATATTTACCTAAACAATTAACTTTCTTGACAAACAAGAGAGTTCCTATTTTCCTTAACAAATTATAGAATCCAAACTTCTTATCCTCTCAAGTTAAGATCCCAGTCAAACTCTTCGTTGGAATCCACTAAAAGGTTATCATATTCTTGAGTAATCAGCTCTTAATGACAAACAATTTCCCTATACTAATAACTACACAAGGAGAAGACATAAAAACCAAATGGATTCAAAACCCGAATCCTAAAAACTCTAATATCTTACGAGTTAAAGAAAGGTTGTTGCTAGTACCCATCTGATACTTAGCCTAACGCTCATATTTCCCTTAGGGCGTGTTTGGGAGGGGGAGTTGGGAGGGGAAGGGAGGGGAAGGGGAGGCTTGTGGGGAAGGAACCTCTTGTTTGGGAGTTTAAAAAAATTAGGGAAAGACTTGGGGGTTTTTTACTAGCCCTCCTAGCCCCTCTCATGGTTCATTTTCGGATTCCCCCAAATTGGGGGTTTTAGGGGGGTTTGGTTATGAAATGACAAAATTACCCTCAATAAAACTCTGAAATTCCAAAAATAAACATAACCCTAATTTTCTCTCCCCTTCTCAGTTTCTCGTTCTCTCTCCTTCCAAGCTCCATCTCCCATTCTCAGCCTCGTCATCAAAGCTCCATTTCTCGTTCGTTCGATCGAAGTTCTCCATCGAAGCTTCATCTCTCGGTCGTTCTCTCCGATTGCGATTTCTCTCTTTCCCGGTTCGTGATTTCCTCTTCTCCACACTTCACAATCACAACACACATAGAAGCTCTTTGATTTTATATCTGTTTTTTGTTGATTTTGGTTTTGATTTCTCAGATTCATTCTTTCATGTATTTTCAATTTTTGATTTCTGGGATTTAGGTGTGACTAGGTTGAATCAATTTAGGTGTGTTTCTTCTGCTGGTTTTGATATATTTTAGTTGAATATGACTGTGATTTCTGAGATTTGGTTTTGATATATTTTTCGCTTCTGGTTTTTTGCTTCAGGATTATAATCATTTATGAATATTCTTGGAGTTGTTCATGATTACCGGTATCTCCTAGGTGTTGATTTTATCAGCTTTTGTTTCAAATTAACATAAAAAAGAGGTTGTCGTATTGTCAAAAAAACAGGTTGAAAGAATCATACACCCATAGTAATAACATGTTCTAATTGATATCTTGAATATGCTTCTTTGGTTTCTATGGTTATAATTAGCATGGTGTATATATCTTCAACAATCACAAACTGAAAGATTCATATTTATGTCAAATAAAATCGCTGGATTAGTTGTATTCTGGTATGGTATGGTATGGCGATCCTCCTGGTTTCTATTTGGAACATTAATAGGAGCATATTATTTTGTGTTCATGATTTGGTTGTATCAATCTATATTCTATGGTTGGGTGAGTATAGTTGTTTCAGAAGGAAATTAATGAAAGTCAAGATTTTATTTCAAACCTTGTGTACTTGATGGATCCTATGGAAATATCAATCTCTATTAAATATTCTTCATCACTCAATTTATTGAATTCTGATAAGAACTCCATCAGACTTTGTTGACTGAAAATGGCCTAAACTGATAATTCTCTTCTTCTGTTGTAAACTGCATTTGTAGTTGCGGTTTGAATCATCTTTTAATAAATGACGCTTTCCACATCAGATATTATTTATTGGTTGGTCTGGATTTGTTTGAAATGTGGTTCTTTTTCTCCCCATTTCATATTGTATGATTTTTTTATGATATGGCTTTCTGCTAGTGCTATAAGCATATGTTGGTTGATACTAATGTGCTACTTTGAATCCATTCGCAGTAGGCCAATTTGATAGATACTTTAATTAAGTCGAGTGGTACATTACATATGCTTTATTAAGATACTATTTCTAACAGAGATAATGTTCAATTCATCAAGGTAGTTTATGTTTATATTTTTATATGTTTCCTTTTCTTGAAGAATGTCTAGTTCTTATAGAGTTTTTTAGCTTGTCTTCCATCCAAAAAGCTAAGCTTTTTTCTATTATCCATTTTAACCGTTATGGCGGCCTCTGATCTGATCCCTTTTGATGCCAAATAACAAAAAATAATGAAATTATCAAAAGATAGTTTTGATTGAATAATAGAAAACTATTGCAAAATGGCAGGTTGATGTTGTATTGCTATGCTACACAGTGGTTCATCAGATATAGCATATGGTAGCTTAGTAGTGTTTAAGAAACCGGGGCTTTGTTTTCTGAGTGCTGCATATGTGTGCATGATTCTGCTTTTCGTTTTGATATTGGCTGCTGTTGTTAGTGTTGCTGTTGTTTCTCTTCCTAACAGATATGCATAGATTTAATTTTAATGTTATGTTAATCTTAAGTTCAATTGATAGATAGACATAAAAATTGCCCATAATTCTGACATTGGCTTCACTGATGTGGATTACGGACACTGATCTTGGCATGTACTTCCCTATTGAGACATAATTGAAGTATACATAAATTAGAAAAACATTCTTTTTCTTTAGGCTACATAGTTATAAGTTAAGAATTATGCTACTGGGGGCAGAGCATTCTTTTTCAACATTCTATCGGATTAAAATTAAGATGCTTGAATGATGCTTCTAGTTCAGTTATTGGTGCAAGAACCTTAACAACATTAGAATTAAGATATATTGCTAGAAATAAGACATACCCAATGTGTGTCTTTAGTCTGTACATAGTTTTACTTAATTCAATGATGACAGTTTTTCCCATGTGTGATTTGTTGTTTTGGGAAAGATTAGAACAGTTACTACTTGCTTTACCTATATGTAGTTTGTAGTGCATTTTGGGAAAGATTAGACTGAATTTGATATCTTTCATCCATAAGACCAATAAGTCACTTGCATTGATTAGGAGTTCAGGTAGCAAACTTGCAAATCCTTGTGCATTGATTAGAATACCTGGTTACACCTCTTACAGAACACAAATTCTTCTTCACGATTAAGGAGAAAATTCATTGCAATATGAAACATGCTGAAGAACTTGGTTAACTAGAATCTATGTGTTATCTTATTATGATAGTTTGTGTGTATTACAGATGGAGGGTAAGCTTGCTGAAGAACTTTATGCTGAAAGTTTACAACTATCAAAATTAGAATTAGCATCTCCCCGTTGGGATGATCAAGAAGATAAGTTAAAGGGTAAGATTATGTATGAGTGAATTGATATGGAAACTCTATTACTAAATGCATTAAAAGATTTGGTTTGGTCTACACTATACAAAGGGTATAATGTTGATTACAAGGTATTTCTGACTATTTACTTCCTGTGAAGTGCTTTTGCTTATCTTCCAGATCTGTTAAAAGAGAAGTTGGTTGAAAAACTAGAAAAGAGAAATGAATTTCAAGGGCTGTATGAATCAGTGCAGTCTTTGTCAACAACAGATGCCCTTAGGTTGTTTCATGAAGACATCAAAGCACAAGAGGCTTTAGAGCAAAGTGAACATTGGCTTCGCTGTTGTGGATTACAGACACTGATCTTGGTATGTACTTCCCTGTTGAGACATAATTGAAGTGTACATAAATTAGAAAAACATTCTTTTTGGTCAAAAAAAATACATTCTGTTTTGATATGTTGACATATCTTGTGTTTTCTTTTGGGTGCAGGTAATGGATGTTTATGCGCATTTCTTTGAAGTCGACTCTCTCAAGAAAGAAAAGAATGTTTTGGTCTCTGTTTTGAGATAGTTAAAGAGATGAATTGATAATACATTATAATTACCATCGTCTATTTTATTTCAAAAACAATGTCTCTGTAATTCTGAGTTTGATGACTATTATCTCATTTTGAATTTTTTAATTTTCAAGTGAAATATTGAATTTAAAGTTCAATTTGTTTACCTTTTTTTTATGTTCAATGATATGTAAGTTTATATAAAATTATTTATGATCAATATTTTCCAAGTTGGAGAAAATTAAAGCATTAAATAAATTTGAAGTATTACCAATTACCAATTTACTTTGGTAAATAAAAGTGTATGTATAATTTATTTTGGTCAAAAAGAGTGTATATGTAAATGTTAGAAAGTAGATAATTGATATTAACATTTAACAATTTTTAATACAAATAACTGATTATTTAAAAAAAGAATCGTTGAAATTAAAAATAAGTAAATAAATAAATAAATTGTGCAAAAAAAATAATAATACTAATTGGATTGGATTATGATAAAAAAATTTCAATAAATAGCTCTCTTTTATAATTTGTGAGGGAGGGTACAAATGTCCATTTACATATTAAGTCTCCCCTCCCCTTCTCCTTTTATAATTTGTGACATCCAAACAATGGCAAGGTTAACCCTCCCCTCCCCTCCCTTCCCCTCCAAAACCCTCCCCTCCAAGTTCCCAAACAGACCTTTAGGGTCTGTTTGGGAGGGGGAGTTGGGAGGGGAAGGGAGGAAAGGGGAGACTTGAAGGGAAGGAACCCCTTATTTGGGAGTTTAAAAACATTAGGGAAGGGTTTGGGGTTTTTTTTCCAGCCCTCCTATACCATCCTCAGGGCCCATTTTCGCATTCCCCCAAATTAAAGGGTTTTAGGGGGTTTTTATTATGAATCGACAAAATTGCCATTAGTAAAACTAAAAAATTTCCAAAATAGACATTACCCTAATTTCCAGAATTCATTCTCTCGATCTCTCTGCGCGATCTCTCTCTGTGCTCTCCGATCTCTCTCCAGCGTCTCCCTCTCATCGTTCAATCAGGTTTGTGAGTCTCTCTCTCTCTCAATCTTTCCCTCGATCTTGTTTTCTCTGCATCTCTCTCTCTCGATCGTTCTCTCTGTGCATTGCGATTTCTCTCAATCTCTCTCCAGATTTTCCAGATTTGGTCTATTTATTGTTGAATTGATTATTTGATTCCCTATTTCTTCGTAAATCTAGGTCAGTGAAGCTTGCTTGAGTGAGACCTGAAGCAGTGGTGGAAGGTGTTTGCTAAATCAACAGGTGTGTTATTTGCTTCTAGTTTTGATATATAATATGACTTTGATTGGGTTACTGTAATAGTGAGTGTTACTCTTTTGATATATTGCCCAATCTCTCTCCCGGTATGTGATTTGTTATTCCGATTTTCCAGATTTGCTTCATTTTTGTTGTGATTTTCGGCTTTGATTCTGGTTTTGATTCATGTTTTGATTCTTGTTGTGATAGTGAAGTCTGGTTGTAATTGTGAATTTTGTTTTCCCTATATTTGCAATTCAATCAAGCAAAACTAGAATTGATAATATTTGAAGGAAGTTGATTCTTCTCACTTGGCAACTGATTTTTGATTGTTTTTTTGTGGATCAAATGGATAATTCAACTCATGTTGTTTAATTGAGTGATTACAATTTGTTGCTGAAAATGTATGTTTTATTTCCCTTTGGTACATGGGATTCACAATGTGTCTCTGTGACTCTGTATATATAATGTCTGATAGATTCAGAATGGGTTACTTTGATTACTAAGTATGTTGCATATGAACATAACATAATAATTAATAAATTCATGATACATGTGTCTTTATATATAGCTTACTTTTCTTTCAATCTTATATAATCGTTGATGATGATCTCGAGAATCAATGTGTGGAAGGTAGGAGAGCTTCTTAATAGGCATGCTAATCCCTGAATGTTATTTTTGTTAACACCAGTATGCAGCTCTAATGATTTAAGATTACAAAATGGCTGAAGAAATTATTCTTTAATAGAATCTGCAGCCAAAGGGAACAGGGAAAAGTTGTAAATCTACAATGATGTTCAAACTTGTTGGTTTAGCTGATTCTGAATTTATCTGGTTTACCATTCATTTTAGTGCTGAATTTCACATCCAATCTGTGTGCTGAAGATGAGTTAGAGAGAGCATTACCAAAAAGGGCTTATAAAGAGAGTGAAGGAAAGGGGAGTACACAGTGGTTGGTTGCAGCAGCAACTTATATTGAAACACTCAAGTGTGGAATGTTATGATTTGTTTTTTTTACTGTTTATGGAATAAATGCAGCTGATTATGATCCCACTTGATCATGAAATATTATTATGTAGTAAACACTACTAATATTGCAGTTTCATCTGTTAAGATACTATTTTTTTGTTCATTTCAGTTGAGACTAGCTGTTATTAAATATTTGACTCTAATTCTTGTACAATTTTAGGAAGCAATTGATCAAGCAGGGACTCTATCATCTCTGGACCCAAACTACTTTGTACTGGTGAGTATTGGGGTTGTTGTTTTATCTATTACTAGGTGTTTTTTGTCCCATCCGATGATTTTTAACGTTGGTGGATGTATTTTATGGAGTAGGATTCTAAACCATTGGATTTTTATGAATGGATTTCAACTAGTGACTATACTGATAGGGCTTTACTTTTTTTGATGAACTCAATATCAATCAGTCCATGAAATAATAACGTTTATAACATTAAACATGATAAATACATTGGGGAAACTTCTTTTAATTCTAAACTTTTGTATGTCTGAAATTTGTATTTGGTTAAAGATCTGACCAAAAAATAGATCGATGAATTATGATGGAATTGCTTGGCTGGAGTAGTTGTTTCTGAACTGAGCAGGGGAGATGTTATTTGAACCATTTGCTGAAGAAATTTTGGGAATCTATGATAGAACTTGTCTCTAATACTGACATCATTTCCTTTCCAAAATAACATGTTGAAACAGGAAGCAGATCGCATTAGTAGTTTCTCATGAAACTATATTTCCAATCATTGATTCATAATGAGTATGTTATTTAATGGTATTTAGATTAGTGATGAATCGATTCCAGGATATTTTTCATTGCTGAAGATGGGTATTATTTATGGTTGTTGTCCTGTGAGTATTATTTACAACCTGAGCTTTGTACTGTCGTGAGGCAGCTAGTTGTACCCTTATGCGTAGTCATTGCCATTTGGTTGGTGCTTGGGTAGCTTGTAAAGTATCTTGTGGTCTGTCTTGGTTTTGAAGGGAAGAATAGAGTTGTATTGGCTTGCTTCTTGTTTGGTTGGGTAGTTTTACACTACAAGAATTTCGAGGATTTCCGGCGGACAAAATCCATCGGAAATTGGGCATTACCGGCGGATATTTTCAGCCGGAAATTCGCCCGCAGGTAACGGTTACCGGCGGATTTTCCGCCGGTAGTTACCTTTTAAAAATCCGCCGGTATTTTCTTAATTCCGCCGGTAATTTAAAACGAAAAACAAATATCCGTTGGTAATCTAATAAAATCCGCCAGTAATGTTTTTTTTATCTTAAAAAAACAGTTTTTTTAATTCGTTTATTTAAAAAAATAATATTACTTAATTTTTTTAATTTTTTTTTGAACCGAATATTCATTTTGTTTATTTAATGCAAAAATAGATATTATTAATTTTATAATATAAATATTTATTATTTAAATAAATACTAATTAAATGAGAATTGAATAATGCTTTAAAATAAAAAAATTTCCATAACATTCATACAAGAAAGTACTAATTAAAATATCTATTACAAAATACAAATTGAAATATCCAACAATTGAAATTAAAATATCTAATAAAGCGACTAAAACTACTAGTCATAGAAGCGCTCAGACTGGTTGTTGGGGTCTGGATTTAACCATACATCAAAATCAGTGTTGAGGTCTAGATCTGTGTTGAGCTGTTGCTGGGGTTGCTCGGGCTGGGACTGCTGTTGAGGCTGAGGCTGAGGCTGCTGCTGCGACTGAGAGTTGAAACCACAGTACGGTTGACCATTCGGGTGTTGGAAGGAAGGGTGGAAGACACCAGGGTACGTCTGAAAAGCACCGCCGTAAGGCTGCATCTGCTACAGTGAATAAAATGATGATGATTATGGCATAGATGACCTCGGGTCAATAGCACCGCCGTAAGGCTGCATCTGCTGCGGTGAACAAAATGATGATGATGGCATAGATGGCCTCAGGTATTGAGACATACTATCCATTAATTGCTTCCAGCGCTCATCATTCAACCTCTGCTGCTCCGCTTGCTGCTCCCGCGTCTGCTGTATTTACTGATCATGTTTGTTCTGTTGCTCTCCCATCTCACGCTGTTGATCGCTCAATTTCTGCGTCAATAGCTGAACATCGCTTAATTCTGAAGGAGTAGGGACATAAGAGCAACTAGTACTTCTTTCTGAAGAGGATGATGGATTTAGATTCGGAATACTGGAATTTTGGAAAGCAGACGGGCCCAAACCACCAGCTCCTACTAACCGGCCACTTTTTGATGGACCAACAGATTCGTTCCAAGCAAGTAAAGCCGCTCGACTCTCCTCAGCGGGATCAATCTCAATGCTTCCACTACTCTGTTGAGTTTCACGGTACTCGGTCTGCCATAAAATTTTGTCTACGTGCTGCATCATAAGTTTAAACACCATTCCACAACCTTTTTAGGTCATCAATCAAAGGTTGCAAATATATGTCAATACCCGTTGTTGGATTAGTTGGCCCTGGTATTATAGCATTCAAAAACATGTAGGGCTTAGACATACATATTTCAGGAGGAAGGTTGTATGGGGTAACAATAATTGGCCAACAAGAATACGGTGTTGCTGACGCTTGAATATATGGTGTGAAACCATCAGAGCATAAACCAAGCCGAACATTGCGTGAATCATTGGCAAAATCTGGATGAACACGATCAAGATGTTTCCAAGCTTCACTATCAGATGGATGACGTAATTCACCATAATTATTTCTATTTTGATAGTGCCACGTCATTTTACCCGCAGTTTCCATTCAAGTAAACATCCTCTTCAACCTTGATATAATCGACAGATAGAACATTGCTTTCCTTGGCACTTGTTTGCCTTTGCTTGTCCCTTTCCTGCTGACACGTTACCGTGGCTCTTGACAAAACTTGCTTTCCAGCAACTCTCCATCATTTATGCCAAACTCATTGTTATAATAGATCATGCAACCAGACACACAACAATCAATTCTTATGGAATTTAAGCCAAACTTCGATACCAATCTTTTAGCATCATAATACCTCTGCGGCAAAAGTCCTCTAATGGGGGTTGCATGCCCCAACAACCGAACACACATTGATAATTTAGAGTCTTTAGATCCTTCAAATAATGATTTATTTGTCTCACTCAAAAACATATAAAACCTCTGAGCTCCCTCGTTTGGAATTTCTTCTGCATCATATTGTGGTTCTTTAAAATCCAAATTTACACTGACAACATCAGATATCATCCCCTGAACAACATCAAACGGCTGATATCCCGAAGTCGTTGGATTACTACTTGATGTGGCAGCTTCTACGACTGGACTTGATGTGGGACCATCTACTAGGACAGGAACATTATCAACTGCATGAACTCCAGCTGCTACCTTGCCATGATGGGTCTATATCCAATAATTTGGCTTAAACCCATTATTGTACAAATCAAGTCGAACATCACCTTCATTTTTTATAGATCGAAACATACCTTTGGAGCAAGGACATCTAATTCCACCTGGTCGCTCAAATTCTTTTTGACTCTTATAAATAAGAACAAACTCTTCGACTCCTTACACAAAACGTTGCTTCAACCCAGCTCTTCCAGGATACATTCGATCATACATCCAACTACGATCCATTTTTTGGTGGATGTTTCCTAATATATATACTACAACATATATCATATATGTGTATCAGAACAGTACACATTTGTATTTTTATTTTTGACCAAATATACAAATTTTAATTATAACCAATAAATTAAATAAACTAGCAACTATTATTGTTTACTATGATTCAAATAATTTCAATTAATTACATCAAATAGCATTTGTTACTATATAATAATAGTTAATTAATAACACATAATATAACACATTATATAAATATTTACTAACTCTATTAATGTGTTAATATATAATTACAATATAATGTTTTTTTAACAAATAGTAACATTTTATACTATCTTAATTTTACTCTTTAAAAAAATTTGTAATAATTCGTATTTTTTTTTATCTAAAAATATAAACAACAAACATTAATTACAGTCTAATCTAATCATTATATAACAAATTTAATTTATTTATTTTTACAAATAATTTCAATAAAATTACTTATATAGTACGTATAACCCATTATATATTATTATACTAAATAATTACCTCTGATTTTAATTTAAAAAAAAGAAACAAATTAATAACAATATAATTCGTATTTATAACTAACCGGTAGTGAAGAGAAGTCTCAGAGTTGAAGCTAATACCGAACTCCTTCAAAAAACTTTCAACTAAACTCCAAAGAAATGCTAAACAATTAATATCTGAAGTATTAATTAAACAATCAGACAAATCAAATAGTAACTAGAAACAATAGGTTCGAAATCGGAAGAACAAGGGAAGAGGAAGGAAGCGTCATACCTTGTGGGTGTTATGAAATTGTGGTCACTGATACTGCCTGATGAACAAAGGAATGGGATTTTGGAATGGGGAAAGCAAGAGAAGAGAATGAAGAGAAATGAGAAAAATGGTGTGGTGAGTGAGTTATTTTTGGGTGAGAAGAGAATGGAGAGAATGGAGAAAGTGGAGAGAATAGAGTGAGTGTTTTCGGGTGAGGAGAGAATGGAGAGTGGGTGAGTAAATTTCGAATGGTTCAATATATATACACACAACTCAAACGGCTAGTTGTTGAAATTCGCAAAACAAATCCGCCGGAAATGGTCCTTACCGGCGGATCCGGTCAACCATCGTCTTTCAAACTCCGAAACGACTTTCCGCCGGAAATGACATTTACCGGCGGAATTTATGGCTACCGGCGGATACTCGGACTTACCGGCGGAATTTATTGTCGTTACAGGCGGATTTCCTGTCAATACCGGCGGATTTTGGATTTCAAATTTCAAAAATTAATTCGCCAAAATGCACTCTTACCAGCGGATTAATTAGCCGGTACGTTACTGGCGGATTTCCTGTCAATACCGGCGGATTTTTGATTTCAAATTTCAAAAATTAATCCGCCAGAATGTACGTTTACCGGCGGATTTATTAGCCGGAACATTTCTGGCAGATTTACCGTCAATACCGGCGGATTTTATTTTAATTATATTTTTTAATTACGGAAATTATCCGCCGGAATATATAATTACCGGTGGATTTGTTTTTTTATTTATTTACGGGTTGAATATTATCCGGCGGAAACACATAAAATCTGCCGGTAAGTTACTGGCGGGAAAAAAACAGCCGGTAACAATAAAAATCCGCCGGAAATTTACCGTAGGATTTTCTGGGAAAAACATGCTGCTAATGCACGAAATTCTTGTAGTATTATGAGTCTTCTTGTTAGGATAGTAGTTAATTTGTAAAACTTAAATACCAACTATTTTGTTCCAATTTTGTTGACTATGTTATATGAACTTTGGCACTTGGTTTGCATTTTAAACCAATATTTTATTTTCGGTGAAATTTATTCATCATTGAAATACCATTTGCATATTAAATAGTGCATGATAATACCAATTGATCTTATTTGTTATTTGTTTTGCTGCATGGTGTAGGTTTTATTCGTGAAGAAAACAACTTCGTTACGATCAAGATAGAATTACTTATTTGTATATCTGCGTCTGTAATACCCCAGTATTTCTAAGATAAAATACTACCTGAATATACAATTTGGTTCACATCAAAGTATAAAAAAATTCCTGTTTAGATATACATCCTTACAAGAAACAGCGGAAACTATGACATAACATTATACAATTTCGAGTCATAAGACCTGAATACAGAGACGACGACAGAAAAACATAAACAAATAGGACTGAGTCAATCTTCTATCTTCTCCTCGAGTGTGACAACTGACCGTCCTGTTTACTTCCCGTTTCCTGTTCTCTGTAAAAACAACAACAATGATAGGGTGAGACAACTTGTCTCAGTGAGTTCTACCGAACCCCTCACAATCACTCGGTTCAATTATAAAACCGTTGCAACATAGTTTAATTTACCAACTATTTGCGTCAATATATACCTAGCCCATTACCGACTGTGCAAACACCCACAATCTCGATGAATTTATAATCACTAGCTATACCAAGCGAAACATCGACAGTGCAAACACCCACAATCTCGATGAATCGGGAACCTATCTTAGCATAAATCGGCTGTGAAAACACCCACAATCCCGATAACCCCCGTTAGTAACTATTCCATAACGTTTCGAGGGCCTAGGGTGAGGGCTCATGACCTTCCCTTCCTAGTATGCTATTCGTTGGGTCGTCACCCAACTTGATATAATCTATATATCACACCCGCATTGGGCTGACTTCTATAATCGATATAATCTATATATATATATATATATACCATTATTCTATAACTCATTTTGAAGAATACAAAGTTAGACATCCGGTGTTATAATACAGTACCCAATTGGACTTACAATCCGGTTTGTTATTCAAAACGTGAACTCACACGCGGTCTACTTTTCGGTTTTTCGAACAATTATAACCTTCAAAACCCTTTTCTCAAAATCATGTTGAACACACTCAAAACATTGATTTTATTAGGGCAGTATCATCAGAATTGGTTGTGAAGAAGATTAGAAGAGGTTTGGAATCGAAAGGAGCGACGAAACGAGAAATTTGCACCCGGAAACAAAACAACACGCACAGTCCGTGCCCTAGGGGCGCACGACCCGTGCGTGATGTACCAAATTATATGGCTATCTGCGAAGTGGGCGCACGGTTCGTGCCCAGGGGCGCACGACCAGTGCGTCCTGTTCAGTTTCTAAATTTCAATCTGAATCTCTCGTTCTGCTTCTCTGTTCACGCCCAATCCAAATTTCGATCTAATTCCAACCTTGAAACAGATATTATACATTGCATTCCAGACAATATTCCAGTATAAACATTGAAATCAACAATCAATAGAATACACATATATTTTTATAAAAACCGTAAAAGATTATTTTCCCGAAAAACGGTTTTCGACTCGATAATCTTTCGAAAGCGAAATAGCTTCACAAACAGAATTTCAGAGCATTCAAGTCAATAAAAATGAATCCCTAATCGTGAGTAAAACTCACCGGTCGTGATGAAAATCACGGAATTTGCCGAGACTTCTAAACGCTCCAACACGTAACCGCTCGAAGAATCCCCGAATTTGATTCCCACGCTCCAACGAATTCGAAACCGCTTCAACACTAGCCCCACCACATAACCAGCTACTGGAGCATACCCAAATGCATCGCAATTCAACAATGTAATTCCCTTCTCATGACGATCTAACCTCAACTCCGAGCACGCGGCCACTAACTCCGAATTCAGTTTGGCAGCATCTGTAAGCTACTTTGCAGCAAACATAACTCATTCAATTCTTAACCAAAACCATCAAACCAGGTGCCAAACATGAAGGAAATTTTGTCTAGTTTCTAAAGCAACAAAAATGAGCTTAAAATAAGGTATGTGCAGTGAGTTATGAAGAGAAGACAAAAGACTACTCACCATGGATTTGTTTGCAAAAGTTTCCAGCCACTATGCTTCCTTCATCAAGCCCTCTTAGCTCCACGAATTTGGACTCCAAAACCACCAATCTAACTTCAATATAGTAGATTTACACCTACTCTAACATTATGCAAGAACCCGGACCTTGAATCCGCTCTTAACATAGACATGCAAAGCCCCAATCAAGCTCCTACCCCAAAAAGCTACTCCAAACAAGTGAGTCCACTTCCTCACAACCCCAACTCAGAAAATTCTACAACCATAACCCTTTACTTGATGACCTAGTACCAAGACCAGCTCCTAAACATCATTTGTAGCTCCCAAGATCAGCATGCAAGGCTGGAAGTGGTGATTGGAAGCTCAAAATCCCACATGCATTTCAATTGAAGAATCAAGAGACAATGAGATGGAAGAACTCAGAATTTGCTTCCTTTCCTAAGCCCAAATGCGATGGTGATGCTGATACAATGAAAGAAGGGATGTGTTGGTAGTGATTTTTGCTTCAATGGAGAAGATTTGGGGAGAATCCTCTTCTCCTTTTTCCTCTTCTCTCTCGGTTCCCTACTCTCTCTACTCTCTCTTTTCTTTTCTCAATTTCAGCAAAAATGAAGAATGAGAGGGAAGGGTGTTGTGTTGTGTTTTTATTTGACGTGGGTGAGAATTAAAGGGGTCAGCTGGGTGTGTTTTTAGAGGGAAAAGACCAAAATGCCCTTACCCTTAATTCTCACTTAAATTCATTCTAATCCATCCAACACTCAACAATCCATATAACTTAGCAATTTAAATAGCATTTCCATAATCCTGGCATGTTTAGGACTTGATCCATTATTTCATCGAATAGGACATCTTCAACATGAGGCAAAATGACGATTTTACCCTTGTACTCTAATTTCCACAACAATTCACACAATCCGAATAAAATTGTATACAATTCATATGATTGAGCAATTAAATATTGCTTTCACGACAAGGCCATGTCCGAGACTCGATTTATCATTTAATCGAATAATAAATCGTGAGTTAATTTCGTAAACCGAGATTAACGAAACTAGGGGTGTTACAGAGTCAGTTTTAGATTTTGGTGTTATGTTGAACTCATTTGATCCATGTACTAGAAACTTTTGTTTAAACATTGTTATCTAGTTGTGTGCTAAAAATAATTTGAAATATTCAATACTTACTTTGTTATCAAGTGTGTGTGTTAAAGAATGATTTTTTTTAAATTTTTAAGGTATTGAATAGCAATTTGTCATAAAAAGGGTATTGAATAGAATCATATAGCAAAAATAGTAGTATACAATGTTAACACAATTTAAATTTAGTAGCACTTAAAAATTAAATTTAGAAGGCCAATTTAATAGATAAATTGAATTTAAGGGGAAAATATGTAGATTTATATGGCTGATTTAATAAATAACTATTTTAATCTATTTTAGTAAAAAAGCGGTTTGCCCAGACGAACAATTTTTAGAACAATAATAATACTGTTTAACACTATTTAGAAGAATAAAATAATTGTTTTTTTGAAGATAAAGAATAAAAATAATATTTATAATTTATAATTATTATAAAAGGAATTGTTCATTCAACAATTCCACACGTAAATCCCTGGGCCAGTTGTCCCACCCTTCGAGGTACCTCCAATCCAGCGAGGGGATTAGTCAC
The DNA here is from genome assembly GCA_039519185.1 of Astragalus membranaceus. NCBI lineage: Eukaryota > Viridiplantae > Streptophyta > Magnoliopsida > Fabales > Fabaceae > Astragalus > Astragalus membranaceus. Next base: position 36,909,812 of record CM076854.1, on the reverse strand, counting down.
TGCGTTCGGCGGTGGATACCGTGGTTAATACCAAAAAAAACAATTCCGCACGTAATGCTGGTAAAAAACCATTCCCCATGTAAAAAAAAGTGAAGTAATAGGCAAAAAAATATTAAAAAAGAATCCCGGCAAACAAAAAATAAACAAGAAAAAAATAGTAGTAAAAAGGAAGCCCGATAGAATCAATGTATTTTCTGTACCAAAAAAAAAGAATCAATGTATTTTAATAGTAGAGGGTAAGAAAGTCAATTTATAAATAAGACCTCCATTTCCCCTCTTTTTCACAAATTGTAACATACAAACAAGGGGAAATGGATCTTAAGGTTTTGAAGTATAGAAGCAGGAAGAATAGCAATAAGGTAGTATCTCAGTCCAGTCCTAAAGCCTTGAAGAGGAGTGAAACTTATCAATGCAAATAATGTGACAAGACGTTCAAAACCTCTCAAGCAGGGTTTCAAATTGCGGATTGCAACAGGTGTTGCGGCCGCAATATTGTGGTTGCGGGAGTCGCCGCAACGGCATCCGACCGCAATTGCGTTGTGATCTTCAATCCCCTGTTTTTCCGCAACGTAACCGCATCGAAACCGCAATGGAACTGCAACAGCACCGCAACGACCTTGTTTTAACCACATCAGCTTCAAGCAGTACTCTGTTGTACTCAGTAGTCAGTACAATCCGATAATCAAATTTCCCAGACTGAAAAGGAGACTCTCTTACCTTTCTACTATTCTTTTTCTTCCACTTTACTCATTTAGAAGAAAACTCAGATTTACATCTACTGATCTACCTTCCTTCCTCTCCTCTACTTTCCTTTCCTCTCTTCTCAAAGACTCCACGCCACCTCTCTCCCTCTTTCTGGTAATGTTTCTCTCCTGATCTGGTTCTATTTTCTTCTCATTTCCTTCCTTCTCAGTTCTTCTAATCTTCTTCTTTGGTATTAGTTAGCTGCTGTGGGGGTTGTTTTGTGCCACTGTGGGGTTTGGGTTGTGATGGAGTGAGTGATGGTGTGTGTGTCGTGGGGTGGGGGGTCTGTGTGTGTGGTTGAGAAGTGTGGGGTTTGTGTCGTGTGTTGTGATTTGTGTGTGTGGGTTGTTTGTGGTTGAGAAGTGAGAAGGATTTGAAAGGACTGTGGCCTGTTTTTTTTGTTGGGAATTTAGGGAGATTTGGTTTTGAGTTTTGACTTGTGTGTGTGTTTAGTCTTTTTTTTACCCCAAAATGTGGATCATGCGTGGGCTGTAGTGTGGCCGTTGGCCAGCAACACTTTTTTGCACAATTTGTTTTTTTATCAATGAGTACTAATTTGGTCAAAAAAACAATGAGTATTAATTTATAATTAATTTATAGTTAATTAAATGATTTGTATTGAAATTTGAAAGTATGTGTATTGTGCGGCGACAATATGACGTTGCTTTTTACAATTAGATTGTATAAAGTGTAATCTCAATTTGATTCTAATTTCGTTTAAATTAAAATCATTTGTGACTTGTTTGTATTATATGTTATATATTATATACTATGAAATTATTACTTCTTTATGTCATGCTTATATTTGCTTAAATAATAGATTTTAGAAAGTTTTATTATTTAGATTATGTTCGTTTCACTACAATTAATGATCTAATGTCTTGAAAATGAATGGAAGTTTATAAAAAAACTATAAATAAAAGATATATAAAGAATTACAAATATTATAGGATTTTTTAAAAAAATTTTGTGCGAATATAAAATTATTTCACGCCCCATCGACCGCAATACGCATGGCAGCGACCGCAAATGGCCGTAGCCGCAACCACAACTGCCGCAACCGCAACCGCAATTTGAAACCTTGCTCTCAAGCACTTGGACATCAGAAAACCCGTTACAATGAGCTAAGCCTCTGCTAAGAAAATGAAAGATAATGAATCTTTTATAATTTGTATATAATGATACAATAATCCTTTTACATATTCTTCAGTTATGAAGCTGTTCAGCACAGTACCTGGAAGTCTGAAAGGTTTAGAATCTGAGAACCCATTTCCTGAGAACATGTTCAGTAGAAAGATGGAACTGTAGGCCCAGGAAGTGTGTCATTTTGTGATTCTGAATTTTGCGTATTCCTCCTTTCGTTGTTTATGATTTGTTCAGGAATACTCTCAAACCTTTATTTGAATAATAATGATTTAAGGCTATTATTTCGAGACGGCTGCTGAAGAAGAGTGTAGGGAAAGTCTATCAATGCCGAGACTATGATAGGACTGATAGAGTAAATAATGAGTCACATTGTAACACATTGTAAACCAGAGTTGTAACTAGACTAGTTAGTATTTTACCACTTACAGTTATAATAGTAACTAAGGCAGTAATCAGCTAAACTGCATATATATACATTCTGTGATGTAATAACTGAATTACTTTTACCATTCATCTCAATAAAATGTTTCTCTCCAAGATTCCAATGGGTCCCTTTCTCTCTCAACTCCTCTCACCGGAATCCTTCATGGTATCAATCGCTATTGAAGGTCCTGTGGCTGTGGCTGCTTTAATCCTTCGCTTCCGTTATCCTTGCGCTTCAACACTTCGCTTCTGTTAAAGCTGTCCCAGATTCACACAGAATCATGTGATTCTTGCGTTTTCCCCCAAATCGTTGATCTCAAATCCCTAAATCGCTTTCGTCTTCAACATTCCTCTTTCGATTTCGACTTCGATCGCGTCACTTCATCTTCAACACAGCAATGGCACAAGTTCCAGAATCATCTCTGAACGTTCCGTCACCGTGCACAGAAACGGCGGTTGATACTCCGTCGCCGGAGGCGTTCCGGTTCAAGAAAGCTCCGAAACTCTCGATCAAGCTCGACGAGAAGAATTTCCTTTTCTGGAACCAACAGATTGAAGGCGTGGTCAAGTCTCACAAGATCCAGAGGTTTCTTGTGAATCCATATATTCCACCTCAGTTTTCCTCCGACGAAGATCGTCGGAACGGTGTCTTCTCTGACGCCTACGATGCGTGGCTGGTGCAGGACCAAACCATCTTTACGTGGTTGCCCTCAACACTGTCTGATTCTGTTCTCCCTAAGGTCCTCTCATGTGAACATTCTTGGCAGATTTGGGACAAAATTCATGGCCATTTCCAGGCGCATTTGAAGGCGAAAGCACGCCAGTTCAAGTCAGAACTGAAATCTACCAAGAAAGGATCAAGAACCATCACAGAGTATGTTGCTCGCATTCACGCTCTCGCGGCATCGCTTGCAGCAACAGGTTCTGTTGTGCCTGAATCTGATCTCTGTGATATTGTTTTGGATGGACTTCCTGAGAAGTTCAACAGCTTTGTGATGATGATGTATGGAAGGCCTGAATCTGGTGACCTCACAAAGCTTGAATCTCTGTTGCTTGTCCAAAAAGCGCAGCTTGATAAATTCAAGCAAGAATTAACTGTGGCAAATGTCTCAGCAAACATAGCTTACAAGAACTCAGGCAACTCCGGCAACAAGAACTGGCGTGGTAACATCAATTGGCGTGGTCGTGGCAGGTCTAGCCGTGGTCGTGGTCGCGCCGGAACCCAAGGTCGTAGCTCCGGTGATTATCCTACCGGAAAGCGCCCAACCTGCCAGCTCTATGGCAAATACGGACACGCCGTGGCTGACTGTTGGCGTCGATTTGATGAACACTTTGTTGCACCAGAACCTCAAGCAAACACTACCTCCACTCAACAAAGTGACAAACAGCAAGATGCTTCAAAGGCAGAGGAAGATGCCGTGACTGCTTTCTTAGCCTCCACTGAAGGCTCAGGTAACGCCTCTCAACACTTTAACTCCGAGTCTGAGAATTGGAAAATGGACACCGGTGCGTCACATAGTGTTACTCCTAATGCTCACAATTTGCAAAAAAGTAAATCTTATGATGGAACCGAAAAGGTACATGTAGGCAATGGAGAAGGATTATCTATCCAATCCATTGGCTCTACTAATTTCACCACTAATACCTCACCAAATAGAATTTTCAGATTGAATAACTTGTTTCATGTACCACATATTACTCATAACTTGATATCTGCATCTAGATTTACTGCTGACAATGGTGTTTTCCTTGAATTGCATCCTACTAAGTGTGTTGTGAAATCACAGGACTTTAGTGCACCTCTCTTGAATGGCACCCGTGGAGCGGATGGACCCTACAACTTTACCGGTTTCAAACACTTACCAAGGACTCATACCATCCCAAAGAATAAGAGACTCACTAGCAAATTCCCCATTATGTTGTCTAGTGTTCTCCAAACCCATTTTACTCACACTTGTAATTCTCCAAAGTATTCCTTGTGGCATCATCGTTTAGGCCACCCAAGTAGTCGTATTACTTCAATTGTATTGGATACTTGTAATATCAAAGTTTTGAATAAAGACACATTTGAGATGTGCCAATCTTGTTGTCTTGGTAAGTCACACCGGTTATATGCCCCGCCTTCTACTACACCTCATGATTCCCCATTTGAACTTGTCTATGCCGACTTATGGGGACCCTCACCCACACCCTCTAGTTGTGGCTATTCCTACTATGCGGCATTTGTGGATGCTTGCACCAAGTATACATGGCTTTACCTCCTCAAACACAAATCCGATACCCTTCAAGCCTTTCTCCAATTCCAAAACCTTGTAAAGACCCAATACTCCTCCAACATCAAGGCCTTACAAACCGATGGAGGGGGTGAATTCAAACCTCTTACCAAACTCCTAACCCAACAAGGTGTCCTACACCGTTTTACTTGCCCTCACACATCTCACCAAAACGGCACAGTGGAGCGCAAACACCGCCATATAACCGAAATGGGCCTAACCCTTTTAGCCCATGCCTCCTTACCCCTTACCTTTTGGGATCATAGCTTGACCACGGCTACTTACCTTATCAATCGTCTCCCTACTCCTACCCTTCCCAACACTATCTCTCCTCTCCAAGCCCTCACTAGGCAAACACCTAACTACGAACACCTCAAGTCCTTTGGATGCCTTTGCTTTCCCCTATTAACTCCCTACAACCAAAACAAACTACAATTCAAAAGTACCCCTTGCATCAACCTTGGCCCTTCTCCCCAAGACAAAGGCTTCAAATGTCTTAGCCCCACCGGCCGCATCTATATCTCAAAAGTCATCATCTTTCATGAATCCAAGTTTCCCCATCCCTCTATCTTTCCATCATCTCCAAACACGCCTCCTCCACCCGTTCAATCCGGTGTCTACCACCTTCCTACATTTGACACTCAAACCTTGCCCAACACAACTCCACCTAATCCACCTACAATACCTACTACTCCTCCCAATCCCGTGGACCCCAACCCACCCACGGAACCCTCTCCTATTGTAGCATCCGACCCTGTCCCTCCTCCTATTCCACCTCAAGTGACTAACATCCACCCAATGGTCACACGCTCTAGAACCGGAAACCTCAAACCCAAAGTCTACCTAGCCCAAGTGGAACCCACTTCGGTCAAACAAGCTCTAGGGGACCGCAATTGGCTTAAGGCCATGCAATCCGAGTTTGATGCCCTCACCAAAAACAACACTTGGACTCTTACAACCCTCCCCCCACACCGGAAAGCCATAGGTTGCAAGTGGGTTTTCAAGATCAAAGAAAACCCCGATGGGTCAATCAACAAATATAAAGCCCGCTTAGTGGCAAAAGGATTCCATCAACAACCGGGAAAGGATTTTGGTGAAACTTTCTCCCCCGTAGTGAAACCAACCACCATTAGGGTCCTTCTCACGTTAGCCCTTACCCAAAAATGGGAGATACAACAAAATGACATAAATAATGCTTTTCTTAATGGTTTTATACAGGAAGATATCTACATGACTCAACCTCCCGGGTTTGTTGCTCAAGACAAGTCCCTTGTATGCAAGCTCCACCGGTCGCTTTATGGTCTTAAGCAAGCACCACGTGCGTGGTATGAAAGGTTGTATAAATTCCTCATCAAGGTTGGTTTCAAGTCAAGTTGTTGTGATCACTCTCTATTCATCTACCAAGATCATGGGATACGGTTGTATGCTCTTGTATATGTTGATGTTATCCTCATTATGGGCTCCCCCTCTCAGTTAGTGCAAGCCGTCATTGGGAAACTAGAGTCCACTTTTGCTTTGAAACACCTTGGTCAACCCAAGTATTTCCTTGGCCTTGAGGTGGCTACTCAACCAAATGGTTCCATCATCCTAACCCAACAAAAATATATCCAGGATCTATTCACTCGTGTCAACATGACGGGGTGCAACGGAGTTGCTACTCCCATGCTTGCCACAACAAAGTTGACAAAACATGGTCCGGATATCCTTGAAGATCCTCGCTTGTACCGGTCTACTGTTGGGGCACTCCAATACATAACTTTAACAAGACCGGAGCTCTCATATTGTGTTAACAAGGTATGCCAATTTCCCTCTAATCCGCTTTCCTCCTGTAAAGATTATAGAATGAAAGTGTAATTGGTCATTTCATTGAATTTCAAGATAGCTTTACATTGATATATATACACAGAAGATCAATCTAAACTAACTAACAGCTTTAACTGAGTCAGTTATAATTCAGTTGAATTTACAACAAACTCATCTAAACCTAACTTTTACAATTGGGAAAGTAAAGGTGTTCACAGCTGTGTATGCCTTAGCTTGCTATTTTACCATCCTTCAAGTTATCTTGTGTGTCATCACTGTTGGTGGATAGAGTGCCACTTGGTTTGCTGACTGGATTAGTTGACTGTGGCTTTGACTGTGGTACATGGTCAATTATTACTTTCTCTAATATTCCCCCTGCAAACTCAGGGAGAGTAGTAACTCTGAGTTTGGTCCTTAGATCCAGAAAGGCAGCTGTGCCCAGTGGTTTTGTTAGTATATCAGCAACTTGAAATGAAGCAGGGACATGTTGTATCAGCAGAGATTTAGCAGCAAGTTTTTCCCTTACAAAATGAATGTCTAGTTCAATATGTTTGGTCCTGGAGTGTAAGATAGGATTATGAGCTAGTAAAACAGCAGATAGATTGTCACATAGCAGTGTTGGAGTGTGAAAAGGAACCTTTAATTCAGACAGTAGAGATTGCACCCAAAGCAATTCAGAAGTAGCTAGTGCCATGCCCCTATATTCAGCTTCTGCACTAGAACGAGCTACAAGACTCTGTTTCTTTGCTGTCCAAGCTACCAGATTTGGTCCAAAGAATACACAAAGACCTGAAGTGGACCTACGGTCATCTGGGTCACTAGCCCAGTCACTGTCACAGTAAACCCTCAGGGAAAATTTGTGATCAACAGATGCAGCTTGTAACAGAAGGCCATGGTGCATTGTACCAGAGAGATAACGAATGATTCTCTTAGCAGCTTTCCAGTGTGATTCAAGAGGCTTGGAGAGAAACTGACAGAGTTTATTTACACTGTAAGCTAGTTCTGGTCTTGTGAGTGTTACATATTGTAAAGCACCTACAATTGACCTATATAAGTGAGGATCTGGCAGTATATCAGTACCTTGTTTACTCAGTTTAACATTTGACAGCATTGGAGTGGTGATGCCCTTGCAGTCCTGCATGTGAGCCCGATGCATTAAGTCTCTAATATACTTTGTTTGTGTAAGAAGCAATGAACCATTCTGCAATTTCTTAACTTCCAAGCCCAGAAAATAATCAGGGGGTCCCAAAACCTTGAGAGCAAAGGAATGATGAAGTCTGGAAATGAGCTCAGAAATTAATTTGGAAGAGGAGCCCGTGATGATAATATCATCAACATAGACCAATGCATAGAGTGTGATCCCTTTTTGTGAATAAACAAAGAGAGAGGGATCACATCTGCTAGAGGAGAAACCAAATTTGACCAGTTGTTGTGTCAATCTATCATACCAAGCCCGAGGGGCCTGTTTGAGGCCATAGAGAGCTCTGTTGAGCTTGCATACTAGAGAGGCATCTGTAGATTCAAAACCAGGGGGCTGCTTCATGTAAATTTCTTCATGGAGATAGCCATTGATGAAAGCATTATTTACATCAATGTGTTGCATAGTCCACTTGTAGGTGAGAGCAAGTGTGAGAATGATTCTGATGGTAGTAGGCTTGACAACCGGGGAGAAGGTCTCTGTGAAATCCTTACCATGTATCTGGTGGAAGCCTTTGGCAACAAGGCGAGCTTTATATTTGTTTATGGTGCCATCAGTGTTTTCTTTTATACGATAGACCCACTTACATCCAATGGCCTTTCTATGAGGTGGAAGAGAGGTTAGAGTCCAGGTATTGTTATGTATGAGAGCATCATATTCTGATTGCATTGCAGCTCTCCATTGTGGATTGATCAAGGCCTGTTTGACTGTAGAAGGTTCTGCCACAGTGAGGAAGATCTTAGGCTTGGAGTGACCTGTCTTAGCCCTTGTTAACATTGGGTGTTTGGAGACAGTTTCTGTAGTGGGAGGAATTTGAGTAGTAGTTGCTGGTTGTATAGTAGTTGCTGGTTGTATAGTAGCAGTAGGAGTAGGTGTGGATATGAGGATAGCATCAGGTGAGACAGGTGTGGCAGTAATGGAAGGAGAATTATTTCCTGATGGAGAAGTGGTTGATGTGGCAGTGGATATAGGTGGAGGTGGGATTGTTTCTGGTTGAGGTGAGTGAGTTATAGGTTGTATATGAGTGAGAGGAATGGAGGAGGTCTCTGTAGGGGATACTGGTGGAGCAGTAATGGTATGGAACAGGTTGGGGTAAGGAAATTTTGTTTCATCAAAAATAAGATCCTTTGTGATGTAAATCCGACCAGTGGGGCTGAGACACTTATAACCCTTGTGATTTGGAGAAATCCCCAGATTGATACATTCTTCACTTCTGAACTGTAATTTATGTTTATTGTAGGGCCTTAGAAAAGGAAACACACTGCAGCCAAACACCTTTAAGTGACTGTATTCTGGTGCTTTGTTGAACAACATTTGATGTGGGGCTGTGGGAGGCTTGTGAGCAGTACTAGGCAGTATATTAATCAATTGAACAGCAGTTATAAAAGCATGATCCCAAAGATCAACAGGTAAAGATGCATGTGCAAGTAGGGAAAGTCCCATTTCTACAATTTGCCTATGCTTACGTTCTACAGTGCCATTTTGATGTGATGTATAAGGACATGTAAGCCTATGAGATATACCTAGATTTGCCAAGTGTTGTGTAAATGAACGAAACTCCCCCCCAAAATCAGATTGAACAGACTGAATAGAAGAGTTAAATTGGTTGGATATCTTAGCATAAAATTGAGTGAATGCATGAAGTGCATCAGATTTATTCTTAGGAAGATAAATCCATGTATATTTAGTGAAAGTGTCTACAAAAGTAATATAGTAGTTAAATCCTGAGGTGGAGGGTTTTGGGGAAGGTCCCCATAGATCTGTATGAATCAGTTCAAAAGGCTTAGTATATGTAGTAGTAGATGAGGGAGCATGCAATTTATGAGATTTGCCTAAACAACAAGCTTTGCATACAAAATTTGTACATTTATTTGAAATGGAGATATTACATTGTTTAAGAACAGAGTAAACATTGTTTACATTGGTGTGGCCAAGCCTAGAGTGCCACAATTCAAAGTCAGAATTAGGTGCAACTGTGTGTGGAATTTGTACAGTGGAAGCAACAGTATTGACAGAAGGTACTACAGATTTATTTAACAGTTTTACATGAGATTTAACAGCAGCTCTTGAGGAGCGAAGTTTGAAAGTATAGAGACCATCTTTGCCCACAAAGCCCTTGAGTAAGATGTGTTTAGTGACCTGTGATTTAACAAGGCAATGTTTATGATAAAACTCAAAGAAAACGTTGTTATCCTTGGCAAATCTAGATACTGATAAAAGATTTTGCTTAATGGCAGGCACATGTAGTAAGTGATGCATATGTAAAAGCACTTTTGGATTAAAATGTGATGCAAATGTAGATGATCCTATAGATTGAATAGGTATGCCATAACCATTTCCCATAGCAACTTTAGTGGTGCCAGTGTATGGTGTACTACAATCTAGATGATGACTAAAGGGTGTGACATGATGAGACGCACCTGTGTCTCCTTTCCAAAGATCGTAATCATGTTCTGCAATATCTGCAGTGGTGGCAAAATTCACATTTGGCTGAGACTTTGTCAATGAATCACCACCAGTGTTGTTGTCTTTGGAGCCTTCGGCTTCTGTAGGATTCTTGCTACCAATCTTTGGTGCATCAAAGCTCTCATCAAATCTGTACCAGCATTCCCCTGCAGGATGACCATATTTGCTGCAGATTTGACACGTAGGTCTATTGCCGGTTGAAGGAGCATCAGAGGGTGAGATACGGCCACAACTGCGACCTCTACCACGGTTGGTTCTGCCACGGCCACGATTGTTTGATTGAAATTGGCGAGAGGCATGAGCAATGTTGGCACTCACAGGTGTTGCCGTCAATTCTTGACGGTGCTTTTCCAGTTGTGCTTCTTGCACAAGAAGCAATGCTTCAATATCAGAGAGTGAAGGAGTATCAGTGATGGATTTGCCATAGATCATCATGACAAAAGCATTGTACTCCTCGGGTAAGCCATCAAGAAGAACACCGATCTTGTCTTGATCAGAAATGTGTTCACCGATTGAAATGAGAGAGTCCGCAAGAGCATGAATTCGCATGATGTATTCTGAAATGGATCTGTTAGCCTTCTTTGTGTTCTTGAACTCCGAACGCAGTTGACGAATTCTTGCTTTCAAATGAGAGTAGTAGTGTTTGTGAATGCGATCCCAGACCTCATGAGAGTGCTTGCACGTAAGAACACGCGGAAGAACGCTATCGGAGAGAGTGGAGAGCAGCCATGTGAAGAGTAACTGGTCTTGAACCAGCCATTTTTCATATGCATCAGAGATCTGGTCCAGAGTTTTGTGCGATTCTGATTCGTATTTCGCTGGAATGACTGGATTCACCAAGAATCTGTGAAGTTTGTAAGAGGTAATGATTCCCTCGACTTGTTGATTCCACATGAGAAAGTTCTTGTCGTCTAATTTGATGGTGAGTTTGGGAGTGTAAGCGAAGCCATGCGATGTTGCAGAAGGTGTGGATCCATGGGAGAAGAGATTGAGCGGTGGATCGGATTGCTTTTCCGCACCGGAAGCCGCCATGGAGGATGAATTTCAAGCTTGCGAAGCGTGGTTAAGATCACACGATAACTGATACCATGTAAAGATTATAGAATGAAAGTGTAATTGGTCATTTCATTGAATTTCAAGATAGCTTTACATTGATATATATACACAGAAGATCAATCTAAACTAACTAACAGCTTTAACTGAGTCAGTTATAATTCAGTTGAATTTACAACAAACTCATCTAAACCTAACTTTTACAATTGGGAAAGTAAAGGTGTTCACAGCTGTGTATGCCTTAGCTTGCTATTTTACCATCCTTCAAGTTATCTTGTGTGTCATCACTGTTGGTGGATAGAGTGCCACTTGGTTTGCTGACTGGATTAGTTGACTGTGGCTTTGACTGTGGTACATGGTCAATTATTACTTTCTCTAATACCTCCCACTGGCTAGTTGTCAAGCGTATATTGAGATATCTAAGTGGCACCATATCACATGGACTTATTCTTCAACCGGCATCCATGTCATCTCCTCTTTCTCTAAGAGTTTACTCGTATTCCGATTGGGCTAGTGACCCGGATGATCGTCGCTCCACCTCCGGTTCGTGTCTCTTCCTTGGTCCAAACTTAATCTCATGGAGTTCCAAGAAGAAAACGCTAGTTGCCCGGTCTAGTGCGGAGGCCGAATATCGTGGCTTAGCCAATGCCACCGTGGATCTTTTGTGGTTACAATCTCTCCTCATGGAACTCAAGGTGCCAACTCTCACTCCTACCCTCCTATGTGACAATCTTAGTGCGGTTCACTTGGCTCACAATCCGGTTCTCCATGCCCGCACCAAGCATCTTGAACTCGACATACACTTTGTTAGGGAAAAAGTTGTTGCTAAGAAGCTAGAGATTCATCATGTGCCTTCTCATGCTCAACTGGCGGATGCCTTCATGAAGCCGCTTCCTACAAGTGCTTTCCTTGACCTTAGAAGCAAACTCAAGGTTGTTCCATTGCCCCAACCATGCGTTTGAAGGGGGAATGATAGAGTAAATAATGAGTCACAGTGTAACACATTGTAAACCAGAGTTGTAACTAGACTAGTTAGTATTTTACCACTTACAGTTATATTAGTAACTAAGGCAGTTATCAGCTAAACTGCATATATATACATTCTGTGATGTAATAACTGAATTACTTTTACCATTCATCTCAATAAACTGTTTCTCTCCAAGATTCCAATGGGTCCCTTTCTCTCTCAACTCTTCTCACCGGAATCCTTCAAGGATGTCCAAATCCTCTCAGGCACCTTTTCACTGAGCGGGACACTGCGTGCACACAAAGATATAAATTAATAAAATGAGGAACTAAAATCAAAAAACCAAAATTTTATAAGGCCAAAAAAACATATTTAATCCTTAAATTTATACATAGTATTTTTTTTTATATAGATACTAAATGTAACATTCTTGAAGAAACACACAAAGGTATGCTAAGTTTTGTATTATAATGCAAAGACAGAGTATAACAAGCCAGCAAGACTGTATTAACTACATGTTTACTGATGATGAATTCACCATTTACACCTTCATAGCCTACTGATAGGGCCTAACTTATGTAAATAATTTACTCAGGGATGTAATGTTTATTTGGACTTATGATTCCTTCATATTTACATTATATAATTGATGGCTTTTCACACAAATAAATGTAGTTAAGTTATGAGACGACAAGGCATCTAACCATCTATCAAAAGAAATGATCATTTACAGGAAATTTGATTGTTGGAAATGCAATAGCAAATAATGTTAATTGTTTGGAAGAGATATAATTAAATAATAAAAACAACTCATAGGATACAAAATCAAACAAACTAAAAGGAATTTTTGAGAATGACTTGTCTTTTCATCTTTGTTCTGAACCTAGCAGCTTTTCTGGTAGGCTGCTGTTGTTTGGTCTCTTGCTGTCCTGACAGTAGGCTGGTGAGCGCCCAGGGGGGGGGGGGGGTACCTGCAAGCCACTCCGACGCTCAAGTCAGTATGAGAGTAAGATAGTGTATATGCAAAGGAAGAGTGTGTACCTCGTAAAAGGCTGTGCGAGCCGGAGTTTATAGGAAATTGCTGTTCGTTGTGGATCGTCGGATCAGTGGAGGTGATCTGAACCCTCCAAGTGTATTGGGCTTTCATGTAGTGGAGATGGGCCAAGTTGACTGGGCTGATCAATATTCTACTGCTGAGTGCACCCCCTATTATTGCTAATTGGACCTCTTGGTTGACTCCAGAACAGTTGCCCCCCAAGCCGAGATTATTTCGAAGGATGGTCTTGGCTTGATGGTCTTTGTCGGTTTGCCAGATCCGTGGGGTTGTGTGAAACGCTACTTTTATGACGATGGTGTTTCTATCTCCATGCTCTCTAGAGCGAGAGGATACTTGCCTCCTATAAGAGTAAACTTTCCTTAAATACTTGCCTCCTATAAATAGGCGGGTATTTATTTCGTGGCCCACATTTTAAAATTTTGTGGAAGAGTAGGGATCAAGCCATCATTGGGGCACCTCTTTGAAGAGTGGAGTGGGGATCAAGTTTGTCAACCCTAGCGCTTACGACAAGGAGGAGGGAGGAGTAGAATCCACTTGTTTCAACGTCTTTTCTTTTGGGTAAGTATTTGTTGTCCGTCATCGTTTATTTGCGTTGTTGACAGTCCTTTCCTGCCAGGCGCCCTCATGGGCACTGGTTGCCTTTGGTTGGTGCCCTGCCAGGCGCCCCCCAGGGCGCTGGCTGCTTCTGACTGTCGCCCTGCCAGGCTCCCTCATGGGCACTGGTTGCCTTATCCCAGGCGCCCTCCAGGGCGCTGGCTATCCTCATTGGCGCCCTGCCAGGCGCCCTCATGGGCGCTGGCTGCCTTTCCACAGGCGCCCTCCTAGGCGTTGGCTATCCTCATTGGCGCCCTGGCAGGTGCCCTCATGGGCGCTGGCTGCCTATCCTCATTGGCCCCCTGCCAGGCGCCCTCATGGGCGCTGGCTGCCTTTCCACAGGCGCCTTGCCAGGAACCCTCCTGGGCGCTGGCTATCCTTATTGTCGCCCTGCCAGGCGCCCTCATGGGCGCTAGCTTTACATGGACGTGTGCTCGGAACTCCGCTTTATTTTTGTAGCTCCTCCTGACTCTCAACCTGCTTTTCTTTATCAATGAATTTTCAGGGTTTACTTGGTGTCGAGGGGAGCTGTTTCTTACTATCAATCATTGAGGTTCCCGCGAGTCTTTGCCGTTTCCAATTTACCGAGGTAACTTCCTGGCAGACTATCTGCCTACCTTTCTAGCTTCTCTGTTCTTTCGAGCATGTCTTGTTTTGCTAAAGTCTCCAACCTCGGGGGAGGGGGGTTGTCTCTAAGTTTTCCTGTCTGTCTCGTGACTGCTTGTTCTGCCCTTTGTCTCGCAGGTTGAGAGATGGCAATGACGAAGAAGACGGCTCGGATGCACCCTAGTGCTCACTTTGCTAAGAGCCAGGTCGACGATTTTGAAGAGGGGGGCGTCTTCGGTCGATGGTGATGTCATGCCTTCGGAGGGGACTGATGCCCTTGGCTTTGTTGATATTGCTTCTGATGATGATCTGCCGCTTGAGCATGAAGTGGTAGAGATTGGTGGTTTTAGTTACGACTGAGTTGCTCGTGCTATTTGTTCCACCAGGAGCTTCTATCTTCCAGGAAAAGAGCCTCCCTGCTATCTGTAAGATGCGTTGGGAGGCGACTGGCGAGTTGAGGTGGTCGACCCCCAAGACAGGGTGTGCAGAGTCCCTGACAGTAGGAAATTCATGATGTTCTACAGTGTGGTTTACAAAGTGCGGGTTTCCCCATTTTTTACACCTTTTCAGCTGGAGGTTTTGAATCACCTTAAGATAGCTCCTAGGTTTTTCCTTGGGTGGTGCAATGTTGATGCCGATCGTACCTCTCGTTCTTATCGCGTCCTCCCCTCTGAGTTATCCGATCCTGAGCAGAGGACTTTGAGCATGCTGAAGAAAATCGTCAGTGGCTTGTCCACTGTGCCACAAAAATTTTTGTGTAGTGAGCTGTCCAAGGCTTCCACGGTTCTTGAAGCTGCCAATCTCCTAGGATGCTTGATCGGCCTCGATGTATATTTGTTTTCTCCTTTGATAAATTATCTGCTTATGCTGTTGATTCGTTACTTTGTTGTTTTTGCAGATAAAATGGCCGCTCCACTCTCTTTTAATGAACTGCCTTCTTTGGCCGGACGGAGGAGATCTTTGGATGTCGAACCTAATGGGGCCAGGAGCCCGGTTCCTGCTACCTCTGCCCCTGCACGTCCCTCTATGGGACCTCGCCTCAGCTTAGGAGCGCCAAGCCGTGCTGGAAGAGATTTCTCCGGGGTGCCGAAGGTCTTAGTCGACTCCAGCACGCAGGGGACTCAGAGTAAGTCCAAGCGCCAGAGAAGTTATGCCCAGGGACCTCCTCCTGCTGATTGTCCCTCCTTGGTTAGGCCTCCTCCCCCTGCTGACGAAGAGAGTGAAATTAGCTTCTCTCCCGAGGAGCGTGATCATTTCTGTGAACATCCTTTCGCCCTTGCCGCGCACATGGTTAAGGTTGGGGAAGGCCTGCATGAGAAGTGGGAAACTGAAAAGAAGCGTGGATCTCATTCAGGTAATCCTCTTGAGTCATTTCTTTGAGCATTCATCAGACCTGCATGGACCACCACCCCTGCCAGGCACCCTCAGGGGCGTTGGCTTCTTTCTTAAAGGTGCCTTGCCAGGCGTCCTCATGGACGTTGGTTGTTTCCCTTTGGCGCCTTCCCAGGCGCCCTCATGGGCGCTGCCTGCCGCTTTTAACTTTGTAGTGTTTGTTTTTCTCTTTGTAGTGTTTGTTTTTCTCTTTGCGTAGGGAGGCCGTTGATGGGAGGATTGTTAGGTACCACCCCAACATGGCTGATTTTGATGTAATTGCCCCCTGATTACTTCTTCTAGATGTTCGGTTGCTTTTGACTTGTAATTTCTTTTTGTCCTGTTGGATTTCGTTGTACGTTCGCTTTATGGAGCCTGACTGATGATTTTCATGTTATATCCATGTTTCCTTTTGTCTCGCTTATTTTTCACGCCTCCGAACGTATCATCTCGTATCGGCTCGTGGCACTGTTAGCTCTGACAGGAGTTTATCAGAATCGATCCGAATTTAACTCACCCATCAGAGGTTGCGACCTTTTCGATATGCCGCTTCGCGTCTTAGAGACTTGTTAACTCTGACAGGAGTTTATCGGAATCTATCCGAATTTAACTCACCCATCAGAGGTTGCGACCTTTTCGATATGTCGCTTCGCGTCTTAGAGACTCGTTAACTATGACAGGAGTTTATCGGAATCGATCCGAATTTAACTCACCCATCAGAGGTTGCGACCTTTTCGATATGCCGCTTTGCGTCTTAGAGATTCGTTAACTCTGACAGGAGTTTATCGGAATCGATCCGAATTTAACTCACCCATCAGAGGTTGCGACCTTTTCGATATGCCGCTTCGAGGTTGTGACATCTTGCGATGCCACTTCGCCCATCTAGGGACTCTAACAGGAGTTTATCAGAATCGATCCGAATTTAACTCACCCATCAGAGGTTGCGACGTCTCTTGATAGCCGCTTCGTGAACCGAGTGGGTCAACTCGTGCCTTTCCTGGTGAATGAGGTTGTCGCAATGCTGAGGATCTCCTTCCACTTCCCCTTCATTGATTTGTTTGACCCCCAGTCATCATGGGGGTTTCTCCTGTGGATCTCCATGGCCACTGGCCTTCCTTTGGGTCTCCGGGTATCCTCTTTATCGGTTGATTCATCATTGCCATTTTCGACCCCCTCACCGACTGAGCCTTCCCCTTCCTAGGGGACCTGTATCTTCCTTTGGGGGATCGGGCTCTTTTGCGCGAGCCACTCGGTTCCCCCTCATTCTTCACGTACTGTGACAACTTTCCTCTCTAGATCAGCTCCTCAAAACTTCTAACACATGAAGCTTCCTTGTTGAAACGTTCAACGTACTCCCTCAGTGTCTCGTGGTCGCGCTGCCTAACGGCTCTCAGTACTTCTTCAGATTTGGGCTTTAGCCGGGAGGCCGTGAAACGAGCTGTGAACATTCTCGCCAGCTGCCCCCATGAGGAGATTGAGTTCGGCCTCAACTCTTGAAACCACTCTAATGCGGAATTCTCGAGAGTGAGGGGAAAAGTTTTGTAGTGGACGGGCTCCCTGACGCCCCTGTAGCGCATCATCAGGGAGAAGTGTGCCAGATGGCGGTCTCGATCTCCAGTTTTGTCATACATCTTAAGATTTGGCAGTTTCTCCAAGGCCCTTGGGATCCGACATTCGTCCACCCTTCTCGTGAAGGGTCCCTCCTCTGAAAACCCTCGTGAGTTTCGGGGGGAGGTGTCCTCATATCCCAGCTCTTGACACCTGCGCCGGTCGGGGGATCTCCTCGATGATGAATCCCGGTGATGCTTCCTGCGGGTGATGACCCAGCTCCTCGACCTCTCATGAGTGTCAGGGGACGCGTGCGAGGAGGTGCTGGAGTGGGTGTCGTGAGGCTGATAGGTTCCGCCTGGCGAGGATGGATGAGTTCCTGGGGGTGAGCCCGATCCCCCATGCCTGCGTCGCCTGGGGGGAGACCGATGGATGTGATACCTCTGAGGTGGGTACCGGTGGCGCCTTGAGGTCACCGTCGTTGGAGGAAAGGTTTCCCCTCTGAGTGGTGGTTGCTCTGGCAGGGCAGTTACACGCCTTTCAACTTCCCTCAGTCGTGCTTCCTGTTCCAACATAGCTTGAGTGCGATTGGCCAGGAGGTCCAAAAGCTGATTGACGTTAGAGGGCTGGACAGGCTGACTGGTGCCCTCGTCCTGTAGAGTCACGACGTTGCCTTCGGGGGTACCTGCCCGTCGGGGTGCGGGCACGGCAGTGTTTTGAGTGCGGGGTCTGCGTCTGGAAGCTATCGCACAGCAAGAGAAAAGTTTGAGTTATGATTGTGTGAAAGATAGATATCTCCCACTGTGTGAATAATCTAGGTTCACACTCTGGCTGATTCATTGATCTCCGCTGGTGAAACAATCGCTGACTCGTATCTTGTTGACGTGTTGCTTGACGACCTACCAGAGGAGTACAACTCCTTCGTTATGATGATCTTCAGCAAGCCAGAGTCTCCTTCCTTAACTGAAATTGAATCGTTGCTGCTGGTCCAAGAATCACAACTGGACAAATTCAGACAAGAACTTGCTGTTGTCAACCCCACAGCAAACGTCGCTCATGTTTCTGCGTCGTCTTCTCAAGCGCACAACCAACACAACATTCGTGCTCAAAATGTTCGAGAAAATTCCTCAACAAACTTTCATGCTCGTGGACGTGGTCGCCAAGGCCGTGGACGTGGACGTTCTCGAGGTGCTTCCTCCTCAGGCACCAGACCTACATGTTAACTATGTGGACGTTATGGTCACTCGGTGCTTGACTGCTGGTACAGGTTTGATGAAACCTGTGTCCCTCCTCCTCATGTTCTGAACACCTCCAATGCCACACCTGCTGAGCCATCCACACGCCCTGCCACAGACAGTGCTGAACCTTCAGCCACACCAACAGTTAACCTTGCTGAAACACTGTCACTAGACGCCACAGGTAACACTTCTCATTTACTGACTAGTAGTGATGATCCATATGAGGATTGGCATGGTGACACGGGTGCCTCTCACCATGTCACACCTAATGAGGATAATCTGCAGCAAAAGTCACCATACAGTGGCCAATCCTCTGTCACTATGGGGAATGGACACAAATCCACAATCAAATTTGTTGGATCCTCTAAGTTCACTTCACCTTTACACCCTCTCATCAATCTCACACTCAATAATTTATTACATGTACCTCACATCACCAAGAATTTATTGTCTGTTTCACAATTTATACGTGACAACAAAGTTTACTTTGAATTCCATGATCCTTATTGCTTGGTAAAATCACAGGTCTCTGATAAGATTGTACTTTAAGGCAAGCTAGGGGATGATGGCCTCTATGTTTTCAAAGGCTTGCCTATAGTGAAAAGCTCACAAAATGCTCTGGTTCACTCTGTTTCAGCTTCCAATAATACTATACCATCTACTATATACTCTGTACATGCTTCACATACTACTTCATTGCCATCTTTGTGGCATGCTAGGCTAGGCCATGCACATTTTCAATTAGTATCATCTGTCATGAAGCAATGTAACATGAGTCCCTCTAATAAATCTTCCTTTGAATTTTGTGATGCTTGCAATGTTGGCAAATCTCATCGTTTGCATGCCCCCCTCTCCCTCCACTCATCACACACCTTTTGACCTAATATACACAGACCTTTGGGGGCCCTCTCCCATGGTTTGCGGTACAGGACACCTTTACTACATAGCTTTTGTGGATGCATGCACTAAATTTACTTGGCTTTATTTTTTGAAACAAAAATCTGATGCCTTAACGGCCTTTACTTTGTTCCATAAGCTTGTGCAAACTCAGTTTTCAGCAACTATCAAGGCTGTGCAATCTGATGGGGGTGGGGAGTATATGCCCTTCATCAAATATTTGGCCAATTTGGGCATTGTCCATAGGTTCACTTGTCCATACACTTCACATCAAAATGGAGCTGTTGAGAGAAAGCACAGGCATATAACTGAAATGGGCCTTACTTTACTATCGCATGCTGCCCTCCCTCTCAAATACTGGGACCATGCATTCACCACAGCCACCTATATCATTAATAGACTACCTACACAAGGCCTAGCCTCTCACATTTCTCCCTTCCAAGCTTTGTACAATGCTGTCCCAAACTACCAATTACTTAAGGTCTTTGGTTGTGCATGCTTCCCTTACCTAAGACCTTACAATAAACACAAGTTTGAATTCAAAAGCACCAAGTGTGTCAATCTAGGTCTGTCTCCCATTCATAAAGGATACAAGTGTCTCACACCTGATGGAAAAATTATCATCACCAAAGATGTCACCTTCAATGAAGAGTCCTTCCCTTACCCATCTCTATTTTCAGAGTCCACTGGCTCTCCCAATACATCTACCACTTCAACACCATTATTAATCCCCTCCTTCAATCAGTCTCCACCTTCTGATCCAACTCCAGACACTGTTCCAGTTACTACTGCAGTCACTCCTGCATTTGATTCTGACCTGCCTCACCTACTGAATCCCCAGTGATACTTCCCTCACCTGTACACACTCCATTTGTTGGCTCACCTACAGATGTCCCAGCATCACCTCCCTCCACAGCAAACACCACCTCAGTCATTCCTATTGTCAATCCAGGTCCATCTGCAGCCTCTCTAAAAACTCACCATATGATCACTCATCTTCAAACAGGGACCTTAAAACCCAAAGTGTTTTTGGCCCACACCACTCCAACTACTGTCAAGCAAGCTTTAAGTGCACGTCAGTGGCAGCAGGCAATGAAAACTGAACTGCAAGCTCTCCTTGACAACAAGACATGGACACTAACTACCTTGCCTCCAAACAGGAAAGCAATTGGATGCAAGTGGGTTTATCGTGTCAAAGAAAATCCAGATGACACTATCAACAAATACAAGGCAAGGCTAGTAGCCAAAGGCTACAATCAGATTCCAGGGAAAGATTTCAGTGAAACTTATTCCCCAGTTGTGAAGCCAACCACAATCAGAATACTCCTGTCTCTTGCAATAACCAACCGATGGGACATTCAACAAATTGACATAAACAATGCCTTCATCAATGGCAATCTTGAAGAAGAAATTTACATGACTCAACCACCTAGCTTCTCTAGCAATGACAAAACTCTTGTATGCAGGCTTCACAAATCACTTTATGGTCTCAAGCAAGCACCACGAGCATGGCATGATAGGCTTAAGCAGGCTTTGCATTAGTTTGGCTTCCACCCAAGCAAATGTGATCCTTCATTGTTTGTTCATTCTTCCCCAGGTGTCCAATTATTTGGTCTAGTATATGTTGATGATATCCTAATCACTGGATCAGCCTCACCTCTTGTTCATGATCTGAATCAGAAACTGCACTCTCAGTTTGCTCTAAAGCATATGGGGAAACCTGACTATTTTCTTGGATTGGAGGTTAAGTATCAAGCTAATGGATCTATCATCCTTACTCAAACAAAGTACATTAGATACTTGCTCTATAAAGCTTCCATGCTGGACTGCAATGGCATAAACACTCCTATGGCCTCCTCTACAAAACTGAGCAGATTTGGCTCTGATAAACTGCAGCAACCACAAACCTATCGATCCTTATTTGGGGCATTGCAGTATATCACTCTCACAAGACCAGAGCTGGCCTACTCAGTGAACAAGGTCTGCCAGTTTCTCAAAGAACCACTGGATAGTCACTGGCGTGCAGTGAAGCGTATTCTGCGATATCTCAGCAGCACAGCAACTCATGGTCTGCTGCTACAACCTGCATCCACTGCCTTCCCTCTGTCTCTTCGTGCCTACAGTGATTCAGACTGGGGGAGCGATCCAGATGACAGACGCTCTACTTCTGGGTCCTGCATTTTCCTGGGGCCTAATCTCATATCTTGGAGCTCCAAGAAACAAACTCTTGTTGTTCCAGTGCAGAAGCAGAGTACAGGGGGCTAGCTAATGCCACTGCTGAGTTACTGTGGATACAATCCCTGCTACATGAGCTGAATATCAAGCATCAGATCCCTGTTCTTCTCTGTGACAACTTAAGTGCAGTAGCAATTGCACATAATCCTGTACTCCACTCCAGGACCAAACATCTTGAACTAGACATTCACTTTGTGCGAGAACATGTTCTAACACAGGACCTGAAGGTTCTGCATGTCCCTGCTACGGATCAGCTAGCAGATGCTTTGACAAAACCTCTCCCAGCTCCACAGTTTCTGCAACTCACAAGCAAGCTCAAGGTCACTCCTTTGCCACACCTTCAGCTTGAGGGGGGAGTGATAAGGAACAAGACAGAGACTTCAGCGCCCTGGGCGCCCAAGACAGAGACATCTAAAGAACTGGCGCCCATGGCACCCTTAGTGTCAAGAACACAGTCACCTAGCGAGTGCAAGGAGCCCTTGGCGCCCAGAGCAGCTGAGTCTTGTAAGCACAATAGTGCACCTGCATAGGATAGCTTAGATGGCAACTGAATGCCTACGTGGCAATTCAGTTAAGCCTCCAACTGTGTATAAATATCCATGCGTGTAACACTGTTCATTGATGGAATACACTTTCACAATTCAGTTACAATCATCTATTCGGTTGCATCCATCACCTTATCAAGTTTGACGTAATAGGGAAACAAAAAAAAACTTATTCTTCAGCCAAAACAGTGGAAACGAAGTGTATTAAACTTGGATAAAAATCAAGATAGGGTTTTACCAAATAAAAAGATCAAGAAAGGGGAAAACAATATGGAAGAATATTTTTACCTCCTCCATTAGCCATGTCGTCGAGATAAAACCTATAAATTAAAATAAAAAGTTTATATTTCCAATAAAAATAAAATAAAACTAATTTACAGTAAACTATAATGGTAGATATAGAGCAAAAGGTGCATTAATTTCATAAGCGTGATTATGCTATGTGTTTTTGGCTTACCCATATTTAATCAAGTAAATCACATTTGTTGGACATTAATGATGGAAATATTAAAACGAACAAAAGAGTGAAGCACAAGAGAGAAGGTATAGAATTACAACACAACATTGATGATTTTCTTTTCACCAAGTTGGTAATGATAGTCCACAAATCCAGTATTTTTGCTTCCCTCATCGATCTATTGGAAAAGCAAACAACACATGATTTAGATAGAAAAAAACGCCAGCCAAAAAACTGGTGATATAAATGACAAAATATGATGAATAATCTAGGTTAACAATCTAAGAAGAATGAAATCACATCGAATCTTCGCATCTGATTTGGGTCATTTCTGTGATATGAGCACAAAGAGCCATACAATTTTGAGGAGGTAGCGGCGGCGATCCTTGCTTGCACTCTCAAAGTGCTAAGTAAAACCTCATATTTATAAGCAATTCACAAGGGATTGGTATTAGGTTAAGTTTTAACATTATACCTAAATTCATAATTGTAGCAACCGAAAAATCCGGGTGAGGATTCCTCGAAGGTTCGAAAATGAAGCCGCCACCAAAGTTTAGTTTAAGGGCAAACATTGGAAAATCCCTTTTGGAGTGGAAAAGGGTCCTTGAGACCAGATTAGGGTTCGGGAGTCGGTTATGCGTGGGGAAGGTGTAACACCCTAAATATTTAATTAATTTATTTAATTAAGTATTTAGGAATTTATTTTAATTTAGTGGATATAATTTAATTAATTAAAATTATATTAATTTTATGTTGGTGGTATTAGGAAAAAGAGGCGCCACTTGAATGAACTTGGGCTTAAGTGAAAAGCCCAAGCCCATGATCCATGTAATATGCGAAGTTGTGAGGTCTTGTGGGATTAGGGTTTTGGCTAGCATTTGCGAATTGGAGAGAAGAGAAAAGAGAGAGGGAGAGCGCCGTAGAGAGAGGAGAAGGAAGAGAAAGAAATCGCAAAACCCCAAGGAAAAGAAGGAGGAAATCGTAGTGCTCAAGGAAGAAGGAAAGGAGATCCTTAGTTGCTGTGGCTATTTGGGTGTGTCTATCTCAAGGAGGGCTCATATTCAGTTAGGCCAATGGCTGTTTTTTTTTAAAAAAAATAGTACATTGTCATGTACTCCCCATTGAACACCATTACTTCCAAAATTATATACAGGATTACTACCAAAATTAATTTAAATAATACATAAAATAATATTAAATAATATTTTTTTTACAAAAGCAAAAAAGGGCTTTTTATTAATGAAGTTAGGCCAAGGCTTAAAACAAGCCAAGACCATAAAAATTACAACTTTGTTCAAGAATAAAGTTGAAGCAAATGGGCCACAATGAGATAACTTATAAAAAAACATAATGTTCTACATGAAGAGAAACAACTCATCTAAGATTGAAACATGAACTGAATCCTAATTCCTAATGCTCAACATCATTTATAAGGCCTTAATAACTTCAATCTTTTGGGTGAGTGGTTCTACGACAAGTTGCAAGAAGAAAGCCATGCACCACCTGTAAGAACTTCATCCCCACCCAAGTTAAACAGTTCACAATGAAAAAGGTATTTGCCTAGTTTAAATTGATAATGCTATCTGCCTATCAGCTGGAGAGAAATTTGCCTAGTTTTGCCATGATTCTGCATGACCAGGGACATCACTTCAGCCATCACATTTATGCCTGTGATAAACCACGCACGAGTTTGGTCAATATAACAACACAGTAATTAATGTTCATCTGTATCAGCTCACAACCAAACTTCTCATTAATCCATCATTCCCTTCAAAAATAGATGGCATGTAAGAAACAAAAAAAAAGATACTAGCTGATGTCCCAATAGCATGACTAAGTGTCATGGTTAATTCTCATATTCCATATACACCAAGTTGTTGCTGACCAAATTTTGTTGCCCAAAGATGTCATCAATAAAAACAAGACTTTTTTTCATGTTATTTTGTGATGAATGTATACGCCAAAAAAACAATTAACTATTAGGTAGTGTGAATCAGAAACTTTAGGGGCAGCATGAGTCTTTCAACATTGTCACCTTTGCTATAGTGTTTTGTCTTTCCTTGTAAGAAATACAAATAAAAAAGAAAACCAAATAGAAGAATAGAGAAAATCTCACCTTTGGATGGGCAATGCGGCTTAGTTGCAAAGGTCGTTGTTTTGTAACCTCTTTGTTAGAACTTCTTCAAGCCCTTATTCACATTAGAAAATGAAAATACAACAAAAAAGACATCAAATACCAAAAGAGTGAATTGTACATATAACTTAATACTTAGACTACTCTTGTATAGTAACACTTGCAGGCCATTCATCAGAAGACTAGATTTTGCTGGGAAAAATTGTTCTGTTTCTACTGGTTTTACCTCTATATCTTGTTACATATATATATATATATATATATATATATATATATATATATAATCTATTTTAATGTTGTCATGTAGCAAACATGGAACAAATCCTCTATATTATGTTTTGTTTCATTCTATAATATCGACTAAATTCTTATATGATCTCAAGTTCAAAGGGTACCAAGTACCTTAAAAGACACCGACAAATAAAATTTTGTTTGAAGAATATATATGAGAGAATAACGCTTGCAAAGATAAAAATCCCTCAAAAAATTGGAAGTGAACTCGAAGTTATAATAGATAGGGACACACCTATCTTCAGTTAGGAACATGAGCATCGTCAATATAAACGAATAATTGAAAAAAAATTGGTAATGTGAGAATGTAAGAAGAGAAAGAATTGATGTTCTAGTAATTACCTGAGGAATCCTTAGAGCCACATCCAAAAAATCAGCCGGACAATTCCATTATATCAGATGGCTTTGGGTACATCTGATAATTACAACAAGATTCAAGTTGTTAATTATATCTATTTTCCTATGGTTGCATGCACATGCCATGTATAAGATTAGATTATTCACATACCAGTAGGAAAGAAAAGGCCGAAGGTGAAGGAGAAGATACATCAACTAAATTACACTAAATTAGAATGGTAAAAAAATGGGAAGATGAAGGAGAAGATACATCAACTAGTATATTTTACAAATCAAGATAATATCAATTAATTTGCAATAAATTAGAATGGTAAATATGGGGTAAAATGTGCAATAATTTCACAAGCATGACCTTCTCCTATGTGTATTGGCTTACCAAAATTTAATCAATGAAATCACAGTCGTTGGGCGCAAATACGTTGGAAATATTAAAACGAACATTAGAGCAACGCACAAAAGAGACGGTGTAGAAATATATGACAACATTGATGATTTTCATTTGACCAAGCTTGGAATGATAGTCCACAAATCTTGTCTTGTTGCTTCACTCATGGATCTATTGGAGAAAAAGTAACACAAGATTAAATGATTGAAAAGAAACAAGCCCAAAAAATAAATGAGGTAAATAAAAAAAATATGATGAATGAACTGGGTTAACGATCTAAGAATAATGAATTCACTATGATTCTTCACATATCATCCTAATCAAGTCCTAGATATGACATTTAACTTGGAACAGATAGAGATGGAGAAAGAAAAGGAAACCCTTACAATTTTTAGGAGGTCGCGGCGATCCTTGCTAGCACTCTCGAAGTGTTGAACAAAAGACATTTATATGGAGTTCACAAGGGATTGGTATTAGGTTAAGTTTTCATATTTTACTTAAATTCATAATATTTTAAGTTTAAAAATTAATACAACTTTTTTGCAAACAAAATCACATGAATTTTTTTTTATTTAATGTCTTGAAATTAAATTTCATTCCAAAAAAGATAAATAAAAATTAAATTCATTAATACAATATAGTAAATAATAAATTATTTAAAATTTCTTAATAAATGTTAAACACTTAAAAAAGTTATTATAACAATGCTTTCATAATATGCACATCCTATGGTTACACAAGAGGATATATTCTTAAGTGAATGTTTGTTTAATTGTACATGTAAGCACTAAAATATGTTTTTTTTAATTTTTTTATTTTGAAAGGAACGAAGCCTCTTTAGAATTTTTGCTGCAAAACCTTTATTAGAAAAATCTTCCAGAATAAAAAAAAAGTGGAACAAAGAAACACGGGTAGGGTAGGCCAATACCCACACAAAACAACAATATAACTAGTAGTGTAACACCTGGCTTTTCGGAGCACTACTGAAGACCCCTAACTCTAAATGCAGAATGATTTGAGAAAATACTCGTCTTGCCTTTCAGAAATCATGAGTCCTTTTTTTTCCTTTTTAAACATCTTTGTAATCGCAATCAGAGTAATGCAACATTTCTAAAATGTGATGATAGAATAACACATAATTGAAGTTCAGCTAAATTTTTATAACATCGCTCTGAGGGGGTGAGTTATGTTTTCCAAAAATGTATAAGTCAAAATGTGAATACATCAGAAACACGAGTATCCTACACTAGAACTGACTCATACAACTTATGCACTCCTGGTAGATACTTATTAATGAAATATGCTCCAAGAACAATATACCATCAGGGCATACCAAGATCAACAAACTCTCTTCGTTGATCGCTACGGTGAGGAAGATCCGTCAACAAACCCTAGCTCTTCTACTAGCGTTGCCATTACCACGAACAACGGGACTGGGTAACATATATAGATATACTACTATACACATATACTTATGCAGACAACATGAAATATCCCACAACGTAGTAATAGCATCAACAACAAGAAAATATGGCTTAAGAAGGCAAGGAAACAACAAGCACAACAAAAATGCACCACCAATCCCTATTGGTTAGTATATATGCCAACGCACATGATTTGGGAATACCGCGACAAAACCCAATGCCTTTGGGAAGATGACTTGATCCCGCTTGAATACAAATTGAAGAATGATCAAATCCAAATTGAATTAGATCTTCCACTAGTATTATATGGCTAGTATTCCAATTGAATATTATCAGGGATACATTTTCCGTTTCTTCTGCTTCGAGAGGACGTGCAACATGTTATCGCCTTTAAGCCCAGGAGCAACGTACGAGAAACCTTACATGTCTCCATAAAGTCATTTTAGTTTGAAAGAATCCTATTAGGTCAAAATAGTATGTTGTTATCAAAATAGTTGTTTTTCGTAAACTCGAGTATTTCAAGAGAAATTCTTTTAGTTCATAAAAATGTTTCCACTTGCTTTCAAAACTCTCTTTTGATGTGAATAAATTCCTTAATGATTCAATTTATTAAAGGTTAGTTTAAGCGTCATGTTGAATTTTAAAAAAAAAAAGAATACCCCTAAGTTTGTTTTTCGAAAATGTTTTGTGTAACTCACGCACGTGGTCATACCGATGTATACCTTAACTCTTTCTCCCTACAGAACAATTTTGATTCCCAACACACTTCAATTTCCATCATAATGTAGTCAGATTCACACACACACACACACAACATACATACATACATACATACCTACATACATGCATACATACATACATACATACATACATACATACATACATACATACATACATACATATATATATATATATATATATATATATATATATATATATATATATATATATATATATTAGCCCCAAAGGCAACATCACACAATGTACTCATAGGTGCCATCATCATCAATAATATTATCCAAGATAATAAACAAACAACCAACTAACACATGACGCGTACAACAACAACCAATCAAATCATCACACTCACATATTAACAAGTATATATATTAGCCCCAAAGGCAACATCACACAATGTACTCATAGGTGCCATCATCATCAATAATATTATCCAACATAATAAACAAACAACCAACTAACACATGACGCGTACAACAACATCCAATCAATTCATCACACACACATATTAGCAAGTATTGGTTTAGATGTCGTTACCTCGAACGCTTTCCTTACTTGCAGACAAATAGAGATATACATGTAATCATGATCCAGTCACATGACCTTCAACACAAAAATACAAATTCAAGATAACTCAGTTTCTAGATCTAACTCGTAAGAGAGCTTCTCAACTACCACTTCGAATTGTTACGTCCTAAATATTCGACCTTTACTTTACTGGTGTTTTTTAGAGATGGTATCTTGACAAAATAGTTACTAGTTCCTTTCTCGATGATGCAAACCTTTTCCCCCTTTCAAAACCTTTGTTTCTAAACTCAAATCAGTTTCTCAAAACTCATTTTCAAAATTAATTTTCATTTAAAGCAAGTTCCCTTTTCACAAATCTGACATTTTAGTTGTGGATCAAAGCTTTAAATATCATTTCCGTTATTAAAGTAAAGTCCTTTACAAAATCCTTTTAAGCTCCCTCAAATTCGCATAAAATTTTGCAAAATATTTTCTTTTTACCGAATGTATTTCATGACTGATAAAGATCAAAACTTTAATCTTGAAAATAACTTCTAAGTGTTAAAAATCCAAACTTTTTCCTTAAAAACTACTCCCTTGACATAAAAACTCAACGATTTTTCTTTTCAAATCCGAACAAAGTAAAATGGGTGAAAATAAGGTAGATCTACATTTAAGATTATCAAAGCTAACAAAGGGAATCATTTTTATCCAAGATCCATTTATTTTCTTTTGTAAAAATAATTCCTTTAAGCAAAATAATTTTTTATAGTTAAAGGTAGTGAACACATGGATCCACTAATGTAAACAATTTAAATCAAAACTATAAACTTGATCTAGAAAATGAGAGAATTTTTTTGTTTCTTCTTACCAAAAAGAGACTGATGAGCCACCGCTATCTCCTTCGATCTCCACGCCCGATCTACCCAGTTGTGGTTGAGAAGTGAAAGGAATTTCAAGGGTATAGAGAGAGAAGAGACTCACGGCTAAGAAAGGGAAGAGGAGAGAGAGTTGAAAAAAATTTAGAATTCTTGAGAGAGATGAGAGAAAATGGTGGAGGTTTTCTAGAGAGAGAAAGAATTGAGAGAATGAGAGAATCTTCTAGAGAGAAAAAGTGATGAAGAAACGAGAGAATGGTGTGAGAAAGTGATGGGTCTGAGGGTGTATTTATAGGATTGAGGAAAGCTTTCAATAAGCGTGCCAAATCTTTGCATTAATGGTTGATGTGATGTTTTGTAACTGGTTGTCACATCGAAATGTCACGTCGGTCATTCAACGCGGTTATATGTCACATTGAGAAGATTTTTAAAAGATTATGGGAATATTGACAATGAAGTGACATATGATGTGACACAAGTGAAAATATGTACACAAAGCATACATAAAATTGTGGGTGTTACATTACTACTACCCCCCCCTCTCCTACTACAAGCTTAACAAATTAACTCTTGTTACTATTCCTTAGTCCCTTACAAAATTATGCTAGTTCCAACTTTAATCACTTAAGTCTTCTTTCATCGGTTTCTAGAGTCAAAGACTATCACCTAAGCCTTTACAATCCTTGCTTTCCTCAAGATTCCATTTTAAGGAAACAAACTCAACTATCCATTATAATCCATGCTTGGACTCAGATTCATGAATGATTCACACCTAATATTACTCTAATCACATTTTCCTTAACAACAAACGATTCACTAGTATTGGTCATCAACCTAATTTATCTCTAGATAGTTAACATTGTTAGCACTACAATAAGTCCTCAACTCGGTTTCTCATATCACTTTGAGACATCTAATCCATTATTGTCCCTATATACCGCAAAAATTTCTCCC
Organism: Astragalus membranaceus; assembly: GCA_039519185.1. Classification (NCBI taxonomy): domain Eukaryota; kingdom Viridiplantae; phylum Streptophyta; class Magnoliopsida; order Fabales; family Fabaceae; genus Astragalus; species Astragalus membranaceus. The sequence continues at coordinate 36,879,523 of CM076854.1, read as the reverse complement.
GAAGATCATAGATTCCTATAAACCTCGTATTTGAACTCAACTCATAGACATTTCATACTTAACACTAATTGTATTCATATCAACATCCTATTAGTATTTTACTATTGGCATATGCACGGGTGATACTGTATTTGTTATAATTTGCTATGAGATTATTAATACGTTGAAAGTTACCAGCTGTAATAAAAGAAAAAGGAAAAACTCGATAAAAGACAATATTTTCTTATAATATTAAAAAAATAGTGTAAAAATGAAGAAAAAGGAATCAGATTTAAGGTAAAATAGCACCCCCGCTGGCACCCCCATTGGCACTCCCGTTGGCACTCTCGTTGCCTCTCTCGTTACCACCAACTGACAACGGGGAGCAAACCTTGCTCCAAGCTACAGTAACCACCTTTCTCTAATTAATGCGGCCAGACCAATAAAATTTTTGATACACCAATCCGGAGACTTCAGGAGAGCAATAGGGCACATGTAAACATGAAAGATGTATATTAACATACCATGATTGATGGACTTCACTAAAAGAATTCGCCCATAATTGAAAGTAAATAGCCTTTCCAAGCAGCAAACTTATGATACGATCAGCTAAGGTCTGCAAGTGTGCAATTTTGGTTTTACCTTGGAAAGCGGGAACTCCAAGAAAATTAAAAGGTGGACTACTGTAACGCCCAAAAATTTAATTAATTATTTAATTGAATTGTTTGGGAATTTAATTGGTAGAAAAATAATAAAATAATAATAATGCTAGTATATGTGGACCTATTGTTGGGGTTGGGATTATTAAAATGAGAAGTATTAGTGAGGCCCATGATGTAATTCGCATAAGCTATAGAAAAGCCCATAAAATTAAATAAGTATAAATAAGAGGTATTTTAGGGTTTGGCTCATTTAAAAAGAACAAAAAAAATAGAATTGGAGAGAAGAGAAGAGAGAAGAGGCGCGGCGAAGAGGAGAGAGAGCTAGGGCAAGGCTTCAAGTTCTCCAAAGGCTAAGGTAAGGGTGGGGTTCTATCTCTATAATTGGGTGTATGAAGGGCTCTATGTAGAAAGGTTGATGGAACCCTAGGTGTGATTAAGTTAAAAGACCCTAGTTGTAGGTATTGAATGTTTATATGACGATTGAACATGATTGATGATGACTGAACATGATTAATGATGATTGAACATGATTGATGATGATTGAACGTGCTTGATGATGTGTTGGAATCGAAATTCTGGTCATGGGCGCCATGGGCGCCGTTTTTGATCCTGTCGCAGGGCGCCATGGGCGCCGTCCTGTGTTTGTGTGGCTGGGCGCCTTCCTGGGTGCCATTTTGTGTGTGTAGTGTTCTGGCACAGGGGCGCCAAGGGCGCCATGTTGGCTGCTCTGTCCTGTCGCTGGGCGCCATGGGCGCTGTTCCTGAAATGTGCTGGGCGCCATGGGCGCCATCTTGCTGTTGTATGTTGTTGTCTTGCAGATTCCTGGTGCATGGGCGCCAAGGGCGCCAAAAACCTGGCTGCCCAGTTGCTGTTTTCTATGTTGTTCTGGCGCATGGGCGCCAAGGGTGCCAAGGTGGTGGCTGCCCAATTGTTGTTTTAGGCGTTGTTCTGGCGCATGGGCGCCAAGGTGGTGGCTGCCCAATTGCTGTTTTAGGTGTTGTTCTGGCGCATGGGCGCCAAGGGCGCCAAGGTTGTGGCTGCCCTGTTGCTGTGGCTGTGCTGTCCTGGCGCATGGGCGCCAAGATTGGCCGCCCAATTTCTGTTGTTGCTTGCTGTGTCTGGCGCAGGGGCGCCATGGGCGCCAAAATCTGACTGCCTGTTGCTGTGTCTAGCGCAGGGGCGCCATGGGCGCCAAAATCTGGCTGCTTGTTGCTGTGTCCGGCGCAGGGGCGCCGTGGGGGCCAGAATCTGGCTGCCTTGTGCTGTGTTGCGTTGCTGGGCACCATGGGCGCCAAGGGCGCCAGTTTGGCTGCTCGTTGTGCTGCTGGGCGCCATGGGCGCCTTGGGCGCCAGTTTGGCTGCCAATTGTGTTGCTTGGCGCAGTGGGCGCCAAGGGCGCCAAGTGTGGCTGCCCAAATGTGAATCTCACGATTGTTATTTAAAATGATGTTGAATATGTGATTAGGCCCAAAGTTGCCAAAATGTTGAAAGTTGCTAAAATATTGCGATGTTGCCAAAATGTTGAAAATTGCTAAGTTGTAAATTGTTGACGACGAAGGTTGTACGAAGACGAATTTGCCTCTATTCATTGGCAGGTGATGTGTTGTAGGCCTACGGCCAATGTTGCTTCTGATGTTGTGCGTTGCTATGTAACCGTTGTTATTTGTTTGTACATTTACATAGCGTCGCATGCATAGCATATTTTTACGATGGAGCTATGCTCAAACCACGACGACGATGTTGCGATGTTGATACCCCTATTTACGGGCTTGAATTATGGTACCACATGCATTATAGGGCGGTGGCCCTGAGTTGAGTCACATTTCGCATTATGTGCATACTTATGTGATTGAGATGATTTTGGCTGCTGTTAAGTGATGAATTGACCTGAATTATATATTGTTTTTCATGTACCCGATTATATAGTGCGATATCTCACCCCTTCTGTTTGAATGTTACCCCAATGTTGGTAACGTGCAGGTAATCCCGAATGAAGGAGGTTCACCTTCGTTTGATCGAGTCGGTGTCGTCGCTCTGATATGTAACACTCGGGGGAATGAACATGCGTTTTAATACTGCTTGCCTTGTTATTTCGTTGTTGGAGCTTTAAGCTGTTATGTTGCTGTTTTGATGTTTTTCTGAGCTGTCTTGAGTTGTTAAGACGCAACGATTATTTAATTTGACTTGTTGTGAATCCGCTGCGTAGTTTTTAAAGATGAATTATTTCTGATGATTAAAATGGTTGTTTTATTGGTTCATCCAAACGTGTTATATAACTGTTTTCAAAAGCAAATTAACTCGTTGTTGTTTTCACGAAGTAAATGTGGCACTCCATTGTTTGTTGAAAAAGATCTTTATGAACTCTGATATTTTTGCATTATTTTGCCGGGTAGAAATGGGGTGTTACAACTACCATATGAAAATCCCAAGCTACCGCCTAAGGGTGAGCTTTCTAGCGAGAGACATAGACCCAATAAAAAACTTGCGCTTGCTGAAACTGATATGTTGACCGGATGCACTTTCGTATTCGCAAACACTACTAGAAAACTTCAATTTAGCGTCCAAAAAGTGATAAGATTAGCGTCGGCTAGGCCCACGCTACGTGATAAGATGTGCGACGCTAAAAAGTGATAAGATTAGCGTCGGACGGCCCACGCTAGTTTTATGTTAATTTACCAAAATACCCTAACTCTCCCACTCTTCTTCTGTTCATTCCCTCCCTCACTCTTCTTCTGTTCATTCTCTCCATCACTCTCTCAGTCTCGCGCTTCTCTTCACCGAAACCCTAAGCCTTCATCACTTTCTCCTCCGCTACATAGAGGCGACGGCGCCAGCCGGAGAAGACGAAGAACACCTCGACGGCAACGCTACTTTCTCCACCATCGCCCCTTCTCTCTTCGTTCTCATCTCAAATCGAAAAAACAAAAAACCCCAAATCCACCATCTTCCTCTGTTCTTTATATTTAGCGTCGACTAGGCCCACGCTACGTGATAAGATATGCGACGCTAAAAAGTGATAAGATTAGCGTCGGACGGCCCACGCTAGTTTTATGTTAATTTACCAAAATACCCTAACTCTCCCACTCTTCTTCTGTTCATTCCCTCCCTCACTCTTCTTCTGTTCATTCTCTCCATCACTCTCTCAGTCTCGCGCCTCTCTTCACCGAAACCCTAAGCCTTCATCACTTTCTCCTCCGCTACATAGAGGCGACGGCGCCAGCCGGAGAAGACGAAGAACACCTTGACGGCAACGCTACTTTCTCCACCATCGCTCCTTCTCTCTTCGTTCTCATCTCAAATCGAAAAAACAAAAAACCCCAAATCCACCATCTTCCTCTGTTCTTTATATTTAGCAGTGAAAAAAAATCCGTCCAAGGTATTGCTTACGTATTCTTCCTCTGTTCTTCTGATTTTGATTCTATATAGCTGTTATGATGTTATTTTAGGATTTGTAGTTTTGTTCTTTGTTTGAATCTGATTTCAACATAGACGTGTGTTCTTCGTTTTTGGTGTTCTCTGTTCTTAATATGTGTTTGTCTACTTAGGTTAAAGATTATAGCAGTCATGGTGCCATTACCTGCTAGGGTTTGTTCCTTGATCTTGCAAAAAAAATTATAGCATTGTTTCTTACGAATTAATTAGAATGTTGCCTTATGTTTTATTCCGAACAGAATGGATAATAGGTTTTGAAAAATAAGTTGCACCTCATTAGTTAAAGCGGCTAGGAACACTGTAGAAGCATATGTACACAGATATCTACATATTTCTCCAATATTCTCACTATCCTGACCTGCCTCCAGAATTTCTTTACTCTCTGTAAGTGTAAGCCATCCCTTTGTAACACTGTTACTTGGTAAAGCTGTCAATATTAAGATGTTCTATATATAAATAAACTATTTGAAGCTTCAAGTGCTGGTTTTTATCCCCTAATTTTGTATAGGTTGGTCTATCGTGATTTCTATCCCATCAATGCCATTGGTAATGTCTAGGCTTGTCCCACCCTGATACTAGTATAAGAATCTTGTTTATACCTTTTGTAACAGTGTTATACTGAACTGTATAAATTTAGTTGTTTTTGCTTAGGTGTGTATTGGACTGATAGTATTTCACAGGTTTCATTCTCTCTTGGTCTCTCAGTATAACGAGTATAATCCTTATTATAATGATAGCCTCTTTTACTTTATAATTTATAATAGGAAAAATGCAAAAAAAACTATTATACCTTTATCATTATAGCCTCCGTACTTCTCATAGAACTGAGAGGCCATTGCTACTTAGGTAGAATTAATTTTTTTTACACAAATATCCCCTAATATTTCTTATCATATACCTTTAAAACATCACTACAGTCCCACGAATGACCTAGGCATTTTTCAGCGGTAATTAGTCTCCATATTATATTCTCATGTTTATCTTTAATCGAGTCCATTTGAAGTTTAAATTTATCTGATTTGTAGTTTTCTTTGTTTAATGATTTTGGGATTTTACTGATTTTGGAGATTTGATTGATTTTAGCGATTTTAAGTGAAGTTGGGGCTGAACATTCATAGTGTTGTTGCCTGCTCAATATGAAACCATGAATTATTAGTTTGAAACTCATTTTATTTTGAGATTTTTGACATATGATTTCCTGCTTCTTTCTCTTATCAGGTTTTTCTATTTGAATATACTTCCAGGTGAACAAAATTGGAGATTGTTGTTGACTCCACCAGCAAATTTGCCAGCTTCTTCAAGGTCATTTTTCGTGAACGGTAACGTCTCTTTCTTTTCTTTGTTTTGGTTGCTTCCTACTGTTCAATTTTGTGAATCAATTTTTGGATGAATCGATTTGATCTAAAGTGGTGCTTTTTAATTTTCAATGATCCCTAATTTTACACTCGTGTGTGTTTTTTTTTTGCTGCTTGTTGTATATTGATCCATTGTTTGTGCTGGTGTTGCTTGGCATTACCATGATAATCTTTTTACTGGTTACCATCTTAATTTAAAGATTTTTGAGGTTTCTAAGGATTATAGAAAGCTTGTTACTGAGTTTAAGAATTTGGGGTTAATTAAAAAGAAAGAACATGTTGCCCTTTATACATTAACATCTGATGCTATTAACACCAAGGGCTTGTCTATCCATAAACAAAATCTGATGCTGTTATGTTATCAATTGTTGTTTACTGTGTTGTTAAATGTGATAGTATTTGGACTCATTTGGCTTCTTGTATGTTGTTGGGTTTGATTTGGATGCAAAGTACTTATATTGAAAGTTTATGTGTTGTTAAATGTTATAGTGACAAATTAAGTGTTTTCCTCATAGAGAATGGATCGTACTTGGATGTACAATAGGACATATGCTAATAGGCACGGATTGAAAAAAGAGTTTGTTCGTGGTGTTAAAAACTTTGTGAAGAGGGCCTTGAAGCTACCCATTTGTATGTCTGAGGGAGGGATAAGGTGTCCGTGTACAAAATGCAAGTGTATCAAGATATCTACGGCAACTAATGTTAGGCTTCACTTGAATCGGTATGGATTTCAACCAGATTATTGGATTTGGACTGAACACGGAGAAGTGAACCCTAGTGTTGATACAAGGGGTGGTTCGAATAGTAGCGGGCATGTGCATCATGACAACCAATTTGATTCAATGATTCAGATGGTGTTTGATGCTTGTAGGCCGTATGAAAACGAAGATGTCCCCCGTGAGGATGAGTTGCCAAACGAAGACGCAAAGCAGTTTTACGACAAGTTGATACTCGCCAACAAGCCCATCTACAAGGGGGCTACCCAGTCTACGTTGTCAATATCTGTTCAACTTTTGGCAATAAGAACAAATTGGCATCTTCCACAAAAAGGTATAGATTTTGTTGCTCAGATGCTTAAAACTGTATGTCCAGTTCAAAATTGCTTGCCCAAGAACTATTACCAAGCAACACAGTTGGTGTCTAAGTTAGGGCTGAAGGTTGAGAAGATTGATTGTTGCGAGAGAGGTTGTATGTTATATTACAAGGATGTTGATTAACAGGAATAGTAGGATGTTGATTAACGGGAATATCCAGGAATAGAGGCTCAGAGTCAGAGGTGTGAGAATGAGAATCTGTTTGAATGGTTGGAGGGACAGAATCATGGTAATGGAAAATATGTTTATGAAAAACATGTCTAGTAGGCAGTAGTTAAGAAGGTAGCAGAATCACCAAGATACATTGTTTGTCATTGCCTCTTCCTCTACCTCAGCCACATTGACTGTTAGGTTGATTTCTTCCTTGTGATTTTGAGAACTTCTAACTAACAGCATTAGGCAGTTTCAGAGAACTTCAGGGAACTGACTTGAGCTTTTTCTCAGTCAGTTAGTCACAGTAGAAGGAATATTGTAGGGGAAGGTGCACAGTAGTGCACCGTAATAATACAAGGGTCTCTAATAGGGATCAACAAAATGTATTATCATGTTCATACCGCCTGCTCTCAATATGCCCAATGTACAACTACACTGCTTTTATGTTAGAATACTTGTTGTTCTGGAATTGTTTTGGAACTGTTTTGTAATTGTTTTGGACTGATTAATTGAACTGATATTGATTAATTGAACTGATATTGATTAATTGAACTGATACTGTTTCTGCAATTGTTTCTGGACTGATTAATTGAACTAATATTGATTAATTGAACTGAAGTATTAATTAAGTGCAAATGAGTTCTGATTGCTCCTTTGCTTACAATTAATACAAAATTTATGTTAGAATAGTGTAACCAAGATAGTGTTTGAATGTACAGAATTTATGTTAGAATACTTGTTGTTGTTTTGGAATTGTTTTGGAACTGTTTTGTAATTGTTTTGGACTGATTAATTGAACTGGTATTGATTAATTGAACTGATACTATTTCTGCAATTGTTTCTGGACTGATTAATTGAACTGATATTGATTAATTGAACTGAAGTATTAATTAAGTGATTACATCTTGTTTCTGGACTGATTAATTGGAGCTAGCTAATTGTGATTACATCTTGATTTTATTTGTAGTGCAATGAGATGCAAAGAGATGTGCGACCGGATGAGTTATTTTTAAAAACCCACAAGAGAAAATCTGGTGTTTGGGTTGAACATCGAGCTGAAACTACCTATGTAAGTTATTGTCATTGTTTCTTGAATTTTTGGTTAATTCCTTATACGTTGTTTTGGTTTAGTTTGGTCCTTTTGCTAGTAGCTTATCATTATTTTCTTATTGTTCAGAATGCATACAAACAAACGTGGCTGAAGTACTGGCACAAAATGGTGAATTAGGTGGTGATGATCAACAGGTAGATGGAGCAGTGGCACTTGATTGTTGGAAGGTGGCTGTGGGGGGTCCTACTCGTGGTCGGCTTTATGGCACAGGAGGCTTATCTGCGAATGCCCAACCTGGGTCCAAGTCACTTACCCAACCGTCCCAGAATCCTTCTGGTTTCATGATTGGGATAGCTTTGGAAGAAGAGAGGGCAGCTAGACTTAAAGCTGAGAAGACGGCTCAAGATGCAATAGCCCGAGCTGAAGTGGCTGCCCAAGACGCTCGAGAGGCAAATGAGCGTTCGCAGAAGTTAGAAAATGATTTTAATGCGCTGAAAAAATTATGTGTTGATCGCATGGATGCTTTTGAGCGTCGATCTGGTGGTGGGTCTTGTAGTGCTAGCCATCCTGATTATGATGATGATTTGGATGAAGAGTCACAAGATAGCGATTGATCTTGTTATCGTTACTTTTCTCTAGATGTTGGATGCCAAACACTTTGATATTTTGATGATGGGTATGTTACATATTTTGTAGTTTCTCTAGATGTTGGATGCGAAATACTTTGATGATGACTATGGTATATATTTTGTAGTTTCTCTAGATGTTAGATGTCACACACTTTGATCTGTTGTTCTGATTAGTTATGGTATTTTGTATTTTGATTGGTAATTGGTGAATATTAGCAGGTGTGGAAAGCAAAGTAGGCTGTCACTTTTTTTTTTAAAAAAAACCCAATTATTAGCGTCGGCTACACGGACGCTAGAGTGTTGTTGACTTTTTCTTTGCTTGACTTTAGCGTCGGCTAAACGGACGCTATATCATTTTGTAGACTTTTCTTTAGTTGACTTTAGCGTCGGCTAAACCGACACTAATATTAAATAGTTGACTTCCCAGCGTTGACTGTAGCGTCGCCCTTGTCATTAGTGTCAGCTTTAGCGTGGGCTTAGCCGACGCTAATTAGCGTCAGTCTAAATATACGGGACGCTACGGATTAGCTTCGACCCTTTTAGCGTCCACACGAGGCCGACGCTAATCCGACTCTAACTCACTGTTAGCGTCCATTTCAAGTGTTTTAGCGTGGGCTTCTGGCCTACACTAAAACCTGTTTTTCTAGTAGTGAAAATAGAGAGAGCCAAGTAGATAGATTACGTTTCGTACCTCGACAAAACACCATGATGTCATCTGCATACAAAACATGAGAGGGAGTTGTGCAAGCTCAGGGACTGGACCTTAGTTGCATACTAACTAGTAAATTTTAGATGGGAGTAGAGATGAAGAAAAAGGAAAATGAGATTTAAGGTAAAATATGCACTCCCATTGGCACTGCCGTTGGCGCTCTCGTTGCCACTCCCGTTGGCACTCTCATTATCACTCCCATTGTCGATCTCATTGTGAGTCTCTCATTACCACCCAATTGCAACGTGTTTACTCCTTTTTTCTATATGATTTAATATTAATTTAATTATATTCATTTAAATATAAAAAAATATTTTGTAATTTTTGGTAGTGGTTAAAGTTTTTTTACAATTCTTAGTGGTTAAATTGATTGATTTTAATAGAGAGATTATAGTAAATAGTAAAATTTAGATTATATAATTATTGAGCGCGTCAACTTTTTTTTTTTTGAAAAACTGCAAAATCTGACTGCAGTCTCTCTTTTGACATTTAGCGGCAAACTGACCTTTTGACCCTAGTGATCTAACTGATTGAAGGAGGGCAGTGTAGTAATTTTGGTGGGTGGTTACTTGCCTCTTATTATTACTAGGGGTATACCCGTGCATACACACAGGTGTTGTCATTTTATTTTTATGTATGAACTCAGATAAAATATTTAATTAGTCTGAACATTATGCCGTGAAAATCAAGACAAATTTAAAGTGGACAAATTTTTTTAGTTCGAACATTATCCCATTAAAAAAGCGGACAAATTTATTTAGTTCAAACATTATCCGGTGTAAAAAAACGGAATATTATAATTTTGTCAAAATTTAAAAATTTAAAATTAGTTAAGAGGAAAAACGAAGGATACATGTAGATGAATGTAAAATAGATATATTGTGAAAGATAGAGAAATTAGAGTTAGACGAAAAAATATGAAAAGAGACTGAAAGTGCGAGAGAGAGTGAAAAAGTGAAAAAATTTGAAAATGTGTGTGAGAGAGTGAAAAAGTAGAAAAGTTTGAAAAAGTAAAAACGTGAAATTACCAAATTATCCTCCAATTGCTTAATAGGAAAAAAGGTAAAATTGATATTTTGATAGTGGGTTATTGGTATATATAGATAGTAAAAGTAGATTATAGTAGATTTCGGTAGTCGATCATTCAAATCTTATTGCAAGATTAAAACCACTAATCAGAACAATTTAATATTAAAATTCCTATTTCTATATATATAACTTCTTAAGACTCTCGCTCGGTAAGGATAAGTTTCCATCTAGCAGCTTTGTCTAAGACTATGGAAATATAGGTAACTTCATACAGGTAATTTCTCAGTGGGTTTTCTACACAATGACCTCAACTAAACCAATATTGTTCTGAGTATGAAAATACGCGTGTACATATTCATTCTCAAAACTTTTCCAACTCCACTAAGGTCGTACAGAACTTCCATATTCTATTTTTGAATTTTATTTCCAAATCCTCAACTCTATTTATCCACTACCAACATGCTACTCTCCTGGTTGCAAAGATATACCAAACATTTCCTTTGAATTTCCAACACTCTTATACCTCAATTTGGTATGAAAAATATCTTTCTACAATTAACATATTTACCTAAACAATTAACTTTCTTGACAAACAAGAGAGTTCCTATTTTCCTTAACAAATTATAGAATCCAAACTTCTTATCCTCTCAAGTTAAGATCCCAGTCAAACTCTTCGTTGGAATCCACTAAAAGGTTATCATATTCTTGAGTAATCAGCTCTTAATGACAAACAATTTCCCTATACTAATAACTACACAAGGAGAAGACATAAAAACCAAATGGATTCAAAACCCGAATCCTAAAAACTCTAATATCTTACGAGTTAAAGAAAGGTTGTTGCTAGTACCCTATCTGATACTTAGCCTAACGCTCATATTTCCCTTAGGGTCTGTTTGGGAGGGGGAGTTGGGAGGGGAAGGGAGGGGAAGGGGAGGCTTGTGGGGAAGGAACCTCTTGTTTGGGAGTTTAAAAAAATTAGGGAAAGACTTGGGGGTTTTTTACTAGCCCTCCTAGCCCCTCTCATGGTTCATTTTCGGATTCCCCCAAATTGGGGGGTTTTAGGGGGGTTTGGTTATGAAATGACAAAATTACCCTCAATAAAACTCTGAAATTCCAAAAATAAACATAACCCTAATTTTCTCTCCCCTTCTCAGTTTCTCGATCTCTCGTTCTCTCTCCTTCCAAGCTCCATCTCCCATTCTCAGCCTCGTCATCAAAGCTCCATTTCTCGTTCGTTCGATCGAAGTTCTCCATCGAAGCTTCATCTCTCGGTCGTTCTCTCCGATTGCGATTTCTCTCTTTCCCGGTTCGTGATTTCCTCTTCTCCACACTTCACAATCACAACACACATAGAAGCTCTTTGATTTTATATCTGTTTTTTGTTGATTTTGGTTTTGATTTCTCAGATTCATTCTTTCATGTATTTTCAATTTTTGATTTCTGGGATTTAGGTGTGACTAGGTTGAATCAATTTAGGTGTGTTTCTTCTGCTGGTTTTGATATATTTTAGTTGAATATGACTGTGATTTCTGAGATTTGGTTTTGATATATTTTTCGCTTCTGGTTTTTTGCTTCAGGATTATAATCATTTATGAATATTCTTGGAGTTGTTCATGATGACCGGTATCTCCTAGGTGTTGATTTTATCAGCTTTTGTTTCAAATTAACATAAAAAAGAGGTTGTCGTATTATCAAAAAAACAGGTTGAAAGAATCATACACCCATAGTAATAACATGTTCTAATTGATATCTAGAATATGCTTCTTTGGTTTCTATGGTTATAATTAGCATGGTGTATATATCTTCAACAATCACAAACTGAAAGATTCATATTTATGTCAAATAAAATCGCTGGATTAGTTGTATTCTGGTATGGTATGGTATGGCGATCCTCCTCGTTTCTATTTGGAACATTAATAGGAGCATATTATTTTGTGTTCATGATTTGGTTGTATCAATCTATATTCTATGGTTGGGTGAGTATAGTTGTTTCAGAAGGAAATTAATGAAAGTCAAGATTTTATTTCAAACCTTGTGTACTTGATGGATCCTATGGAAATATCAATCTCTATTAAATATTCTTCATCACTCAATTTATTGAATTCCGATAAGAACTCCATCAAACTTTGTTGACTGAAAATGGCCTAAACTGATAATTCTCTTCTTCTGTTGTAAACTGCATTTGTAGTTGCGGTTTGAATCATCTTTTAATAAATGACGCTTTCTATTGAGATATGCCTAGTAATTCTATTGCTTGTAATTATAGTAGGTGTAGTTAGAAACCTAGTCGAAATGGGCCAGTCGAATGGGCTAGTCGAAATTATGGGCCTGGGCCTGTTTCATTGTATATATATATATACTGATGTCAGTAGCATGTAATTTAGACCTACTTTTTATGAAATTCAGTGCAGCTTTTACCTAATATTATATTGCCCTACTTATTCCTGCTGTACCTTGCGCCGCCACTTCCTTTTCTTGTCCCTTTCACGTGTTTATCCCCAACAAACTGGTATCAAGAGCTTGTTAGATCCTTACAAAATCTATCAAGATTCATGGTAGCGCGAGACAACTCTGGTGGAGGTATTCCGGGGAACCTCCCAATCTTTGACGGAAAAGATTATGAACGTTGGTGTGCGCAGATGAAGGTGCTGTTTCGATATCAAGATGTTCTTGATGTCGTGAATGATGGTGTTCCACCCTTGGCAGCAAACGCCACTGAAGCGGTGAGGAACAACCACCATTCGCTGAGGAAGAAAGATGGAAAAGGGCTGTTTTTGATTCACCAATGCGTTGATTCCAACATCCTGAACCTGATCATCGACTGTGATTCAGCAAAGGCAGCTTGGGACATCCTAAAGAACTCGTATGGAGGAGCAGATAGGCTGAAGAAGATACGTCTACAGTCGCTCAGGAAGCAGTACGAGGGCTTGAAGATGACTGATGGAGAATCGATTGGAGATTTCATTACGAGGTTAGTAGCATTAACTAATCAAATGAAAGGTAATGGTGAAACTGTGACTGAAGTAAATAAAGTCGAAAAGGTGCTCAGATCCTTAACCCTGGAATTCGACTATGTTGTAACTGCTATCGAAGAATCCAAGGACCTAGATACATTGAAGTTAGATGAACTTCAGGGTTCCTTAGAGGCGCATGAATTGAGAATAAGGCAGAGAAGTTCAGAGAAAGAAACTGAACAAGCCTTGCTTTCATACTCCTCTAAGAGAAATTGGAAGGCAGGCAACAAGGAGAAGGGTAGAGAAAAAGGATCAAGCAGTAAGAAGAAAGAACAAGGATCTTTCGACAAGAAGAAGGGAGACCTGTCGAAAGTTCAGTGTTATAACTGTCAGCAATTTGGGCATTATAGGAACAAGTGTAAAAACAAGAAAGTTCCTAGGGATAAAGATGCAGAAGCCAAGTTTGCTAATAATGATGACTCAGACTCTGACTCAGAGGAGTTAATGTTGATGGCTGTCGAAGATGAGATTCGACTCGATGAAGGAATTGCTGAAAGTAGCGAGCAAAATAGTGGGAACACTTGTATAAGTGGATTCACTTGTGATGCTCAAAATACTTGTGCGATGTGTGTGTGGCAGGGCAGTGGAAACACTGGTAATACCTCCAACATTGCCAGCAATGATAATGAAGAATTGTCATTCATGACAGCTACTGACCCGGAATTACTGTTGTTGAAGGCTGATACAAATTCGACTGAAGAGAAGTCTGTCGAATGGTATCTCGACACAGGATGTTCAAATCACATGTGTTGTCACAAGGAGTGGTTTGTCGAACTGGAGCAGATAAGCAAGAAGATAAGGTTTGCAGACAACAGTAAAGTTACTGCTGAAGGAGTAGGTACCATAAAGTTCCTATCGAAAGATGGTAAGTGGTGCTACATCCAAGGGGTATTTTATGTACCAGCTATGAAGAGCAATCTGCTAAGTATTGGGCTGATGATCGAAAAGAAATTCACCGTCGAAATGGGTGATAATAGTCTCAGCCTGTTTGATTCGACCAAGAAGTTGATCCTGAAGGTGTTAATGCAGAGTAACAGAACCTTCAAGATCAAATTGCAAGTAGTCGAAGAACATTGCCTCAAGAGTACTGTCGAAGAGGAACACTGGAAGTGGCACAGAAGATTTGGCCACCTCAACTTCAAGAGCTTGAGTCAACTACATGAAAAGAAGATGGTTCATGGGTTGCCTGCAGTAAAAGTACCTGTCGAAGTTTGCGAGAGTTGTTGCAAGTCGAAGCAACCAAGAAACTCGTTTAAATCAGAAGTACCTAGCAGAGCAGAGAAGAAGCTAGAGGTGATATTTTCTGATGTCTGTGGTCCTTTCGAAGTATGTTCCTTAGGAGGGAATAAGTACTTTGTCACCTTCATTGACGAATACACTAGAATGTCCTGGGTGTATTTGATCAAAAGGAAGAGTGAAGTACTAGAAATATTCAAGAAGTTTAAGGTAACGATTGAAAAGCAGAGTGAATGTGCAATCAAAATCCTTAGAAGCGATGGAGGTGGGGAGTATAATTCTCATGGATTTGTCGAATTCTGTGAGAAAGAAGGAATTGTGCATGAAGTCACTGCACCTTACACGCCTCAGCATAATGGCACTGCTGAGAGGAAAAACAGGACCATCCTCAACATGGTAAGAAGTATGTTGAAGGAGAAGAAACTACCTCATAGTTTATGGGGAGAACTTGTAGCCACAGCAGTGTATATTCTGAACAAATGCCCCACAAAGAGATTGACTGGGAAGACACCTGAAGAAGCTTGGCTAGGAAGAAAGCCAAGTGTCAAGCATTTCAGAATAATTGGCTCAGTATGCTATAGACATGTCCCTGAGCAACTAAGAAGCAAGCTGGATGATAGAGCACAACAAATGATTCTTGTTGGCTATCATTCGACAGGAGCATACAAACTGTATGATCCTGTGCAGAAGAAAATAGTGAAAAGCAGAGATGTCGTAGTAGATGAGTCGAAACATTGGAACTGGGAAGAAGGCTGTGAGAAAACTACAATGATGGACTTCGACGAAGTCTTTGATCGAGATAATCAGAATGAAGAGGTCGGAACTGAAGAGCCAGAAGAACCCATTGCTGTCGAACCTTTAAGGAGGTCGCAAAGGGAAAGGCAGAGATCAGTAAGACTAGAAGGATTCGACACTTACCCAGATTCTGCTATTACAGCAGAGGGAGACCTGACACACTTTGCACTAATGGCAGAAGCAGAACCAGTGAGCCTGGAGCAAGCCCTTAGTCACAAGCAGTGGAAGGAAGCGATGATTGACGAGTTGAAATCAATCGAGAAGAATGATACCTGGAAGCTAGTCGAACTTCCAAAAGAGAAGAAAGCCATAGGGGTGAAGTGGGTCTTCAAGACCAAAGTCAAGCCCAATGGAGAAGTGGCCAAGTACAAGGCCAGGCTAGTAGCCAAAGGGTTCCTGCAGAAACCTGGTTTGGATTTCAATGAGGTCTTTGCCCCAGTAGCCAGGATCGAAACCGTAAGATTGGTAGTAGCATTGGCAAGTCATAGAGGCTGGCCTCTGCATCAACTGGATGTAAAGTCAGCATTTCTGAATGGACCTCTGGAGGAGGAAGTCTATGTTTGTCAACCACCTGGTTTTGAGTCGAAGGGTAAAGAAGACAAAGTCTACAAGCTGGAGAAGGCCCTGTATGGGCTCAAGCAAGCTCCAAGAGCGTGGAACAAGAGAATTGATGGATTTCTCTTGGCTCAGAAGTTTATTAGATGCACTAATGAACATGGAGTGTATGTAAAGAAGAATGGAGCTTCGACTCAGTTGTTGTTGTGCCTGTACGTAGATGATCTACTTGTAACTGGCAGCAATGAAGTCGAAGTCAAAGCCTTCAAGAAAGTGATGATGTCAGAATTTGAAATGAGTGATCTGGGACATCTATCATATTTCTTGGGGATGGAGTTTACCAAGACAAGTAAGGGTATACTCCTGCACCAGTCGAAGTATGCAGCTGATATCCTGAAAAGATTCGACATGAGCAACTGCAAGGAAGTTTCGACACCATCAGACACTAGCAGCAAGCTGTCGAAAGACGACGAAGGGATTGAAGTAGATGCCACCTTGTTCAAACAGATTGTGGGCTCCCTGAGGTACTTGTGCAACACTCGACCTGACATTATGTTTAGTGTCGGAATGATCAGCAGATTCATGGAGAAGCCGAAAAGCTCTCATATGGTAGCAGCAAAAAGAGTACTAAGGTATGTAAAGGGAACACAAAGTTATGGTATTCTGTTCCCTAGCAAGAGTGTGTCGAAGAATGGTAATGAAGTGTTTGGCTACACTGACTCCAACTGGAGTGGAGACAGGAGTGATCGAAAAAGCACAAGTGGGTATGTCTTTATGTATGGATCGACACCCATCTCTTGGTGCTCGAAGAAGCAAAGTATTGTTGCGTTGTCCTCCTGTGAAGCAGAGTATGTAGCTGCTTCCTTTGCAGCATGTCAAGCATCATGGCTGAGCATGCTACTGGTCGAAATTGGAGTGCACAGGGTCGAAGCAATGAAGTTGTTGATCGACAACAAGTCTGCGATAGATCTCGCCAAGAATCCTGTTGCACATGGTAGGTCGAAGCACATAGAGACCAGATATCACTTCCTGCGTGACCAAGTAAACAATGAGAAGCTGAATCTGGAATATTGCTGTTCGGAACTTCAAGTAGCTGATGCAATGACCAAGCCATTGCAAAAGGGAAGATTCGAAGAACTGAGAACAATGCTTGGAATGATGTCGCTCAGCAATATGAATTAGGAGGGAATATTGAGATATGCCTAGTAATTCTATTGCTTGTAATTATAGTAGGTGTAGTTAGAAACCTAGTCGAAATGGGCCAGTCGAAATTATGGGCCTGGGCCTGTTTCATTGTATATATATATACTGATGTCAGTAGCATGTAATTTAGACCTACTTTTTATGAAATTCAGTGCAGCTTTTACCTAATATTATATTGCCCTACTTATTCCTGCTGTACCTTGCGCCGCCACTTCCTTTTCTTGTCCCTTTCACGTGTTAATCCCCAACACTTTCCACATCAGATATTATTTATTGGTTGGTCTGGATTTGTTTGAAATGTGGTTCTTTTTCTCCCCATTTCATATTGTATGATTTTTTATGATATGGCTTTTTGCTAGTGCTATAAGCATATGTTGGTTGATACTAATGTGCTACTTTGAATCCATTCGCAGTAGGCCAATTTGATAGATACTTTAATTAAGTCGAGTGGTACATTACATATGCTTTATTAAGATACTATTTCTAACAGAGATAATGTTCAATTCATCAAGGTAGTTTATGTTTATATTTTTATATGTTTCCTTTTCTTGAAGAATGTCTAGTTCTTATAGAGTTTTTTAGCTTGTCTTCCATCCAAAAAGCTAAGCTTTTTTCTATTATCCATTTTAACCGTTATGGCGGCCTCTGATCTGATCCCTTTTGATGCCAAATAACAAAAAATAATAAAATTATCAAAAGATAGTTTTGATTGAATAATAGAAAACTATTGCAAAATGGCAGGTTGATGTTGTATTGCTATGCTACACAGTGGTTCATCAGATATAGCATATGGTAGCTTAGTAGTGTTTAAGAAACCGGGGCTTTGTTTTCTGAGTGCTGCATATGTGTGCATGATTCTGCTTTTCGTTTTGATATTGGCTGCTGTTGTTAGTGTTGCTGTTGTTTCTCTTCCTAACAGATATGCATAGATTTAATTTTAATGTTATGTTAATCTTAAGTTCAATTGATAGATAGACATAAAAATTGCCCATAATTCTGACATTGGCTTCACTGATGTGGATTACGGACACTGATCTTGGCATGTACTTCCCTATTGAGACATAATTGAAGTATACATAAATTAGAAAAACATTCTTTTTCTTTAGGCTACATAGTTATAAGTTAAGAATTATGCTACTGGGGGCAGAGCATTCTTTTTCAACATTCTATCGGATTAAAATTAAGATGCTTGAATGATGCTTCTAGTTCAGTTATTGGTGCAAGAACCTTAACAACATTAGAATTAAGATATATTGCTAGAAATAAGACATACCCAATGTGTGTCTTTAGTCTGTACATAGTTTTACTTAATTCAATGATGACAGTTTTTCCCATGTGTGATTTGTTGTTTTGGGAAAGATTAGAACAGTTACTACTTGCTTTACCTATATGTAGTTTGTAGTGCATTTTGGGAAAGATTAGACTGAATTTGATATCTTTCATCCATAAGACCAATAAGTCACTTGCATTGATTAGGAGTTCAGGTAGCAAACTTGCAAATCCTTGTGCATTGATTAGAATACCTGGTTACACCTCTTACAGAACACAAATTCTTCTTCACGATTAAGGAGAAAATTCATTGCAATATGAAACATGCTGAAGAACTTGGTTAACTAGAATCTATGTGTTATCTTATTATGATAGTTTGTGTGTATTACAGATGGAGGGTAAGCTTGCTGAAGAACTTTATGCTGAAAGTTTACAACTATCAAAATTAGAATTAGCATCTCCCCGTTGGGATGATCAAGAAGATAAGTTAAAGGGTAAGATTATGTATGAGTGAATTGATATGGAAACTCTATTACTAAATGCATTAAAAGATTTGGTTTGGTCTACACTATACAAAGGGTATAATGTTGATTACAAGGTATTTCTGACTATTTACTTCCTGTGAAGTGCTTTTGCTTATCTTCCAGATCTGTTAAAAGAGAAGTTGGTTGAAAAACTAGAAAAGAGAAATGAATTTCAAGGGCTGTATGAATCAGTGCAGTCTTTGTCAACAACAGATGCCCTTAGGTTGTTTCATGAAGACATCAAAGCACAAGAGGCTTTAGAGCAAAGTGAACATTGGCTTCGCTGTTGTGGATTACAGACACTGATCTTGGTATGTACTTCCCTGTTGAGACATAATTGAAGTGTACATAAATTAGAAAAACATTCTTTTTGGTCAAAAAAAATACATTCTGTTTTGATATGTTGACATATCTTGTGTTTTCTTTTGGGTGCAGGTAATGGATGTTTATGCGCATTTCTTTGAAGTCGACTCTCTCAAGAAAGAAAAGAATGTTTTGGTCTCTGTTTTGAGATAGTTAAAGAGATGAATTGATAATACATTATAATTACCATCGTCTATTTTATTTCAAAAACAATGTCTCTGTAATTCTGAGTTTGATGACTATTATCTCATTTTGAATTTTTTAATTTTCAAGTGAAATATTGAATTTAAAGTTCAATTTGTTTACCTTTTTTTTATGTTCAATGATATGTAAGTTTATATAAAATTATTTATGATCAATATTTTCCAAGTTGGAGAAAATTAAAGCATTAAATAAATTTGAAGTATTACCAATTACCAATTTACTTTGGTAAATAAAAGTGTATGTATAATTTATTTTGGTCAAAAAGAGTGTATATGTAAATGTTAGAAAGTAGATAATTGATATTAACATTTAACAATTTTTAATACAAATAACTGATTATTTAAAAAAAGAATCGTTGAAATTAAAAATAAGTAAATAAATAAATAAATTGTGCAAAAAAAATAATAATACTAATTGGATTGGATTATGATAAAAAAATTTCAATAAATAGCTCTCTTTTATAATTTGTGAGGGAGGGTACAAATGTCCATTTACATATTAAGTCTCCCCTCCCCTTCTCCTTTTATAATTTGTGACATCCAAACAATGGCAAGGTTAACCCTCCCCTCCCCTCCCCCCCTTCCCCTCCAAAACCCTCCCCTCCAAGTTCCCAAACAGACCTTTAGGGTCTGTTTGGGAGGGGGAGTTGGGAGGGGAAGGGAGGGAAGGGGAGACTTGAAGGGAAGAACCCCTTATTTGGGAGTTTAAAAACATTAGGGAAGGGTTTGGGGTTTTTTTTCCAGCCCTCCTATACCATCCTCAGGGCCCATTTTCGCATTCCCCCAAATTAAAGGGTTTTAGGGGGTTTTTATTATGAATCGACAAAATTGCCCTTAGTAAAACTAAAAAATTTCCAAAATAGACATTACCCTAATTTCCAGAATTCATTCTCTCGATCTCTCTGCGCGATCTCTCTCTGTGCTCTCCGATCTCTCTCCAGCGTCTCCCTCTCATCGTTCAATCAGGTTTGTGAGTCTCTCTCTCTCTCAATCTTTCCCTCGATCTTGTTTTCTCTGCATCTCTCTCTCTCGATCGTTCTCTCTGTGCATTGCGATTTCTCTCAATCTCTCTCCAGATTTTCCAGATTTGGTCTATTTATTGTTGAATTGATTATTTGATTCCCTATTTCTTCGTAAATCTAGGTCAGTGAAGCTTGCTTGAGTGAGACCTGAAGCAGTGGTGGAAGGTGTTTGCTAAATCAACAGGTGTGTTATTTGCTTCTAGTTTTGATATATAATATGACTTTGATTGGGTTACTGTAATAGTGAGTGTTACTCTTTTGATATATTGCCCAATCTCTCTCCCGGTATGTGATTTGTTATTCCGATTTTCCAGATTTGCTTCATTTTTGTTGTGATTTTCGGCTTTGATTCTGGTTTTGATTCATGTTTTGATTCTTGTTGTGATAGTGAAGTCTGGTTGTAATTGTGAATTTTGTTTTCCCTATATTTGCAATTCAATCAAGCAAAACTAGAATTGATAATATTTGAAGGAAGTTGATTCTTCTCACTTGGCAACTGATTTTTGATTGTTTTTTTGTGGATCAAATGGATAATTCAACTCATGTTGTTTAATTGAGTGATTACAATTTGTTGCTGAAAATGTATGTTTTATTTCCCTTTGGTACATGGGATTCACAATGTGTCTCTGTGACTCTGTATATATAATGTCTGATAGATTCAGAATGGGTTACTTTGATTACTAAGTATGTTGCATATGAACATAACATAATAATTAATAAATTCATGATACATGTGTCTTTATATATAGCTTACTTTTCTTTCAATCTTATATAATCGTTGATGATGATCTCGAGAATCAATGTGTGGAAGGTAGGAGAGCTTCTTAATAGGCATGCTAATCCCTGAATGTTATTTTTGTTAACACCAGTATGCAGCTCTAATGATTTAAGATTACAAAATGGCTGAAGAAATTATTCTTTAATAGAATCTGCAGCCAAAGGGAACAGGGAAAAGTTGTAAAATCTACAATGATGTTCAAACTTGTTGGTTTAGCTGATTCTGAATTTATCTGGTTTACCATTCATTTTAGTGCTGAATTTCACATCCAATCTGTGTGCTGAAGATGAGTTAGAGAGAGCATTACCAAAAAGGGCTTATAAAGAGAGTGAAGGAAAGGGGAGTACACAGTGGTTGGTTGCAGCAGCAACTTATATTGAAACACTCAAGTGTGGAATGTTATGATTTGTTTTTTTTTACTGTTTATGGAATAAATGCAGCTGATTATGATCCCACTTGATCATGAAATATTATTATGTAGTAAACACTACTAATATTGCAGTTTCATCTGTTAAGATACTATTTTTTTGTTCATTTCAGTTGAGACTAGCTGTTATTAAATATTTGACTCTAATTCTTGTACAATTTTAGGAAGCAATTGATCAAGCAGGGACTCTATCATCTCTGGACCCAAACTACTTTGTACTGGTGAGTATTGGGGTTGTTGTTTTATCTATTACTAGGTGTTTTTTGTCCCATCCATGATTTTTAACGTTGGTGGATGTATTTTATGGAGTAGGATTCTAAACCATTGGATTTTTATGAATGGATTTCAACTAGTGACTATACTGATAGGGCTTTACTTTTTTTGATGAACTCAATATCAATCAGTCCATGAAATAATAACGTTTATAACATTAAACATGATAAATACATTGGGGAAACTTCTTTTAATTCTAAACTTTTGTATGTCTGAAATTTGTATTTGGTTAAAGATCTGACCAAAAAATAGATCGATGAATTATGATGGAATTGCTTGGCTGGAGTAGTTGTTTCTGAACTGAGCAGGGGAGATGTTATTTGAACCATTTGCTGAAGAAATTTTGGGAATCTATGATAGAACTTGTCTCTAATACTGACATTCATTTCCTTTCCAAAATAACATGTTGAAACAGGAAGCAGATCGCATTAGTAGTTTCTCATGAAACTATATTTCCAATCATTGATTCATAATGAGTATGTTATTTAATGGTATTTAGATTAGTGATGAATCGATTCCAGGATATTTTTCATTGCTGAAGATGGGTATTATTTATGGTTGTTGTCCTGTGAGTATTATTTACAACCTGAGCTTTGTACTGTCGTGAGGCAGCTAGTTGTACCCTTATGTGTAGTCATTGCCATTTGGTTGGTGCTTGGTTAGCATGTAAAGTATCTTGTGGTCTGTCTTGGTTTTGAAGGGAAGAATAGAGTTGTATTGGCTTGCTTCTTGTTTGGTTGGGTAGTATTACACTACAAGAATTTCGGGGATTTCCGGCAGACAAAATCCATCGGAAATTGGGCATTACCGGCGGATATTTTCCGCCGGAAATTCGCCTGCAGGTAGTTACCTTTTAAAAATCCACCGGTATTTTCTTAATTCCGCCGGTAATTACTGGCGCCAAATCCGCCGGAAAAAGAGAAAAACTGTCGGTACTTTTTTAAATATCTGTCGGAAGTCCTTACAAATCTGTCAGTAATATTTTTTAAAGAAATTTAATTTAAAACGAAAAACAAATATCCGTCGGTAATCTAATAAAATCCGCCAGGAATGTTTTTTTTATCTTAAAAAAATAGTTTTTTTTTTAATTCGTTTATTTAAAAAAATACTATTATTTAATTTTTTTAATTTTTTTAAACCGAATAATCATTTTGTTTATTTAATGCAAAAATAAATATTATTAATTTTATAATATAAATATTTATTATTTAAATAAATACTAATTAAATGAGAATTGAATAATGCTTTAAAATAAAAAAATTTCCATAACATTCATACAAGAAAGTACTAATTAAAATATCTATTACAAAATATAAATTGAAATATCCAACAATTGAAATGAAAATATCTAATAAAGCGACTAAAACTACTAGTCATAGAAGCGCTCAGTCTGGTTGTTGGGGTATGGATTTAACCATACATCAAAATCAGTGTTGAGGTCTAGATCTGTGTTGAGCTGTTGCTGGGGTTGCTCGGGCTGGGGCTGAGGCTGAGGCTGCTGCTGCGACTGAGAGTTGAAACCACAGTACGGTTGACCATACGGGCTGTGGAAGGAAGGGTGGAAGACACCAAGGTACGTTTGGAAAGCACCGCCGTAAGGCTGCATCTGCTACGGTGAATAAAATGATGATGATGATGATGACATAGATGACCTCGGGTCAATAGCACCGCCGTAAGGCTGCATCTGCTGCGGTGAACAAAATGATGATGATGGCATAGATGGCCTCAGGTATTGAGACATACTATCCATTAATTGCTTCCAGCGCTCATTATTCAACCTCTGCTGCTCCACCTGCTGCTCCCGCATCTGCTGTATTTCCTGATCATGTTTGTTCTGTCGCTCTCCCATCTCACGCTGTTGATCGCTCAATTTCTGCGTCAATAGCTGAACATCGCTTAATTCTGAAGGAGTAGGGACATAAGAGCAACTAGTACTTCTTTCTGAAGAGGATGATGAATTCAGATTCGGAATAATGGAATTTTGGAAAGCAGACGGGCCCAAACCACCAGCTCCTACTAACCGACCACTTTTTGATGGACCAACAGATTCCTTCCAAGCAAGTAAAGCCGCTCGACTCTCCTCAGCGGGATCAATCTCAGTGCTGCCACTACTCTGTTGAGTTTCACGGTACTCGGTCTGCCATAAAATTTTGTCTACATGCTGCATCATAAGTTTAAACACCATTCCACAACCTTTTAAGGTCATCAATCAAAGGTTGCAAATATATGTCAATACCCGTTGTTGGATTAGTTGGCCCTGGTATTATAGCATTCAAAAACATGTAGGGTTTAGACATACCTATTTCAGGAGGAAGGTTGTATGGGGTAACAATAATTGGCCAACAAGAATACGGTGTTGCTGACGCTTGAATATATGGTGTGAAACCATCAGAGCATAAACCAAGCCAAACATTGCGTGAATCATTGGCTAAATCTGGATGAACACGATCAAAATGTTTCCAAGCTTCACCATCAGATGGATGACGTAATTCACCAGAATTATTTCTATTTTGATAGTGCCACGTCATTTTACCCGCAGTTTCCATTCAAGTAAACATCCTCTTCAACCTTGATATAATCGACAGATAGAACATTGCTTTCCTTGGCACTTGTTTGCCTTTGCTTGTCCCTTTCATGCTGACACGTTACCGTGGCTCTTGACAAAACTTGCTTTCCAGCAACTCTCCATCATTTATGCCAAACTCATTGTTATAATAGATCATGCAACCAGACACACAACAATCAATTCTTATGGAATTTAAACCCAACTTCGATACCAATCTTTTAGCATCATTATAACTCTGCGGCAAAATTTCTCTAATGGGGGTTGCATCCAACTTCATTTTAGTCATATATTCCATGCACAATTCTGCAATATTAAATTGAGACTTAAGCCCCAACAACCGAACACACATTGATAATTTAGAGTCTTTAGATCCTTCAAATAATGATTTATTTGTCTCACTCAAAAACATATAAAACCTCTGAGCTCCCTCGTTTGGAACTTCTTCAGCATCATATTGTGGTTCTTTAAAATCCAAATTTACACCGACAACATTAGATATCATCCCCTGAACAACATCAAACGGCTGATATCCCGAAGTCGTTGGATTACTACTTGATGTGGCAGCTTCTACGACTGGACTTGATGTGGGACCTTCTACTTGGACAGGAACATTATCAACTGCAGGAACTCCAGCTGCTACCTCGCCATGATGGGTCCATATCCAATACTTTGGCTTAAACCCATTATTGTACAAATCAAGTCGAACATCACCTTCATTTTTTATAGATCGAAACATACATTTGGAGCAAGGACATCTAATTCCACCTGGTCGCTCAAATTCTTTTTGACTCTTATAAAAAAGAACAAACTCTTCGACTCCTTGCACAAAACGTTGCTTCAACCCAGCTCTTCCAGGATACATTCGATCATACATCCAACTACGATCCATTTTTTGGTGGATTTTTTTGGTGGATGTTCCTAATATATATACTACAACATATATCATATATGTGTATCAGAACAATACACATTTGTATTTTTATTTTTGACCAATTATACAAATTTTAATTATAACCAATAAATTAAATAAACTAGCAACTATTATTGTTTACTATGATTCAAATAATTTCAATTAATTACATCAAATAGCATTTGTTACTATATAATAATAGTTAATTAATAACACATAATATAACACATTATATAAATATTTACTAACTCTATTAATGTGTTAATATATAATTACAATATAATGTTTTTTTTAGTAAATAGTAACATTTTATACTATCTTAATTTTACTCTTTAAAAAAATTTGTAATAATTCGTATTTTTTTTATCTAAAAATATAAACAACAAACATTAATTACAGTCTAATCTAATCATTATACAACAAATTTAATTTATTTATTTTTACAAATAATTTCAATAAAATTACTTATATAGTAAGTATAACCCATTATATATTATATTATACTAATTATATTATTATACTAAATAATTAACTCTGATTTTAATTTAAAAAAAAGAAACAAATTAATAACAATATAATTCGTATTTATAACTAACCGGTAGTGAAGAGAAGTGTAACATCTTCAAAATAATTAGGCGAATTATTTAGATGTTAACCGAATTTAATTAATTTTGTGCTTGATTAGTGTATTTATCGAGTGCTAAAGTAATTATTTGGTCGTCTCAGGATTGCAAAACCGATAGCAAGGAATAAAGGAATTAGTGCTAAAGTAATTAATTTAGTGTTTGATTAGTGTATTTATCGGGTGAGAAGAGAATGGAGAGAATGGAGAAAGTGGAGAGAATGGAGTGAGTGTTTTCGGGTGAGGAGAGAATGGAGAGTGAGTGAGTAAATTTCGAATGGTTCAATATATATACACACAACTCAAACGACTAGTTGTTGAAATTCGCAAGACAAATCCGCCGGAAATGGTCCTTATCGGCAGATCCGGTCAACCATCGTATTTCAAATTCCGAAATGACTTTCCGCCGGAAATGACATTTACCGGCGGAATTTATGGCTACCAGCAGATACTCGGGCTTACCGGCGAAATTTATTGCCGTTACCGGCGGATTTCCTGTCAATACCGGCGGGTTTTGGATTTTAAATTTCAAAAATTAATCAGCCAAAATGCACTCTTACCAGCGGATTAATTAGCCGGTACGTTACCGGGGGATTTCCTGTGAATACCGGTGGATTTTTGATTTCGAATTTCAAAAATTAATCCGCCAAAATGTACGTTTACCGGCGGATTTATTAGCCGGAACATTTCCGGCGGATTTACTATCAATACCGGCGGATTTTATTTTAATTATATTTTTTAATTACGGAAATTATCCGCCGGAATATATAATTACCGGTGGATTTGTTTTAATTTTTTTTTATTTACCGGTTGAATAATATCCGCCCGAAACACATAAAATCCGCCGGTAAGTTACTGGCGGGAAAAAAACAGCCGGTAACAGTAAAAATCCGCCGGAAATTTACCGGCGGATTTTCCGGAAAAAACCCGCCGGTAATGCACGAAATTCTTGTAGTGTTATGAGCAAGGTAATCAAAACCGGACCAGACATTGAACCGGAAGAGGTGGCGGTTCAGGGGTTCTTGGGGTCAACCGGTTGAACCGGGGGTTCAACTGGAATTAATTAAATATATTATTTAATATTTTTATTACAATATATAAAGGATAAAAAACCATAATACCCAAAATTTCACACCACAAACAATTAAATTATGCTTAACTTAAGCTCAACAATATAATATCCAAGTCATTAGTTAAAGTTACACATAAAATTGATAGGTATAAAAAAACTCAAAGTTTGACATGTTTAAAATATATATATTTTAATGCATTATTTAGAAAAAATCTAATGTCGCTTTATTTAGAAAAGATCACATCATGTAAGAAAATTGCAAACAATGAAGCTAATGTTGTTGAAAGGTGAATATCTAGTCCCACATCGGATGGGAAATAAGAAGAATGAGCTGTGTTTCTCTATAAATAGAGCTAGAGTGTGCACAACAAAATATAAGTGAGATTCTTGGCTTTCATAATATATAAAATATATAAATAGAGCCCTGACACTCATTTTGTTTTACAAAAAATAGTTTAAATTTTTTTATTTCAGTTAAAAAAAATAAAAATAAAAAAAAAAAATAAAAAAAAAAATAAAAAAAAATAAAAAAAAGTCATTTCTCAGAACCGGTTTCTGGTCGGTTCTTGACCGGTTCTGGCCGGTTTTGCCGGTTCTTGACCGGTTTTCCGGTTTTTCACCCGGTTCTTTGGCCATCCGGTTCTGGGGTCTAACTGGACCGGACAGGGGTCCGGTTCCCGGTTCAACCGGTCGAACCGGCCGGTCCGGTCCGGTTTTGATTACCTTGGTTATGAGTCTTCTTGTTAGGATAGTAGTTAATTTGTAAAACTTAAATACCAACTATTTTGTTCCAATTTTGTTGACTATGTTATGAACTTTGGCATTTGGTTTGCATTTTAAACCAATATTTTATCTTCGGTGAAATTTATTCATCATTGACATACCATTTGCATATTAAATAGTGCATGATAATACCAATTGACCTTATTTGTTATTTGTTTTGCTGCATGGTGTAGGTTTTATTCGTGAAGAAAACAACTTTGTTACGATCAAGATAGAATTACTTATTTGTATATCTGCGTCTGTAATACCCCGGTATTTCTAAGATAAAATACTACCTGAATATACAATTTGGTTCACATCAAAGTATAAAAAAATTCCTGTTTAGATATAAATCCTTACAAGAAACAGCGGAAACTATGACATAACATTATACAATTTCGAGTCATAAGACCGAATACAGAGACGACGACAGAAAAACATAAACAAATAGGACTGAGTCAATCTTCTATCTTCTCCTCGAGCGTGACAACCGACCGTCCCGTTTATTTCCCGTTTCCTGTTCTTTGTAAAAACAACAACAATAATAGGGTGGGACAACTTGTCTCAGTGAGTTCTACCGAACCCCTCACAATCACTCGGTTCAATTATAAAACTGTTGCAACATAGTTTAATTTACCAACTATTTGCGTCAATATATACCTAGCCCATTACCGACTGTGCATACACCCACAATCCCAGTAAATGAAGTGCTACTATATATTATTAAGCCGCGTCGATTAATTTATAATCACTAGCTTTACCAAGCGAAACATCGACTGTGCAAACACCCACAATCTCGATGAATCGGGAACCTATCTTAGCGTAAATCGGCTGTGAAAACACCCATAATCCCGATAACCCCTGTTAGTAACTATTCCATAACGTTTCGAGGGCCTAGGGTGAGGGCTGATGACCTTCCCTTCCTAGTATGCTATTCGTTGGGTCGTCACCCAACTTGATATAATCTATATATCACACCCGCATTGGGCCGACTTCTATAATCGATATAATCTATATATATATATATATATATACCATTATTCTATAACCCGTTTTGAAGAATACAAAGTTAGACATTCGGTGTTATAATAAAGTACCCAATTGGACTTACAATCCGGTTTGTTATTCAAAACGTGAACTCACACGCGGTCTATTTTTCGGTTTTTCGAACAATTATAACCTTCAAAACCCTTTTCTCAAAATCATGTTGAACACACTCAAAACATTGATTTTATTAGGGCAGTATCATCAGAATTGGTTGTGAAGAAGATTAGAAGAGGTTTGGAATCGAAAGGAGCGACGAAACGAGAAATTTTCACCCGGAAACAGAACCACACGCACGGTCCGTGCCCTAGGGGCGCACGACCCGTGCGTGATGTGCCAAATTATATGGCCATCTGCGAAGTGGGCGCACGGTTCGTGCCCAGGGGCGCACGACCAGTGCGTCCTGTTCTGTTTCTAAATTTCAATTTGATTCTCTCGTTCCGCTTCTCCGTTCGCGCCCAACCCAAATTCCGATCTAATTCCAACCTTGAAACAGATATTATACATTGCATTCCAGACAATATTCCAGTATAAACATTGAAATCAACAATCAATAGAATACACATATATTTTTATAAAAACCGTAAAAGATTATTTTCCCGAAAAACGGTTTTCGACTCGATAATCTTTCGAAAGCGAAATAGCTTCACAAACAGAATTTCAGAGCATTCAAGTCAATAAATATGAATCCCTAATCACGGAATTTGCCGAGACTTCGAAACGCTCCAACACGTAACCGCTCGAAGAATCCCCGAATTTGATTCCCACGCTCCAATGACTTCGAAACCGCTTCAACACTAGCCCCACCACATAACCAGCTACTGGAGCGTACCCAAATGCATCGCAATTCAACAACGTAATTCCCTTCTCATGACGATCTAACCTCAACTCCGAGCACGCGGCCACTAACTCCGAATTCAGTTTGGCAGCATCTGTAAGCTACTTTGCAGCAAACATAACTCATTCAATTCTTAACCAAAACCATCAAACCAGGGGCCAAACATGAAGGAAATTTTGTCTAGTTTCTAAAGCAACAAAAATGAGCTTAAAACAAGGTATGTGCAGTGAGTTATGAAGAGAATACCAAAGACTACTCATCATGGATTTGTTTGCAAAAGTTTCCAGCCACTATGCTTCCTTCATCAAGCCCTCTTAGCTCCACGAATTTGGACTCCAAAACCACCAATCTAACTTCAATATAGTAGATTTACACCTCCTCTAACATTATGCAAGAGCCCAGACCTTGAATCCGCTCTAAACATAGACATGCAAAGCCCCAATCAAGCTCCTACCCCAAAAAGCTACTCAAGTGAGTTCCAAACAAGTGAGTCCACTTCCTCACAACCCCAACTCAGAAAATTCTACAACCATAACCCTTTACTTGATGACCTAGTACCAAGACCAGCTCCAAAACAACATTTGTAGCTCCCAAGATCAGCATGCAAGGCTGGAAGTGGTGATTGGAAGCTCAAAATCCCACATGCATTTCAATTGAAGAATCAAGAGACAATGAGATGGATGAACTCAGAATTTGCTTCCTTTCCTAAGCCCAAATGCGATGGTGATGATGATACAATGATAGAAGGGATGTGTTGGTAGTGATTTTTGCTTCAATGGAGAAGATTTGGGGAGAATCCTCTTCTCCTATTTCCTCTTCTCTCTCTCGGCTCCCTACTCTCCCTACTCTCTCTTTTCTTTTCTCAATTTCAGCAAAAATGAAGAATGAGAGGGAAGGGTGTTGTGTTGTGTTTTTATTTGAAGTGGGTGAGAATTAAAGGGGTCAGCTGGGTGTGTTGTTAGAGGGAAAGGACCAAAATGCCCTTACCCTTAATTCTCACTTAAATTCATTCTAATCCATCCAACACTCATGAATCCATATAACTTAGCAATTTAAATAGCATTTCCATAATCCTGGCATGTTTAGGACTTGATCCATTATTTCATCGAATAGGACATCTTCAACATGAGGCAAAATGACGATTTTACCCTTGTGCTCTAATTCCCACAACAATTCACACAATCCGAATAAAATTATATACAATTCATATGATTGAGCAATTAAATATTGCTTTCGCGACAAGGTCATGTCCGAGACTCGATTTATCATTTAATCGAATAATAAATCGTGAGTTAATTTCGTAAACCGAGATTAACGAAACTAGGGGTGTTACAGCGTCAGTTTTAGATTTTGGTGTTATGTTGAACTCATTTGATCCATGTACTAGAAACTTTTGTTTAAACATTGTTATCTTGTTGTGTGCTAAAAATAATTTGAAATATTCAATACTTACTTTGTTATCAAGTGTGTGTGTTAAAGAATGATTTTTTTTTTTATTTTTAAGGTATTGAATAGCAATTTGTCATAAAAAGGGTATTGAATAGAATCATATAGCAAAAATAGTAGTATACAATGTTAACACAATTTAAATTTAGTAGCACTTAAAAATTAAATTTAGAAGGCCAATTTAATAGATAAATTGAATTTAAGGGGAAAATATGTAGATTTATATGGTTGATTTAATAAATAACTATTTTAATCTATTTTAGTAAAAAAGCGGTTTACCCAGACGAACAATTTTTAGAATAATAATAATACTGTTAAACACTATTTAGAAGAATAAAATAATTGTTTTTTTGAAGATAAAGAATAAAAATAATATTTATAATTTATAATTATTATAAAAGGAATGGTTCATTCAACAATTCCGCACGTAAATCCCTGGGCCAGCTGTCCCACCCTTCGAGGTGCCTCCAATCCAGTGAGGGGATTAGTCACTGCGTTCGGCGGTGGACACTCTGGTTAATACAAAAAAAACAATTCCGCACGTAATGCTGGTAAAAAACAATTCCCCATGTAAAAAAAAGTGAAGTAATAGGCAAAAAAATATTAAAAAAGAATCCCGGTAAACAAAAAATGAACAAGAAAAAAATAGCAGTAAAAAGGAAGCCCGATAGAATCAATGTATTTTCTGTACCAAAAAAAAAAGAATCAATGTATTTTAATAGTAGAGGGTAAGAAAGTCAATTTATAAATAAGACCTCCATTTCCCCTCTTTTTCACAAAATGTAACATACAAACAAGGGGATGGTTTTCCCTCCCCTCCTCCTCCTCCCCTCCCCCTCTAACTCCCAAACAGATCCTAAGGTTTTGAAGTATAGAAGCAGCAAGAATAGCAATAAGGTAGTATCTCAGTCCAGTCCTAAAGCCTTGAAGAAGAGTGAAACTTATCAATGCGAATAATGTGACAAGACGTTCAAAACCTCTCAAGCAGGGTTTCAAATTGCGGACCGCAACAGGTGTTGCGGCCGCAATATTGCGGTTGCGGGAGTCGCCGCAACGGCATCCCACCGCAATTGTGTTGTGATCTTCAATCCCCTGTTTTTTCCGCAACGTAACCACATCGAAACCGCAATGGAACCGAAACAGCTCCGCAACGACCTTGTTTTAACCACATCAGCTTCAAGCAGTACTCTGTTGTACTCAGTAGTCAGTACAATCCGATAATCAAATTTCCCAGACTGAAAAGGAGACTCTCTTACCTTTCTACTATTCTTTTTCTTCCACTTTACTCATTTAGAAGAAAACTCAGATTTACATCTACTGATCTACCTTCCTTCCTCTCCTCTACTTTCCTTTCCTCTCTTCTCAAAGACTCCACGCCACCTCTCTCCCTCTTTCTGGTAATGTTTCTCTCCTGATCTGGATCTATTTTCTGCTCATTTCCTTCCTTCCTTCTAATCTTCTTCTTTGGTATTAGTTAGCTGCTGTGGGGGTTGTTTTGTGCCACTGTGGGGTTTGGGTTGTGATGGAGTGAGTGATGGTGTGTGTGTCGTGGGGTGGGGGGTCTGTGTGTGTGGTTGAGAAGTGTGGGGTTTGTGTGTCGTGTGTTGTGATTTGTGTGTGTGGGTTGTGTGTGGTTGAGAAGTGAGAAGGATTTGAAGGGACTGTGGCCTGTTTTTTTTGTTGGGAATTTAGGGAGATTTGGTTTTGAGTTTTGACTTGTGTGTGTGTTTAGTCTTTTTTTTTACCCCAAAATGTGGATCATGCGTGGGCTGTAGTGTGGCCGTTGGCCAGCAACACTTTTTTGCACAATTTGTTTTTTTATCAATGAGTACTAATTTGGTCAAAAAAACAATGAGTATTAATTTATAATTAATTTATAGTTAATTAAATTATTTGTATTGAAATTTGAAAGTATGTGTATTGTGTGGTGAAAATATGACGTTGCTTTTTACAATTAGATTGTATAAAGTGTAATCTCAATTTTATTCTAATTTCGTTTAAATTAAAATCATTTGTGACTTGTTTGTATTATATGTTATATATTATATACTATGAAATTATTACTTCTTTATGTCATGCTTATATTTGCTTAAATAATAGATTTTAGAAAGTTTTATTATTTAGATTATGTTCGTTTCACTACAATTAATGATCTAATGTCTTGAAAATGAATGGAATTTTATAAAAAAACTATAAATAAAAGATATATAAAGAATTATCTAACACCCCGGTATTTTTATCGAGTAAAAATACCCAAGTGCACCATCCCTAAAACATCAGAGATATATTTAAATACCGGGGTTCAATATCGTACAAGAAAGCGGAAATAAATACATAACGTTAAAGACAAAATGTCTTGATACACAGATAACAAGGAAAGATATACACTTAAGCATAAAGCTAAGTCTTCAGCAACCATCTGAATATCACCTACTCGTGCCTCTTGGATCTCCACTTTCCCTGTTTATCTGTAAAACAACAACATATAAACAATGAGATACAATCTCAGTGAGTTCTACCGAGACCCCTACTAACTCTCTCGGTCAAATTATGGATTTGTTTTAACTTAACACGACACCGACTGCATTACTGCTAAACCCCGATGAACGTGTTATAACTCTGCATGACACTGACTGCATTACTGCTAAACCCCGGTGAATCGCACAACAACAAAGTACGGCACTGACTGCATGACTACTAAACCCCGGTGTATCGCACAACAAACAAAGTACGGCACCGACTGCTAAACCCCGGTGTATCGCACAACAAATAAAGTACGGCACCGACTGCATGACTGCTGAACCCCGGTGTATCGCACAATAAACTTTTAACATAACACCGACTGCATTACTCTGCTATATCCCCGGTGAACCCTCTTACCAATAGTATATACCTAATGGCACGGAGCCTAAGGTAAGAGTGCATGACTACGCCGCCTTAGTATGTTAACATGGGTCGTCACCCAACTCGATATAATAAATATATCTACAGACACATGAACTCAGGGTTCATTACCTCAGACAATCAATTGAACATTTAATTCACATTACAATTTAAATCCGCATTCACTCTCGCATACTAATTCATCACCTTTCAACACATTTTACGTCTCCAAAAACAGTTTATTTTACCTTAAAAATAGAATTTTCAGTTAGGCCTCTGAATAAGCTTTAAAACGCGTCTTAGAACACCTCAATCGGGTTCCCGGATCAAAAGATATCGCGAAAATAAAATCAGTGAATAGTTGCTGAAAATCTACAAATCGTCGCAACGCGAAAGGATACCGTCGCGACGCGAAAAGCATCAGGAATATTTTCGTTGTAAAATCAGGCTTGGTCGCGACGCGATGAGAGTGGGGCGCGACGCGATGGCAGTCAGCTGTTGCAGAATTTTAGGCGGTTTCGCGTGAAATTCGCGATTCCGCTCAATTCCGATTGAAAATAGTTTTGACAACCATAAAAACAGTCCCAATCAAAGTCACACAATCAATGAAATCAATCAAAAACTCATTGTAAATGAATTGTGTTAAAATACGACATATTTTCCAAATAACGGTTTTTGACTCGAAAATTCTCGAACGATTTTTGTTCCGATCGAAAACAGTCCAAACAACCACACCAACATATCCGATCAACATCGCACAATCAGTCCATATTCCAGCGAAAGCGATAAATCAATCAAAACTCGACATAAACGAGTTTTATCCAAAAACGATATATTTCGAAATAACGGTTTTCGACTCAAAAACTCTCGAAACCAATCAACATAAAAATCATACTAAAACGGAATAAACCTAAACGTAAGTAAAACTCACCCTCGAAGCGAGAGCTGACACCGAGCCGAAATCACCGCGACTTCAAAATCACCACATAACCACACGAACAATCCCCGCATAAACTTCCACGCTCCGACGACGCCCAAATCCGCTTCCAATCTTTCCGCTCGATCCTGAGACATCTCTTTCACCGAAATACTGAATTCCTCGAAATCTCCCATTTGAACCCTAATCACCAACCAACTTCCAATTCGCGAAATTGAACTTCGTTCCGCACTCAATACGCTTCGAGTTCGCTCCTAATCACCTTGAGTCATCAAACACTATTCATCATCTTCAACCTTCAAATCACTATTCACACATAACCCCAAATCTTGATTTTTCAACCCAAACTCACCCAACTAGCTTCCAATCTCCCAATCGAACTTCAATCACCGATCCACCATCCTTGGGTTCGCGCCAAACACCATCCCAAGCTATCCTTGAGCTTGAACCATCAAAAACCTCCATTTCCTTCAAACTTTCGAAAATGGCAAAGTGAGAGAGAGAGAGAGAGAGAGTTGTTTGCGATGAAATTGGTACCAAATCGAAGAGGAAGGAACGCCGATCACTTTTCGTGTTGGAAGGAAGTCGTTTTGATGAGCCTTTGAACTTCCTTTTTCCTCTTCTTCTCCTTCACCCATTCTTTTCTCTTCTTTTTCCTTTTCTCTCTTTTCTCTCTGTTTCTCTTCTCTGTCTCTCGCTTCCTTTCCTTTCTTTCCTTTAATTCTTTTTAATTCTCTTTCTTTTCACTCACACACACACACATATCTATATTTATTTAATATATAAGTGGTAACGTGGTCAAATTACCACATTGCCCATAATCTCTAATTTCGATTCTAAATCGTCCTTGACCCGTATTATCCGGTTAACGATCCTATGTCAATCTAATAATTATATTTAGCACTCGATAATTTTACAAATTAAGTACTAAATTAATTCAATTGGGTTAACATCCAAATAATTCGGTTAATTATTTTGAGGATGTTACAAATTACAAATATTATAGGATTTTTTTAAAAAATTTTGTGCAAATATAAAATTATTTCACGCCCCATCGACCCCAATACGCATCACAGCGACCGCAAATGGCCGTAGCCGCAACCACAACTGCCGCAACCGCAACACGACCGCAACCGCAATTTGAAACCTTGCTCTCAAGCACTTGGACATCAGAAAACCCGTTACAATGAGCTAAGCCTCTGCTAAGAAAATGAAAGATCTA
Source organism: Astragalus membranaceus (assembly GCA_039519185.1). Lineage (NCBI taxonomy): Eukaryota > Viridiplantae > Streptophyta > Magnoliopsida > Fabales > Fabaceae > Astragalus > Astragalus membranaceus. The sequence goes on along the minus strand of CM076854.1, from coordinate 36,843,466 downwards.
GAGAGGCCAATCACATCATCACATGAATCTTTTATAATTTGTATATAATGATACAATAATCCTTTTACATATTCTTGAGTTATGAAGATGTTCAGCACAGTACCTGGAAGTCTGAAAGGTTTAGGGTATGTTTGGGAGGGGGATTTGGGAGGGTTTTGGAGGGGAGGGCTTGGTCTATATTTTAATATCTTGTTGAGATTTTAAAAATTTGAAAGAATAGCATTTCATTTTTGCTTAGAAACATTTTATAGCTTCCTCAATTTGGAATTGAAAATCAAGCCCTCCCCCCCTCCCCCCTCCCCTCCCCCCCTCCCCTCCTAAACCCTCCATCCAAACATACCCTTAGAATCTGAGAACCCATTTCCTGAGAACATGTTCAGTTGAAAGGTGTGTCATTTTGTGATTCTGAATTTTGCGTATTCCTCCTTTCGTTGTTTATGATTTGTTCAGGAATACTCTCAAACCTTTATTTGATTAATAATGATTTAAGGCTATTATTTCGAGACTGCTGCTAAAGAAAAGTGTAGGGAAAGTCTATCAATGCCGAGACTATGATAGGACTGATAGAGTAAATAATGAGTCACATTGTAACACATTGTAAACCAGAGTTGTAACTAGACTAGTTAGTATTTTACCACTTACAGTTATATTAGTAACTAAGGAAGTAATCAGCTAAACTGCATATATATACATTCTGTGATGTAATAACTGAATTACTTTTACCATTCATCTCAATAAACTGTTTCTCTCCAAGATTCCAATGGGTCCCTTTCTCTCTCAACTCCTCTCACCGGAATCCTTCATGGTATCAATCGCCATTGAAGGTCATGTGGCTGTCGCTGCTTCAATCCTTCGCTTCCGTTATCCTTGCGCTTCATCACTTCGCTTCTGTTAAAGCTGTCCCAGATTCACACAGAATCGTGTGATTCTTGCGTTTTCCCCCAAATCGTTGATCTCAAATCCCTAAATCGCTTTCGTCTTCAACATTCCTCTTTCGATTTCGACTTCGATCGCGTCACTTCATCTTCAACACAGCAATGGCACAAGTTCCAGAATCATCTCTGAATGTTCCGCCACCGCAGAGCGGCACAGAAATGGCGGTTGATACTCCGGCGCAGGAGGCGTTCCGGTTAATAAAGCTCTGAAACTCTCGATCAAGCTCGACGAGAAGAATTTCCTTCTCTGGAACCAACAGATTGAAGGCGTGGTGAAGTCTCACAAGATCCAGAGGTTTCTTGTGAATCCAGAGATTCCACCTCAGTTTTCCTCCGACAAAGATCGTCGGAACGGTGTCTTCTCCGACGCCTACGATGCGTGGCTGGTTCAGGACCAAACCATCTTTATGTGGTTGCTCTCAACTCTGTCTGACTCTGTTCTCCCTAAGGTCCTCTCATGTGAACATTCTTGGCAGATTTGGGACAAAATTCATGGCCATTTCCAGGCGCATCTAAAGGCGAAAGCACGCCAGTTGAAGTCAGAACTGAAATATACCAAGAAAGGATCAAGAACCATCAGAGTATGTTTCTCGCATTCACGCTCTCGCGGCATCGCTTGCAGCAACTGGTTCTGTTGTGCCTGAATCTGATCTCTGTGATATTGTTTTGGATGGACTTCCTGAGGAGTTCAACAGCTTTGTGATGATGATGTATGGAAGGCCTGAATCTGGTGACCTCACAAAACTTGAATCTCTGTTGCATGTCCAAGAAGCGCAGCTTGAGAAATTCAACCAAGAATTAACTGTGGCAAATGTCTCAGCAAACATAGCTTACAAGAACTTAGGCAACTCTGGTAACAATAACTGGCGTGGTAACTGTAACGCCCAAATATTTAATTAAATTATTTAATTAAATATTTAGGTATTCAATTATTTATTTTATTTATTTTAGTTGGTGTAATTATATTAACGTTGGATTGAGAGGTGTGTAATTGGATTTTAGGTGATGGTGTTAGTGATCGGGCTTAAGCTGGACGAAAGCCCGTGATCCAAGCCCACTATCTAGGCGCATAGGAGAAGCGCCTAGGCTAGGTTTAGGTGGCATTTTGCGAATTGACTTGAGAAAGAGAGAAAGAGAGTGGCGAAATAGAGAGAGGAGAAGAGAGAAGAGTACGGCGCATATCCAAGGGGGAGGGAGAAGAGGAATTTGCGAATCCAAGGGAGCAGAGAGGAGCTGTGTTGCTGAGGTTTTGTTGGTGACTCGATCAAGAGAATTGGTGCTCTCCTACTATAAGGTAAGTGTGGGGTTCTTCCTTATAATAGGGTTTTATGATGGGGTTTATGTGGGAATAGATCCTATGATGCCTAGGGCTTGATTTTGATGTGTAGTTTGGTGTTAGTCGAATTGTATATAGGTTGATTGAAAAATACTTGCTCGTTGGTGCTTGTTGTGATCCTAAAATTGGCGATTCATTATTGTTAGTCCTAATTGCATGTTAGGTGTTCGATAAATCGTTTGTTTGGTGTTGTGATTCACAAATTATGGTGATTGATATTGGTGATTAAGATTTGGTGATGTAAATTGGTGAAATAACAAAAATGTAGACCCTAGGGCGCCATGGGCGCCATTGTTCTAGTTGCTGATTTTGGCGCCCTGCTGCTGGGCGCCGTGTTCCATGTTGCGTTTTGGTGTCATGTTGCTGTTTTTGGCGCCCTGTTCCTGGGCGCCGTGTCTGGTGGGTGTGTCCGTGTGCCAGTGTTGTTCTTGCCAAGTCTGTTGTCACTGAGACAGAAGCTGTCGAAGTGCTGAGACAGAAGCTGTCGAAATGCTGAGACAGAAGCTGTCGAAGTTGCTGAGACAGAAGCTGTCGAAGTGGTGAGACAGAAGCTGTCGAAGTGCTGAGACAGAAGCTGTCGAGGCGCCCTGTTGGTGGGTGCCAGGCCTGATGTTGCTGTTGTTGTCTTAGGTGCCCAGTGCCTGGGCGCCATTTTCAGGATGTTGCTCAATTTTTCCCCGGTTTTGTTTTTGACATATCTTTTGACTCGGGTGTCCGATTTAGACGTTTCAAAATGTTTTGGAAAGCTTATTTAGAGGCCTAATTGAATATTCTAATTTGAGGCAAAGTGGCCCATTTTTCTGGAAAAGTTGTTTACCGTTGGTGTAGTCGTTAAATGGTGATGTTTTAAAAGAAAATTGTCGTGTCTCAAATACTTTGAAAAATTGTCGTTTGTCTCCGGTGTTGTGAAAAACCCTTGTGTCTCAAATGTTTTAGTAAATTGTTGTCATCTTGGTGTATTGGTGCTGTTTTGGAAAATTGTTGTCTCCTTGGTGTCTTGGTGTTGTTTTGGGAAATTGTTGTCCTCTAGGTGTCTTGGTGCGGTTTGATGCTAGTTGTGAAGGCTCAAACCTTGGTGTTGTTGGAACTAGGTGTGAAGGTTCCAAGTATTGGCGTTCTGTTGTGTCGGGTAATTTGGTGTTTCGGTGTCGTTGTGGCTAGGTGTGAAAGCTCAACTTTGGTGATAGTTGGTGATTGTTGTTGGTGTGTCACATTGTGACTAACTTGGTGATTGTCTGTGTGCATTCATGGTGTCGCATACAGCATATGCATTATTTTGGTGAAGACCTTTGGTCTTGGAGCTACGTGTGAAAGCTCAAATTTTTATAAAAACTGGTGAGTCTGGTGTGAAAGCTCGATTTTTGGTGAATTGGTGAGCCTGGTGTGAAAGCTCTCAATTTTGGTGACGCCCCTATTTACGGGCAAGACTTTTGGTGATTTTGGTACCACATGCATATGCCCGTTGGTGTGGGTTGCATTCATGCATCGTCATGACATTTGGTGACTGGTTGAGATTGTTTATAATTTGATGTAATGTTTATAATTGGACGTATGTGTATAAATTGATGTGTGTAGTGAAGTGGTAGATATAGTATCATGTTCTAGTATACTTCCTAGCATTTTATGCTATTATATTGAAGATATCTCACCCCTTCTGTTTGAATGTTACCCCTATGCGGTAACGTGCAGGTGATTGCGAGTGAAGGCTTAGGTACCTTCGCTATTCTGAGTCGGTGTCGTCGGTGTCCTTGCTTTGATGTGTAACACTCAAGGGGGGGGGGGGGAATAAACGCTGAACTTGGTTGTTATATTCTATTGTTTGGAGTCCATTCAGGACGTTGTTATTTTATGTTTTTAGAACTTATATTTTATTCCGCTGCGTGGTGATGTATTTTTGACCAGGTGTTATTCATGTCATATGAGACATTTTATTTAACGATGATGTGTGACATCCCTTTTGAAGTACGAAATAAATTTTTGTAACTCTGATTTTATTAAATAATTACCGGGTAGAAAAGGGTGTTACATTAGTGGTATCAGAGCAAAAGTTCGGGCTGTCCGGCCAAGTTGTCCAGTCGTAGTGTCAATTGACAATAGTGTGTTGTCAATTATATCTAATTGTTGTTTGTTTTGTAGCAAGTGAGTTGAAATGGCTGGGAGAAACGACACTGCAATTGCTGCTGCTCTAGCTGCTATGGCACAAGCTGTGCAGAATCAACAGAATGCTGGTGAGAATGCTGGGGCTCGGAGTTTGGCTACCTTTCGAAGAGAGAACCCGCCTACATTCAAGGGCAAGTATGATCCTGATGGTGCTTTAGCTTGGTTGAAGGAAATGGAGAGGATTTTTCGAGTGATGAATTGTACCCAATCACAGAAGGTCCGCTATGGTACGCATATGCTAGCTGAGGAAGCTGATGATTGGTGGTTAGAGACGAGGCAGAGGTTGGAGGCTGCTAATGAAGAGATTACCTGGGAAGTGTTCAGCAGAGAGTTTAACCGTAAGCATTATCCGGAAGATGAAACAGGGGAGTATGTCCGTATCGGAGTATGCCGCTAAGTTCGTGGAGCTGGCAAAGTTCTATCCGCATTACACTGGAGCTAATGCTGAGTTTTCTAAGTGTATCAAGTTTGAGAATGGTTTGAGGCCCGAGATCAAGAAGGCAATCGGATATCAAAAGATCCGTGTTTTTGCTGACTTGATTGATAGTTGCAGGATTTTTGAGGAGGATAGTAATGCTCACTTCAAGATTGTGAATGATAAGAGGAGAAAGTTTCAAGGCCGTAGTAAGTCGTATGAGGGCGGTGGTCTGCTACAACTGTGGTGAAGAGGGGCACATTAGTACTCAGTGCCCGAAGCCGAAGAAAGAAAGGTCCAGTGGGAAGTTGTTTGCTTTAGCAGGTGATGAGCCCACTGAAGATGATGGACTCATTAGAGGTTCGTGCTTCATTAATGATACTCCTTTAAAGTCTATTGTTGATACTGGTGCTACTCATTGCTTTATCGCTGCTGATTGTTGTAAGAAGTTGGGTCTTATATTGTCTGCTATGGATGGAGAGATGGTTGTCGACATTCCAGCTAAGGGGTCGGTAACTACCTCTCTAGTATGTTCTCAGTGTCCCTTGTCGATCTTCGACAGAGACTTTGTTGTGGATTTTGTTTGTTTGCCGCTGAAGGGATTAGATGTAATTTTGAGCATGAACTGGTTGGAGCATAACCATGTTCGCATGGATTGTCGTCGCAAGTCTGTGAGCTTTGGAGAGGAAGAGTCTGGTTTGTTATCTGCTAGTCAGTTGCGGAAGTTAGCAAAGGAGGGAGTTCAGTTATTCTCGCTGATGGCATCGCTGTCTGTTCAGAATCAAGCTATCATTCAAGAGCTGCAGGTGGTGCGCGAATTTTCTGAAGTCTTTCCTGATGAGATTCCTAGTGTACCGCCTGAGAGGGAAGTGAAGTTTTCTATTGATCTGGTACCCGGTACGAGGCCTGTGTCTATGGCACCGTACAGGATGTCTGCATCGGAATTGTCTGAGTTGAAGAAGCAACTTGAAGATCTGCTTGAGAAGAAGTTTATTAGGCCGAGTGTATCGCCGTGGGGAGCTCCTGTGTTGCTGGTGAAGAAGTAGGATGGGAGCATGAGGTTGTGTGTTGATTATAGGCAGCTGAATAAGGTGACCATTAAGAACAAGTATCCACTGCCGAGGATAGATGATTTGATGGATCAGTTAGTGGGTGCTCGAGTGTTCAGCGAGGTTGATTTGAGATCAGGTTATCATCAGATCAAGGTGAAGGACGAAGATGTTCAGAAGACTGCTTTCAGGACGCGGTATGGGCATTATGAGTATTCGGTGATGCCGTTTGGTGTCACTAACGCGCCGGGTGTATTTATGGAGTACATGAATCGTATATTCCATACTTACTTGGATCGGTTCGTGGTTGTGTTCATTGACGACATCCTGATTTATTCAAAGTCGGAAGAAGAGCATGTGGAGCATTTGAGATTAGTATTGGAGATCCTGAAAGAGAAAAAGCTGTATGCAAAGTTGTCTAAGTGTGAGTTCTGGTTGTCAGAAGTAAGTTTTCTGGGTCATATCATTTCTGATAGGGGTATTGCTGTGGATCCGTCTAAGGTTGATGCCGTGATGCAGTGGGAGATTCCGAAGTCGGCTACGGAGATTAGAAGCTTCTTAGGGTTGGCTGGTTACTACAGAAGGTTCATCAAAGGTTTTTCTAAGTTGGCCCTTCCGTTGACGCAGTTGACTTGTAAGGGTAAAGCTTTTGTGTGGGATGCTCGTTGTGAGGAAAGTTTCCTTGAGTTGAAGAAGAGATTGACGACGTCTCCTGTTTTGACGTTGCCAAATCCGGGAGAGCCGTTCGTGGTGTATTGTGATGCTTCGAAGATGGGTCTAGGTGGCGTGCTTATGCAAGATGGGAAAGTGATTGCTTATGCGTCGAGGCAGTTAAGGGTTCATGAGAAGAATTATCCAACGCATGATTTGGAGTTGGCTGCAGTAGTCTTTGTGCGGAAGATTTGGAGGCACTATTTGTATGGTTCCAGATTTGAGGTGTTCAGTGATCATAAGAGTTTGAAATACTTGTTTGACCAGAAGGAGCTGAATATGAGGCAGCGAAGGTGGCTAGAATTGTTGAAAGATTATGATTTCGGTTTGAACTATCATCCAGGCAAAGCTAATGTCGTGGCTGATGCTTTAAGTCGAAAGTCCTTGCATATGTCGGCAATGATGGCTAAGGAGTTAGAGTTGATTGAGGAATTCAGGGATTTGAGTTTGGTTTGTGAAGTGTCGTCCCAGAGTGTTAAGTTGGGTATGTTGAAGATTAATAATGAGTTCCTTGACAGTATCAGAGGAGCCCAGAAATTGGATATCAAGTTGGTGGATTTGATGGTCGGGGATGATCAGCCCGAGGGTAGTGATTTTAAGTTGGATGCGCATGGTGTTTTGAGATTTCGTAATAGGATTTGTATTCCTGAAGGTGCAGAGCTGAAGAGAGCAATTTTAGAAGAGGGTCATCGAAGTAAGTTGAGTATTCATCCGGGAGCTACGAAGATGTATCAAGATCTGAAGAAGTTGTTTTGGTGGCCTGATATGAAGCAAGATGTGGCGCAGTTCGTTTATGCATGTTTGACTTGCCAGAAGTCAAAGGTGGAGCATCAGAAGCCTGCTGGACTGATGCAACCGTTAGAAATTCCGGAGTGGAAATGGGATAGCATTTCGATGGATTTTGTGACAGGATTGCCTAATACTGCGAAAGGGTATGATGCAATTTGGGTGATTGTTGACAGGTTGACAAAATCGTCTCATTTTGTTCCTATCAGCATCACGTATCCTGTATCGAAGTTGGCAGAGATTTATATCCGGGAGATTGTGAAGCTTCATGGAGTTCCTAAGAGTATTGTTTCGGATCGAGACCCGAGGCTCACTTCAGATTTTTGGAAAAGTTTGCAAGAGAAGTTGGGGTCTAAGCTGAGGTTGAGTTCGGCATATCATCCTCAGACAGATGGTCAGTCAGAGAGGACAATTCAGTCATTAGAAGATTTGTTGAGGGCTTGTGTTTTGGAACAAGGAGGTTCGTGGGATTCCTACCTTTCGTTGATTGAGTTCACGTATAACAATAGTTACCATTCGAGTATCGGGATGGCACCTTTTGAGGCATTGTATGGTCGGAAGTGTAGAACCCCGTTGTGTTGGTATGAGTCTGGAGAGAGTGTGGTGCTTGGACCGGAAATTGTTCGAGAGACAACCGAGAAGATAAAGTTGATCCGTGAGAAGATGAAGGCTTCGCAGAGTCGTCAGAAGAGTTATCATGACAAGAGGAGAAAAGATTTAGAGTTCCAGGAAGGTGAGCATGTATTTTTGAGAGTCACTCCAGTGACCGGTGTTGGCCGTGATTTGAAGTCGAAGAAGCTCACTCCTCGATTCATTGGTCCTTATCAGATTTCCGGGAGAGTTGGGAATGTAGCGTATAGAGTGGCTTTACTGCCAAATCTTTCGAATTTGCACGACGTGTTTCATGTGTCGCAACTTTAAAAGTATGTTTCGGATCCATCTCATGTGATCCACATGGATGATGTGGAGGTGTGGGATAATCTCACGGTGGAGACTATGCCCGTACGGATTGAAGACCATGAGGTGAAGGTGTTAAGAGGCAAGGAAATTGCATTGGTGAAGGTGGTCTGGTTAGGAGCTGCTGGTGAAAGCATGACTTGGGAGTTGGAGATTAAGATGCGGGAGTCCTATCCAGAGCTGTTTGATTCAGGTGAGTTTTTGAGGACGAAAACATTCTAAGTGGGGGAGAGTTGTAACGCCCAAATATTTAATTAAATTATTTAATTAAATATTTAGGTATTCAATTATTTATTTTATTTATTTTAGTTGGTGTAATTATATTAACGTTGGATTGAGAGGTGTGTAATTGGATTTTAGGTGATGGCATTAGTGATCGAGCTTAAGCTGGAGGAAAGCCCGTGATCCAAGCCCACTAGCTAGGTGCATATGAGAAGCGCCTAGGCAAGGTTTAGGTGGCATTTTGCGAATTGACTTGAGAAAGAGAGAAAGAAAGTGGCGAAATAGAGAGAGGAGAAGAGAGAAGAGTACGGCGCATATCCAAGGGGGAGGGAGAAGAGGAATTTGCGAATCCAAGGGAGCAGAGAGGAGCTGTGTTGCTGAGGTTTTGTTGGTGACTCGATCAAGAGAATTGGTGCTCTCCTACTATAAGGTAAGGGTGGGGTTCTTCCTTATAATAGGTTTTTATGATGGGGTTTATGTGGGAATAGATCCTATGATGCCTAGGGCTTGATTTTGATGTGTAGTTTGGTGTTAGTCGAATTGTATATAGGTTGATTGAAAAATACTTGCTCGTTGGTGCTTGTTGTGATCCTAAAATTGGTGATTCATTGTTGTTAGTCCTAATTGCATGTTAGGTGTTCGATAAAACGTTTGTTTGGTGTTGTGATTCACAAATTATGGTGATTGATATTGGTGATTAGGATTTGGTGATGTAAATTGGTGAAATAACAAAAATGTAGACCCTACGGCGCCATGGGCGCCATTGTTCTAGTTGCTGATTTTTGCACCCGGCTGCTGGGCGCCGTGTGCCATGTTGCGTTTTGGTGTCATGTTGCTATTTTTGGCGCCCTGTGCCTGGACGCCGTGTCTGGTGGGTGTGTCCGTGTGCCAGTGTTGTTCCTGCCAAGTCTGTTGTCACTGAGACAGAAGCCGTCGAAGTGCTGAGACAGAAGCTGTCGAAATGCTGAGACAGAAGCTGTCGAAGTTGCTGAGACAGAAGCTGGCGAAGTGCTGAGACAAAAGCTGTCGAAGTGCTGAGACAGAAGCTGTCAAAGTGCTGAGATAGAAGCTGTCGAGGCGCCCTGTTGGTGGGCGCCAGGCCTGATGTTGCTGTTGTTGTCTTAGGTGCCCAGTGCCTGGGCGCCATTTTCAGGATGTTGCTCAATTTTTCCCCGGTTTTGTTTTTGACATATCTTTTGACTCGGGTGTCCGATTTAGACGTTTCAAAATGTTTTGGAAAGCTTATTTAGAGGCCTAACTGAATATTCTAATTTGAGGCAAAGTGGCCCATTTTTCTGGAAAATTTGTTTACCGTTGGTGTAGTCGTTAAATGGTGATGTTTTAAAAGAAAATTGTCGTGTCTCAAATACTTTGACAAATTGTCGTTTGTCTACGGTGTTGTGAAAAACCCTTGTGTCTCAAATGTTTTAGTAAATTGTCGTCATCTTGGTGTATTGGTGCTGTTTTGGAAAATTGTTGTCTCCTTGGTGTCTTGGTGTTGTTTTGGGAATTTGTTGTCCTCTAGATGTCTTGGTGCGGTTTGATGCTAGTTGTGAAGGCTCAAACCTTGGTGTTGTTGGAACTAGGTGTGAAGGTTCCAAGTATTGGCGTTCTGTTGTGTCGGGTAATTTGGTGTTTCGGTGTCGTTGTGGCTAGGTGTGAAAGCCCAACTTTGGTGATAGTCGGTGATTGTTGTTGGTGTGTCACATTGTGACTAACTTGGTGATTGTCTGTGTGCATTCATGGTGTCGCATACAGCATATGCATTATTTTGGTGAAGACCTTTGGTCTTGGAGCTAGGTGTGAAAGCTCAAATTTTTATAAAAACTGGTGAGCCTGGTGTGAAAGCTCGATTTTTGGTGAATTGGTGAGCCTGGTGTGAAAGCTCTCAATTTTGGTGACGCCCCTATTTACGGGCAAGACTTTTGGTGATTTTGGTACCACATTCATATGCCCGTTGGTGTGGGTTTCATTCATGCATCGTCATGACATTTGGTGACTGGTTGAGATTGTTTATAAATTGATGTAATGTTTATAATTGGACGTATGTGTATAAATTGATGTGTGTAGTGAAGTGGTAGATATAGTATCATGTTCTAGTATACTTCCTATCATTTTATGCTATTATATTGAAGATATCTCACCCCTTCTGTTTGAATGTTACCCCTATGCGGTAACGTGCAGGTGATTGCGAGTGAAGGCTTAGGTACCTTCGCTATTCTGAGTCGGTGTCGTCGGTGTCCTTGCTTTGATGTGTAACACTCAAGGGAGAGGGGGGGGGGGGGGAATAAACGCTGAACTTGGTTGTTATATTCTATTGTTTGGAGTCCATTCAGGACGTTGTTATTTTATGTTTTTAGAACTTATATTTTATTCCGCTGCGTGGTGATGTATTTTTGACCAGGTGTTATTTATGTCATATGAGATACGAAATAAATTTTTGTAACTCTGATTGTATTAAATAATTACCGGGTAGAAAAGGGGTGTTACAGTAACAGCAATTGGCGTGGCCGTGGCAGGTCTAGCCGTGGTCATGGTCGCGCCGGAACCCAAGGTCGTAGCTCCGGTGATTATCCTTCCGGAAATCACCCAACCTGCCAGCTCTGTGGCAAATACGGACACGCCGTGGCTGACTGTTGGCGTCGATTTGATGAACACTTTGTTGCACCGGAACCTCAAGCAAACACTGCCTCCACTCAACAAAGTGACAAACAGCAAGATGCTTCAAAGGCAGAGGAAGATGCTGTGTCTGCTTTCTTAGCCTCCACTGAAGGCTCAGGTAACGCCTCTCAACACTTTAACTCCGAGTCCGAGAATTGGAAAATTGACACCGGTGTGTCACATAGTGTTACTCCTAATGCTCAAAATTTGCAAGAAAGTAAATCTTATGATGGAACCGAAAAGGTACATGTAGGCAATGGAGAAGGATTATCTATCCAATCCATTGGCTCTACTAATTTCACCACTAATACCTCACCAAATAGAATTTTCAGATTGAACAACTTGCTTCATGTACCACATATTACTCATAACTTGATATCTGCATCTAGATTTACTGCTGACAATGGTGTTTTCCTTGAATTGCATCCTACTAAGTGTGTTGGGATATCACAGGACTCTAGTGCACCTCTCTTGACTGGCACCCGTCGAGCGGATGGACTCTACAACTTTAGCGGTTTCAAACACTTACCAAGGACTCATACCATCCCAAAGAATAAGAGACTCACTAGCAAATTCACCATTATGTTGTCTAGTGTGCTGGTGTGTGGAAAACATGTGCAAGTATACACAGTCCATAACAAGTAATACAGTGTTTAGAACAGGTCGAACCCACAGGGATTGATGAATTCTTTCAAAAGTCAATATTATGTAATTTAGAGGTAGTAACTAATTTAACAAGATAGTTGATGATGGTGAGTATCACAAGTAAGTTAGAATAAAGTAAGGTGTACGTAGTTGTAATGAAAATAGAGAAAAGCTAGTTGGAATGTCTTCCCCAAGTAATTTACTTATAAGTGTTTAATGCAGTTATGATGCAGTTGCACTGAATGCTGTTGCATTAGTTGTGTGCCTTTCAGTCACATTTCTTCAGAGTTTCATTACAAGCTTCCTATGTCTAGGCTTGCTAAATAAGTTCACTCTTGTCTTTTAAAGTACCCACAGTATCACCCTATGGACTATACTATCCTATGTCTAGGACTTAGTATGGTTTTCACAAAGTTTCCTTTATGTAAAACACTCACCCATATTAGTTCTTGAGTTCTTAATTGTAAACCATGTATGCTTTTACAAATCTACCTATTCTAAGTGATCAACCTCAAAATAAGTGTTGAAAGTATTATCAAGCAAGAACTAAAGTGCACACATCATATACTTGTGTTAAACTTACTTAAAAGCTCCTTAAATGGTTAGAACATTCCAACTAAGAGAGGTTTAGCTCAACATAGACATTGAAAGCAAATATAAACAGAATAGAACATGTTTATATAATTGAAATCACAAAAGAGAAACAACAAGTTAGAGTTTACACAAGTTGTAGCTATTAGCATGAATTCTCCTAGCAATGTAGTTGCATTAGCTCCTTAGCACTTTGATAAAACTATGAAATTGAGGTAAGGAGGATTTGTCACTTCCTTCCTTTCCTTCTTACAAAATAGAAACTAACTATGTATATTGAAATTTTAATCTAACTTATGGATTGTGATCTATCTTCAAGTGAAGGAGTGAGGTCTTTATATAGTCTTCAAGAGAGGTGCTTCCTTCCTTCATGTTGAAGTAACCTTGATGGCTGTATTCATGGTTGTTTTACAGCAGTTGATTCCCATGTGAAGTCTTCAATCAATTGTATAGGGAGGTCAAATGAGATAACAACACGTGTCCCTACGTTGATGACTCTTCAAAGCTATGTGGGAATTGTAGGCAACTAAATCTGAAGTGTTCTTGCTTTAGGGGACCAAGCATGAGGTCATCAAGTGCAAGTGGATGGAAAGTGGATGTGCAAGTGGATGGCACCAACCTTCAGGCAATGCAGTTGCAGTGCAATAGCATTGTACTAAACCAGTGCCGTTTATAAGTGCAGGATCAATGCAGGAGCATTTGGTGCAGGAGCATCTAGACTGCACTGAACAAACTTATCAAACATACCACAATGTATCCAAAATGGCCTATTATCAACTATAACCATGTCAAACACTCAAGTTATCACATATTACACAAAATACTATATAACCTCTTTATCTTTGTTTGAAAGAGAGCAATTTACTAAGTTTAAACATATGAATAACTCTATAAAAAATAGAGTTATCGCACCCCGAAACTTAAACCATTACTTGTCCTCAAGTAATGACAAAGACAAACTAACTATAGTTTTTAGAAGATAAATCAGTTTGACATTTTGGATTTTCATGAGGTGCTCTCTATGAATTTCTTTGCTTATCAATTTTTCTTGTGCCTTTGTTTCTTTTCAAACTTCCAGAATTAATCACATTCTTTGGGTGTGTGTGTGAACCCACTGAGTTGAGATTGGTTCCAAGACTAAGTGAAAAACTTCCTCCTAGCCTTTGAAAAGATTGGTTTATCATTGGTCACACCAAAATATTTTTTTCAAAAGAAAGGTTAGACTTACAAAATCCTCAAGTATTGGGAAGTTTTAAACACAACCAAGGACGTGATTGAATTTTTCAAAGCTTTTTGAGTTAATGCACTATTTTTCTTGTGTTGGTGGTTTCTTTAATGATGCAGATGCATTACTTCTTTGAAGTGTTTATGCATTGATGTTTTTCTGCATTTTCTGCAGTGCAGTTGCATTGCTTCTGCATTGTGTTATTTTTTTGTAGCCTATATTGCCTTCCTCACTGTCCTCCAGATGCATTTATTCCTGCATGGCACAAGTGCAACTTTTCACTGACCTCCAGATGCATTCATGCACTTTGGCACAGGTACAGTTTTGAACTATCCTCCAGATGCATTTATTCATGCATGGCACAGGTGCAGCTTTTCACTGACCTCCAGATGCAATCATGCACTTAGGCACATGTATAATTCAATCTGATTCAGGTCAATATGGCTTTTGATCTTTGATCTTTTTACCACTCTTTTTGTATTTGTTTTGCATTGTTTGCTCTCACTTTTCAAATTCAGCATTGGTTTTCATAAAAATACCCCCAAACTTAATTCTTTAATCTACTCTTACCTTTTAGTAAAAGTTTGTTTTGACCATAGCTCACCAACATTTTCTCTTGCATCAGATTGCTCTTTAAATAGCAAGATTCTTACTCAGTTTTGAGGTATTTGGAAGAAAGTAATTCTGGTTATCTTTGTGAGAAATAAGGCTTCTTTTTCTTTTCTTGCTTTTCAAAAAAATCCATCCATAGGTGCACCATATCTTTGTAAAATGTTTTCAAACTGATCATCTACTAAAATGTTCTTAACAATTTGTAGTATTCCTCATACTTGTCCCTATTTTCCAATGAAAATGTATCTTTGGAAAATTAGTTTCATGTATTTGGATACTACTTTGTTAAGTACATCTAATACATTCATACAAAAATCTTTACTAAAAACATACATTTGCTAAAACACACATACATAACATACATAACATACTTAATATGATAATATGATAAGTTCTCCCCCCAAACTTAAGGGATAGCAGTGTCCTCACTGCTAAATGTTCACAAAAAACTTCCAAAATATTTGTTCAAAATATGGGGAGAGGGATTAAAAACACAACCAGGGAAGAGTTAGTAGTAAGATAACATCCAAAATATAGTAGTTAAATTTGCAGAAAGCATGTAACAGATACTCATTTCTTGGCTCCACTCCTTGTTCTTGCACTCTGCCTGGTAGGAGGAGTGTTCTTCACTTTCTGCTTCTTTTCTTTTGGCTTTGAGATTGGAGTTACTTCTACTGGTGCAGATGCACCTGATTCCACTGGTGTTGATGCAGGACTTGATGCAGTAGCATCAGTTGGGATTGCCTCAAAGATCTTTCTCTTTGGTGCCTTGACAGTTGGTTGTTTGAAGAATGTTTGTGTATTTCCCAGTTCCTCTCTCTTTCTTTGAGCTATCTGTTCCAGAACTAGTTGCATAGCAGCCTCATCATGTTGTGGTTTCATTGCAACCTTCTGTTGAGATGCAGAAGCATCTGATGCATATGCATCACTCTGCATCTCAACTGCTTCTGTGACAGCTTCTGCTTCTTCCTCCTGTACTGCCTCTGGTTCTGCTTCTTCAGTTGGATCTTCATCAGTGTCCTGCACATTTTCATGCTCAAGAGTAGAAACAACATTAGTTATAATGGTAGTAGGGCTAGTAGGGGTTGTTTGTTCTGGTTGTGGCTCAGTGATAGGTGAGGTTGGGATTGGACTTTGTTGCACAGTGTGAGTTGGTTGTTCTGTTTCAGTTGGTGGAGAGGGTGGAGGAGGGGTTGTTTGTGGTGGTGACTATATTGGTGGATCAGTAAGGGAGGGTAGTGGTGATTTTGGTTGGGGAGATGCTTCTTTGGTAGGTGAGTGAATTGGTGATTGAATAGGTGATGTGATTGGTGAAGTGGGGGTTGTTTCTTGTTGAGCTTGTGGTGGTGTTTTCTTGGCATATTTTTGTCTGGCAATTTCTTCCAGAATGACACCTCTAGCATGTTCTTCTTCCTCACTTTCAACTTCAGTACTTTCTTCTTCATCTTCACTCTCCTTGTCCATTTCTTTTTCTAAATCTTCATCCTCAGTTTCTGAATTATAAGTGTCTTCAAATTCAGGCTCCACTACTACCTTTTTCTTTCCCTTTGTTTGTTTCCTAGTCACTTTCTTCTTTCTACTAGGCTCTTCTTTTTCTTCCTCTTCTTTCTCTTCTTCCTTATCTTCCTCTTCTTTTTCTTCTTCCTTATCCTCATCAGCTTGTTCTTTCTCCTCTTTTTCTTGTCCTTCAGTTCTTAACACCCAGCTTGGGAACACAGGTGCCTCAATATTGCCTAATTCATTAGACAAATATTGGAAAACAAGCTGCAGCCAATCATGTTGTTCATTCTGAAATTTCCACACAGCAGCTTGCTTTTGCATGAAATGCTCTTGCATTGCAGGCATAGGCACTGATTCTTTCACTTTTCTTATTCTCTCCTTTATCTCAGCATTCAAATTAGTAGGGGGGAATTTTCTTTGTTCATTAGTAGCAATAGGAACACCTTCTTTCAAGCATAATTCAGTTATGAGACAAGGGAAAAACAGAAATCCCTTTGTTTTTGTTGTGCATGTATATATTTCTCTTGCAATCAATCTACCTAGATCAACATTTTCCTCAGAGAGAATTGTATCTAGTAAGATCAATCTCTCTTTGGTCATAGCATATGTTTGTGAAGTAGGTAAGATTGATGTTGTAATGAACAAATGCCAATTTCCTAGAGCATCTATCAAATAGGTACTTCTCAGCTTAACTTCATTTGGTGTAAATCTTTCCCAAACAGAATCAGGTGTAGCAATTCTACTCCTAATTTCTTCCATTTCTTTCTTATTAGCCTTCCCTACTTTCTTCTCAAATTCAAGTCCATTGTATTTCAATAGATAATGTTCATTTATTTTCTTAGGATGAAAATGAACTATCTTGCCTCTAACCTTAGAAGTGTAGCTTTTCTCTGGTCCTTCTCCTTCAGAAAGTCCAGCATAGAATTCTCTTACTAGCTCTTCAATGTATCATCCTCGTGGCAACACAAAGTGATCCCAGTGAAGATTGGCCACTGTAGCCATGAATTATGGACTTGCCTTCTTCAAATCGTATCCCCTTTCTCGTAGTAACTTCATTTTCCATAGATGAGCTTTCTCTTCACTGATCAATGCTGGTGCATTGGCCTTGCCTTTCTTGCTTTTTTGGGATGATGATGATGCATGTTTTCCTGATGACTTTGATGCTGATTGCTTCTTCACCATTGCGTTTGTTGGATATGAAATTGATTTGCGTAACTGTTTGATTAGAGTGGGAGGTTTCAGATTGAGTGGAAGGGATAACGAAAATGATTTTAGGGTTTTCTTAGTGAGGAGTTAAGAGAAGTTTTGATTTGATTTGAGGTAGTAGCCGTTAGGTAAGGTCGTGGTGGACATGCGTGCAGCCACGTGTCTTCCTTGGTTACTCAACACTTCATTTAATTTCTAACTTTGCTTCTGATGAGTTGTCATTCACACTTGATCAATTTCTTCAAACTTTTGAACTTGGGTACAGGGCACATTTTTTTCTTCAATGCATATGTAATGCAGTAGCATTGCAATGCAGCTGCATCAGTTTCCTGTTTTTCCTACAAAACACTTAAAACATCGAATTGAACAAAATTAAGAAAAAATGATGGGTTGCCACCCATTAAGCGCTTGTTTTAAGAGTCTTATCAGCCTGACTACCTCTTTCTTTTAGAGATTTTTCAAATGAGTGGTGACCTTATCTCTCACCACATGTTCACCATAGTACATTTTGATTCTTTGACCATTTACTTTGAAGATGGTGTTTGAGTTTTCATCTAACAAGTAAACTACTCCATGAGGATAAATTTTAACCAATTTGAATGGTCCTGACCACCTTGATATAAACTTTCCAGGAAAAAGCTTCAATCTAGAATTGTATAGCAGAACTAGTCCTCCCTCTTTTAAGTCTCTCTTTTGAATTCTTTTGTCATGCCATGCGTTTGTTTTGGTTTTGTAGATATCAGCATTCTCATAAAAGAATTGCCTAATCTCTTCTAACTCATTAAGCTCTAGCATTCTTTGTGTATCTGCTTTGTCTAAATTAAAATTGAGCTTCTTGATAGCCCAATAAGACTTATTTTCTAACTCCACAGGTAGATGGCATGCTTTTCCATAGACTATTCTATAAGGAGACATTCCTAAGGGTGTTTTGAATGCTGTTCTATAAGCCCATAAAGCTTCATCCAAATGTAAAGACCAATCTTTCCTATTTGGACTTACCATTTTTTCTAGCACTCTTTTAATTTCTCTATTTGAGATTTCTGCTTGTCCACTTGTTTGAGGGTGGTAAGCTGTAGCAATTTTATGCTTAACTCCATACTTAGCTAGAAGGTTTTCAATGATTTTATTACAGAAGTGTGAACCTTCATCATTAATTATAGCTCTAGGAGTTCCAAATCTAGTAAATATATTCCTTTGAAGAAATTTACTTACTGATTTTGCATCATTATTTGGTAATGCTACTGCCTCTACCCATTTGGACACATAATCAACAGGTACTAAAATGTACAAATTAGCAAAAGAAGGTGGAAAAGGGCCCATAAAATCCATTCCACATACATCAAATAATTCAATTTCTAAAATATTGGTTCTTGGCATTTCATGTCTATCAGAGATATTTCCTGCCCTTTGACATTTGTCACATTTCTTGACCATAAAATATGCATCTTTAAATAAAGTAGGCCAAAAATAACCAGACTGTAATACCTTAGCTGCTGTTCTTGTGCTTCCAAAGTGGCCACCATATGGTGCAGCATGGCAATGCAGAAGCACTGCTTGTTGTTCCTCCTCAGGAACACATTTCCTTATTAATTTATCAGGACACATCTTGTAAAGAAATGGATCATCCCAATAGTATTGTTTTACTATGTGGAAGAATCTTCTCCTTTGTTGATATGTCATATTCACTGGTGTCACTTTACTTGCAAGGAAATTTACAATATCAGCATACCATGGTGCAGATGCATTTGATGCTCCTGCATTGCTTGTAGCGTATGCAGTTGCACTGTGTGCATTGACTGTGATTGCTAATAGTTTCTCATCTGAAAAAACTCTCCTTGATTTCTCCCTCTAGTGATTCACCTTCAAGTCTTGACAAATGGTCTGCTACCTGGTTTTCTACTCCTTTCTTGTCTCTAATTTCAAGATCAAATTCTTGTAGGAGTAGAATCCATCTTATCAGCCTTGGCTTTGCATCCTTCTTTGAAATCAAATACTTAATGGCAGAGTGATCAGTATAAACAATTACTTTAGTGCCAACTAAGTATGATCTAAATTTTTCAAATGCAAATACTACAGCTAATAATTCCTTTTGTGACTGTGTAATTTACTTGAGCTTCAATTAATGTCTTGCTAGCATAATAAATAGAATGAAAAACCTTGTCATACCTTTGCCCTAGGACTGCTCCTACTGCAAAGTCACTAGCATCACACATTAATTCAAAAGGCCTACTCCAGTCAGGTGTTACTATCACTGGTGCTGTTACTAAAGCTTTTTTAAGCTTTTCAGAAGTATCCAAACAAGATTCATCAAAGTTAAATGGTACATCATTTTGTAAAAGCATACATAATGGCTTTGAAATTTTTGAAAAGTCTTTGATAAACCTTCTATAAAAACCAACATGGCCTAGAAAGCTCCTGATACCTTTAACTGTTGTTGGTGGGGGTAATTTCTCAATCACCTCAATTTTTGCTTTTCTACCTCTAGACCTTTCTTTGAAATTCTATGTCCTAACACAATGCCCTCTTGCACCATGAAGTGGCACTTTTCCCAGTTTAACACTAGATTTGTATCCTCACATCTTTTGAGAATTTGTTCCAAGTTTGTTAAACAATCTTGGAATGTTTCTCCAAAGACAGAGAAATCATCCATAAACACTTCCATTGTTTGCTCAATGAAATCTGAGAATATTGACATCATGCATCTTTGGAAAGTTGCAGGTGCATTACATAATCCAAATGGCATCCTTCTAAAGGCAAAGGTTTCATAAGGGCATGTAAAAGTGGTTTTATCTTGATCTTTAGGATCAATGGTTATCTGATTGTATCCTGAATAGCCCTCTAGAAAACAATAAAACTCTTTCCCTGCTAATCTATCTAGCATTTGGTCTATGAATGGTAAAGGAAAGTGATCCTTTTTGGTAGCCTTATTGAGTTTTCTGTAATCCATGCATATCCTCCAACCTGTTACAGTTCTAGTAGGTATCAATTCATTCTTTTCATTGGCTATTACTGTCACACCCCCTTTCTTTGGTACACATTGGACAGGGCTTACCCATGCACTGTCTGATATTGGGTATATGATGCCAGCATCTAGCCATTTAATGATTTCTTTTTTTTTTCAACCTCCTTCATGATAGGATTTAGTCCTCTTTGGCTTTCTATACTGTTCTTAGAATTTTCTTCTAAGATGATTCTATGCATACACACAGAAGGACTAATTCCCTTGATATCTGTCATTTGCCAGCCTATTGCTTTGGTATGTTTCTTTAGAGTATTGATGAGATCATTTTCTTGTTCTGATGTTAGGTCAGAAGCAATAATAACTGGTAAGGTCTCATTTTTTCCTAGAAAGACATACTTAAGATGTTTACGCAATTCCTTCAATTCTAACTTGGGAGGTTTTTCTATGGAGGGTAAATTTTCTTTGAGGATTGGATCCTCAAGATTGAGAGGTTTATAAGTTCTGGCCCAGACTTCCTTACAAGAGTTTCCTATTGGCAGGTTTTCTTTTTCTAGTAATTCCTCATCTAGTAATGCAGGTGCATCAAGTGCATCTGCATCAGCCAGATGATCATACTGTTTGTAAAACAGTTTCTCTACCAGTTTATCTAGAGGAAAAATGGATGAGCATTCTTCTGTATCCTCTGTGGGATACTTCATAGCACTCATCACATTGAATTTTATCTCTTGATCATTCACTCTCATTGTAAGTTCACCTCTCTGCACATCTATTAAGGTTTTGCCAATTGCTAGAAATGGTCTTCCTAGGATAATAGGTACATCCTTATCTGCTTCAAAGTCAAGAATGACAAAATCTGCAGGGAACACAAATTTGTCTACCTTAACTAAGATGTCTTCTATTATACCTTCAGGATAGGCTATTGACCTATCTGCTAATTGAAGTGTCACAGTGGTTGGTCTTACAATTCCAATCCCCAACTGGTTAAAAATAGATTTAGGCATTAAGTTAATACTTGCCCCTAAATCACATACAACTTTACCAGTATAAGAGGTTCCAATGGAAAATGGAATTGTAAAACTTCCTGGATCCTTCAATTTCCTAGGAATTTTACTTTGCATGATTTGACTACATTCTTTAGTCATGGCAACTGTCTCAAATTCCCCTAATCTTTTTCTTTTAGTAAGCACATCTTTCATGAATTTTGCATAGTATGGCATTTGTTGAAGTGCTTCCACTAAGGGAACATTTATGTTCAATTGTTTTAGTACCTCTAAGAATTTACTAAATTGTTTCTCCTCATGTGCTTTTTTCAATCTTTGTGGGTAAGGAGGAGGAGGGTACTCAGGTACTAACTTAGGTGTAGGGATTTGAACTTCTTCCTCTAATGCAGGAGCATTGGATGCTTCCACATTTCTATCTTTGCTATTTTTTGTTTTTCTTTTTCTTTTTCTCCCTTATCTACACTTTCCCTCTCATTTGATTTAATCAAATCCTTGCCACTTCTTAAGGAAACAGTTTTAACTTGTTCCTTTCCTTGTTTCTGGGAAGGAGCAGCTTCTGTATTAGAAGGTAAGGCACCTGATGGCCTTTGATACAAAGCTGTGGCTAACTGTCCTACTTGGGTCTCTAGATTTTTAATGGAAGCATCTTGAGTTTGTCTAGCTCTTCTTGCTTCTCCTATGAATGCTTTGAGCATATTTTCTAGAGAGTTTTCATTGGTGGCTTGTTTTTGAGGTGGGAATCCTGGTGGTGTAGATGGTGCAGTATTAGATGCAGGTGCATTGTTATTGCTCCATCTAAAGTTGGGATGATTTTTCCACCCAGGATTGTAAGTGTTAGAATAGGGGTTGTTATTTCTATTATAACCTACATAATTTACAGAAATAGGGTTGCTAGGACATTCCTCATACAAGTGACCTCCTCCACAATATACACAACTGGTGGTACCTGGAGGTGCTTGTTCTACTGCTGCTGCAGTGCTGTCTGTTGATGCAGCTGCATTAGATGCAGTTGCATTAACTGAAGTGAAGTTTTTTATTAAGTTAGCTAAAGTGGCTACCTGAGTAGATAAGGCTGTTACATCACTAACCTCATGTACCCCTGATGGTTTCTTTTGGGCACTCACCCTCTCAGTAGGCCAACTAGAGCTATTAGCTGCTATTCTATCAACTAATTCACATGATTCATTGTATGACAGATTTAATAACACTCCACCAGAAGATGCATCAAGCATTATTCTGGTTTGAGGTTCTAAACCATTATTAAAAGTTTCCATTTGAATAATAACAGGTAAACCATGATAAGGACATTTTCTTAAAAGTTCTTTCCACCTTTTCCATGCTTCAAATAATGATTCAAACTCTTTTTGTCTAAAGGATGTAATATCAGTTCTCATCCTGGCATTTTTGTTAGGTGGGAAATATTTTCCTAAAAATTTTTCAGCCATTTCATTCCATGAATGGATAGAGTTAGGCTCTAAAGAGTTTAGCCAAGCCTTAGCTCTATCTTTCAAAGAATAAGGAAATAACCTTAATCTGAAAGCATCTTCACTAACACCAGGTAAGATAAAGTTACTACATACTTCTAAAAACTGTTTTAAATGCAAGTGAGGATCCTCTAGAGGAGTTCCTCCAAATTGACCAATAGTTTGAAGCATTTGAAACATCATAGGTTTAAATTCAAAACTCACAGCATCTATATGAGGTCTAGATATGCTAGTTTGCATGTTTTGATGATCAAACTGAGCATAGTCCCTCATATGTCTATCTCTATCATTAATCATACATATGGGATCCATGTCAATGAATCTTTCTCTGTGATCTTCTTCTGTATCTTGATGAGAGCCAGGACCTCCTCTTACTGAGCGTGGTCTTGAGCTTTGTCCTTCACTGTGAGACATCTTGCAGGCTTGTTCCTTTTGCTTTTGGAGTCTTAACAATCTCCTGAATCTTCTTTCTATCTCTGGATCTAAGCTGTATTCTGGTGTCCTGTTTGTGGTCCTGTACATATGCTAAAGCACCATGTGCTCCTGCATGACAGAAACTTGCAAATACCAGAAATAATATACACTAAATTACAGTATATTAGATTTTTAAAAGAATTTAACTACAATCCCCGGCAACAGCGCCAGAAACTTGGTGTGTGGAAAACATGTGCAAGTATACACAGTCCATAACAAGTAATACAGTGCTTAGAACAGGTCGAACCCACAGGGATTGATGAATTCTTTCAAAAGTCAATATTATGTAATTTAGAGGTAGTAACTAATTTAACAAGATAGTTGATGATGGTGAGTATCACAAGTAAGTTAGAATAAAGCAAGGTGTAAGTAGTTGTAATGCAAATAGAGAAAAGCTAGTTGGAATGTCTTCCTCAAGTAATTTACTTATAAGTGTTTAATCCAGTTATGATGCAGTTGCACTGAATGCTGTTGCATTAGTTGTGTGCCTTTCAGTCACTTTTCTTCAGAGTTTCATTACAAGCTTCCTATGTCTAGGCTTGCTAAATAAGTTCACTCTTGTCTTTTAAAGTACCCACAGTATCACCCTATGGACTATACTATCCTTTGTCTAGGACTTAGTATGGTTTTCACAAAGTCTCCTTTATGTAAAACACTCACCCATATTAGTTCTTGAGTTCTTAATTGTAAACCATGTCTGCTTTTACAAATCTACTTATTCTAAGTGATCAACCTCAAAATAAGTGTTGAAAGTATTATCAAGCAAGAACTAAAGTGCACACATCATATACTTGTATTAAACTTACTTAAAAGCTCAATAAATGGTTAGAACATTCCAACTAAGAGAGGTTTAGCTTAACATAGACATTGCAAGACAAATATAAACAGAATAGAACATGTTTATATAATTGAAATCACAAAAGAGAAACAACAAGTTAGAGTTTACACAAGTTGTAGCTCTTAGCATGAATTCTCCTAGCAATGTAGTTGCATTAGCTCCTTAGCACTTTGATAAAATTATGAAATTGAGGTAAGGAGGATTTGTCACTTCCTTCCTTTCCTTCTTACAAAATAGAAACTAACTATGTATATTGAAATTTTAATCTAACTTATGGATTGTGATCTATCTTCAAGTGAAGGAGTGAGGTCTTTATATAGTCTTCAAGAGAGGTGCTTCCTTCCTTCATGTTGAAGTAACCTTGATGGATGTATTCATGGTTGTTTTACAGCAGTTGATTCCCATGTGAAGTCTTCAATCAATTGTATAGGGAGGTCAAATGAGATAACAACATGTGTCCCTACGTTGATGACTCTTCAAAGCTATGTGGGAATTGTAGGCAACTAAATCTGAAGTGTTCTTGCTTTAGGGGACCAAGCATGAGGTCATCAAGTGCAAGTGAATGGCAAGTGGATGTGCAAGTGGATGGCTCCAACCTTCAGGCAATGCAGTTGCAGTGCAATAGCATTGTACTAAACCAGTGCAGTTTATAAGTGCAGAATCAATGCAGGAGCATTTGGTGCAGGAGCATCTAGACTGCACTGAACAAACTTATCAAACATACCACAATGTATCCAAAATGGCCTATTATCAACTATAACCTTGTCAAACACTCAAGTTATCACATATTACACAAAATACTATATAAACTCTTTATCTTTGTTTGAAAGAGAGCAATTTACTAAGTTTAAACATATGAATAACTCTATATAAAATAGAGTTATCATGTGCTCCAAACCCATTTTACTCACACTTGTAATTCTCCAAAGTATTCCTTGTGGCATCATCGTTTAGGCCACCCTAGTAGTCGTATTACTTCAATTGTATTGGATACTTGTAATATCAAAGTTTTGAATAAAGACACATTTGAGATGTGCCAATCTTGTTGTCTTGGTAAGTCACACTGGTTATATGCCCTGCCTTCTACTACACCTCATGATTCCCCATTTGAACTTGTCTATGCCGACTTATGGGGACCCTCACCCACACCCTCTAGTTGTGGCTATTCCTACTATGCGGCATTTGTGGATGTTTCCACCAAGTATACATGGCTTTACCTCCTCAAACACAAATCCGATACCCTTCAAGCCTTTCTCCAATTCCAAAACCTTGTTAAGACCCAATACTCCTCCAACATCAAAGCCTTACAAATCGATGGAGGGGGTGAATTCAAACCTCTTACCAAACTCCTAACCCAACAAGGTGTCCTACACCGTTTTACTTGCCCTCACACATCTCACCAAAATGGCACAGTGGAACGCAAACACCGCCATATAACCGAAATGGGCCTAACCCTTTTAGCCCATGCCTCCTTACCCCTTACCTTTTGGGATCATAGCTTCACCACGGCTACTTACCTTATCAATCGTCTCCCTACTCCTACCCTTCCCAACACTATCCCTCCTCTCCAAGTCCTCACTAGGCAAACACCTAACTACGAACACCTCAAGTCCTTTGGATGCCTTTGCTTTCCCCTATTAACTCCCTACAACCAAAACAAACTACAATTCAAAAGTACCCCTTGCATCAACCTTGGCCCCTCTCCCCAACACAAAGGCTTCAAATGTCTTAGCCCCACCGGCCGCATCTATATCTCAAAAGACATCATCTTTCATGAATCCAAGTTTCCCTATCGCTCTATCTTTCCATCATCTCCAAACACGCCTCCTCCACCCGGTCAATCCGGTGTCTACCACCTTCCTACATTTGACACTCAAACCTTGCCCAACACAACTCCACCTAATCCACCTACAATACCTACTACTCCTCCCAATCCCGTGGACCCCAACCCACCCACGGAACCCTCTCCTATTGTAGCATCCGACCCTGTCCCTCCTCCTATTCCACCTCAAGTGACTAACACCCACCCAATGGTCACACGCTCTAGAACCGAAAACCTCAAACCCAAAGTCTACCTAGCCCAAGTGGAACCCACTTCGGTCAAACAAGCTATAGGGGACCCCAATTGGCTTAAGGCCATGCAATCCGAGTTTGATGCCCTCACCAAAAACAACACTTGGACTCTTACAACCCTCCCCCCACACCGGAAAGCCATAGGTTGCAAGTGGGTTTTCAAGATCAAAGAAAACCCCGATGGGTCAATCAACAAATATAAAGCCCTCTTAGTGGCAAAAGGATTCCATCAACAACCGGGAAAGGATTTTGGTGAAACTTTCTCCCCCGTAGTGAAACTAACCACCATTAGGGTCCTTCTCGCGTTAGCCCTTACCCAAAAATGGGAGATACAACAAATTGACATAAATAATGCTTTTCTTAATGGTTTTATACAGGAAGATATCTACATGACTCAACCTCCCGGGTTCGTTGCTGAAGACAAGTCCCTTGTATGCAAGCTCCACCGGTCGCTTTATGGTCTTAAGCAAGCACCACGTGTGTGGTATGAAATGTTGTATAAATTCCTCATCAAGGTTGGTTTCAAGTCAAGTTGTTGTGATCACTCTCTATTCATCTACCAAGATCATGGGATACAGTTGTATGCTCTTGTATATGTTGACGTTATCCTCATTATGGGCTCCTCCTCTCGGTTAGTGCAAGCCGTCATTGGGAAACTAGAGTCCACTTTCTCTTTGAAACACCTTGGTCAACCCAAGTATTTCCTTGGCCTTGAGGTGGCTACTCAACCAAATGGTTCCATCATCCAAACCCAACAAAAATATATTCGGGATCTATTCACTCGTGTCAACATGACGGGGTGCAACGGAGTTGCTACTCCCATGCTTGCCACAACAAAGTTGACAAAACATGGTCCGGATATCCTTGAAGATCCTCACTTGTACCGGTCTACTGTTGGGGCACTCCAATACATAACTTTAACAAGACCGGAGCTCTCATATTGTGTTAACAAGGAATGCCAATTTCTCTCTAATCCGCTTTCCTCCCACTGGCTAGTTGTCAAGCGTATATTGAGATATCTAAGTGGCACCATATCACACGGACTTATTCTTCAACCGGCATCCATGTCATCTCCTCTTTCTCTAAGAGTTTACTCGGATTCTGATTGGGCTAGTGACCCGGATGATCGTCGCTCCACCTCCGGTTCGTGTCTCTTCCTTGGTCCAAACTTAATCTCATGGAGTTCCAAGAAGCAAACGCTAGTTGCCCGGTCTAGTGCGGAGGCCGAATATCGTGGCTTAGCCAATGCCACCGCGGATCTTTTGTGGTTACAATCTCTCCTCACGGAACTCAAGGTGCCAACTCTCACTCCTGCCCTCCTATGTGACAATCTTAGTGAGGTTCACTTGGCTCACAATCCGGTTCTCCATGCCCGCACCAAGCATCTTGAACTCGACAGACACTTTGTTAGAGAAAAAATTGTTGCCAAGAAGCTAGAGATTCATCATGTGCCTTCTCATGCTCAACTGGCGGATGCCTTCACGAAGCCGCTTCCTACAAGTGCTTTCCTTGACCTTAGAAGCAAACTCAAGGTTGTTCCATTGCCCCAACCATGCGTTTGAATGGGGAATGATAGAGTAAATAATGAGTCACATTGTAACACATTGTAAACCAGAGTTGTAACTAGACTAGTTAGTATTTTACCACTTACAGTTATATTAGTAATTAAGGCAGTTATCAGCTAAACTGCATATATATACATTCTGTCATGTAATAACTGAATTACTTTTACCATTCATCTCAATAAACTGTTTCTCTCCAAGATTCCAATGGGTCCCTTTCTCTCTCAACTCCTCTCACCGGAATCCTTCAAGGACGTCCAAATCCTCTCCGGCACCTTTTTACTGAGCGGGACACTGCGTGCACACAAAGATATAAATTAATAAGATGAGGGACTAAAATCAAAAAACCAAAATTTTATAAGGACAAAAAAACATATTTAATCCTTAAATTTATACATAGTATTTTTTTTATATAGATACTAAATGTAACATTCTTGAAGAAACACACAAAGGTATGCTAAGTTTTGTATTATAATGCAAAGACAGAGTATAACAAGCCAGCAAGACTGTATTAACTACATCTTTACTGATGATGAATTCACCATTTACACCTTCATAGCCTACTGATAGGGCCTAACTTATGTAAATAATTTACTTAGGGATGTAATGTTTATTTGGACTTATGATTCCTTCATATTTACATTATATAATTTATGGCTTTTCACACAAATAAATGTAGTTAAGTTATGAGACGACAAGGCATTTAACCATCTATCAAAAGAAATGATCATTTACGGGAAATTTGATTGTTGGAAATGCAATAGCAAATAATGTTAATTGTTTGGAGGAGATATAATTAAATAATAAAAACAACTCATAGGATACAAAATCAAACAAACTAAAAGGAATTTTTGAGAATGATTTGTCTTTTCATCTTTGTTCTGAACCTAACAGCTTTTCTGGTAGGCTACTGTTGGTTGGTCTCTTGCTGTCCTCACAGTAGGTTGGTGAGCGCCCGGGGGGTACCTGCAAGCTGTAACACCCCTTTTCTACCCGGTAATTATTTAATAAAATCAGAGTTACAAAAATTTATTTCACACTTCGAAAAGAGATGTCACACATTCATCGATAAACAAAACGTCTCGTACGATATATAACACTTTGTCAAAAAATACATCACCACGCAGCGGAATAGAATATAAGTTTTCGAAACATAAAGTCATAACGTCCTGAATGGACTCCAAACAATTAAAATGCAACAACCGAAGTTTAGTGTTTATCCCCCCCTTAAGTGTTACACATCAAAGCAAAGGACACCGACTCAGAATAGCGAAGGTAGCTAAGCCTTCACTCGGGATCACCTGCACGTTACCGCATAGTGGTAACATTCAAACAGAAGGGGTGAGATATCTTCAATATAATAGCGTAAATTGATAGGAAATATGCTAGAATATGAAAACTATATCTACCACTTCACTACACACATCAAGTTATAAACACACGTCAAATTATGAACACCACAATCAGTCACCAAATGTCATGATAATGCATGAATGCAACCCACACCAACAGGCATATGCATGTGGTACCAAATCACCAAAAGTCTTGCCCGTAAATAGGGGCGTCACCAAAATTGAGCTTTCACACCCGGCTCATTAGTTTTAGAAAAATTGAGCTTTCACACCCAGCTCCAAGACCAAAGGCCTTCACCAAAAATAAATGCACATGTTGTATGCGACACCATGAATGCACACAGACAATCATCCAAAATAGTCACAATATGACACACCAAAATTAACCACCGAATATCACCAAAGTTGAGCTTTCACACCTAGCCCAACGACACCGAAACACCAAACTACCCGACACAACGGAACACCAAGATTTGGAACCTTCACACCTAGCTCCAACAACACCAAGGTTTGAGCCTTCACACCTAGCTCAAACAGCACCAAGACACTAAGATGACAACAAGTTCCCAAAATATTGGGACAACGACAATTTTCCAAAATATTGGGACAACGACAATTTTCCAAAATATTGGGATAACGACAATTTTCCTTTTCCTAAAACAACAACATTTAACGACTGAGCCAACGTTTAACAATTTCCAAAAAAATAGACTACTGTGCCTCAAATTAGAATATTCAGCTAGGCCTCTGAATAAGCTTTCCAAAACATTTTGAAACGTCTCAATCGGACTCCCGAGTCAAAAGATATTGCAAAAACAAAATAGGAACAAAACTGAGACACATGCTGAAAACGGCGCCCATGCACACGGCGCCTAGCAGGAACACGCAACACAGAAAACTGGCGCCCCGGAGCAGGGCGCCCAGCAACAGGCAACACAACTGAACCTGGCGCCCAGGAGCAGGGCGCCTAGCAACACTGCAGAACATGGCGCCCTTGGTGCCCAGACCGTCCAAAACACACCAGAAACGCAACATGGCACAGGAATTGGCGCCCTTGGCGCCCAGACAGCCTACAGCACAAACGCAACACAGAACAGGAACAGGCACCAGACACGGGAACGGCGCCCATGGCGCCCCTGCTCCAAGACAGCACGCAACACAAACCCAGGGACGGCGCCCATGGCGCCCCTGCGCCAAGACACAGCAACACACACACACTGGCACACGCACACACCCACCAGACACGGCGCCCATGCACAGGGCGCCAGGAACAGCAACAGAACACCAAGGCAACAGAGCCAGACACGGCGCCCAGGCACAGGGCGCCAAAAACAGCACCACAACATTCCAAGGATGGCGCCCAGCACTAGGGCCCCAAAAACAGCATCTAGGACAATGGCGCCCTTGGCGCCCTAGGGGTCAATATTTTCGTTATTACACCAATTTAAATCACCAATCCTTAATCACCAATGCCAATCACCATGAATTGTCAATCATCACACCAAACAACAATTAACTCGTTAGGGTCATCCGTTTACGAGGGATGCCGATTGTGAAGAATGTTTTCAAGAGCCGAAGATTTTGACTTCTGCTCCAATCCTGATTCTTCCGGATCCGTCATTGAAATTTCAAATTTTCGATGACGCTTCAGGGAGGGGTTTAGGATGTGTTCTAATGCAAAATTAACAAGTGGTAGCTTATGCGTCCAGGCAATTAAAGTCTCATGAGAAGAATTATCCGACTCATGATTTGGAGTTGGCAGCTATTGGGTATGCACTGAAGATTTGGAGACGTTACCTGTATGGGTCTCGTTTCGATGTCTTTAGTGATCACAATAGTTTAAAGTATCTGTTTGATCAGAAAGAATTGAATAACAGACGAAGGAGATGGTTGAATTCCTGAAGGATTATAAATTCGTGTTGAATTAGCATTCAAGAGAGGCCAATGTTGTAACAGATGCGCTGAGTAGGGGATCCATTCAGATGGCAGAGTTAATGACACAAGAAATGAGATTGTATTTTGAGATCCCGTTTGACAAGTCAAACGTGAATACGGATATGAAAGTGAGGTGACGACTGACTGTTTGCCAAGGTTTTGGATAACCATCAAAGGATTAATTGATGGATCTTGTTGCAAGAGTCTGAAATTTCCGAAGTGAAGCTCGGCGTGCGGTATGGTAGTTTTGAAAAATCATTTTGTAAAAACCCGCATGCTAAGGTTAATTTTGGGAACGAATCAGGAGGTTAATAAAATCTGATGGAGGAAGAAAATCCTAGGAGGATTACTTAGGTTGAGGAGAAGTTCTCAACGCTATGGACTAATTTGGAAAGGAATCGGGTGCGTCATTGGTAAAAACCTCGTGATGAAGTTGCAATAGAGGAAAAAGGAGCTCTGAGCTCTGTTTGATAGTTATTTTGAGAACAACTGAGGTGATTTTCAGTACGTTCAAATTTATTTGATGTTCCCGCGGTTTATTTATACGTTTAAGATAAACGTTTCGGGTAAATCCTCATTTCATCTTCTTTTGAAAAGTGTTATCTCGAAATCTGGGGGCGAGTAAAGAAGTTTCACATATGACTTTTACGTCACATTTTTCAATGTGTATGAGAGCTGTTATGTAATTTTTAGAAAAATTGTTGATAAGGTGTTTACACCCTTCGAGAAAATCATGTTTGTACTTATCTCTACCGAGGAGTACCAGTTTGTGGATCTCATATTCACCATATATTCTATCAAGTGTCTTGTATTAGACCATTTGATTTAGATTAATCAAAGTTGGGGAGCAAGCGAGGATAATTGGAATGAAGCTTCGGAAGTGTTTTCAAACACGGTGCCGAGCCGATGTAGGCGAATGATGAGTTTCTCGTGTTGATTCGTAACAAGAGAGTTCGGACTATAACATTAGAAGCGTTCTAGGGTGGTAGTGGATCATACTTGAGGATTGATGTGCCGGATTGGGAAGATTTTCTACACTCATTTCGTTAATTCAAGATTGTGTACCAGCAACTTAAGACCTTTCTGAGAATGTCGATCATCGGTTAGTCAGATGAAAGACTTGACGGAATTTTGAGGACAAAATTCTTTCAAGTTGGGGAGAATGTAACACCCTCAAAATAATTAGTAGGATTATTTGGGTGTTAACCCAATTAAACTAATTTAGTACTTGACGGGTAAATTTATCGAGTGCTAAAATTATTTATTGGTTGTCATCGGATCGTTAACCGGATAATACGGGTCAAGAAAGTTTTGGAATCGAAATAAGAGATTTAGATCAATATGGTAATTGGACCACGTTACCACTTATATATTAAATAAATAAATATATGTGTGTGTGTGTGTGTGTGTTAAAAGGAAGGAAAAGAATTAAAAAGAGGGAAAGGGTGTAACACCCCGGTATTTTTATCGAGTAAAAATACCCAAGTGTACCATTATAAAATAATCAGAGATATTTTTCCTGTTTTAGATATTGAACATAAATAAAAACAGCTCATAACCTAGAGTCCAATATCCAAATACCAAGAAATAGCGGAAACGATTTTACAACTTTTACTGGTACAAGTTATACAATCGGAAATACAAAAATCTCGAGGGAAAGACAATAACAATGAAAACTAAGTCTTCACCGTCTTCATAAGCACACCACCGAGCTGTGCTTCTTCACCTTTTCTTTTTCCCCTGCTTCTCTGTAAAAACCACAAAATATAAACAGTGAGATAAACATCTCAGTGAGTTCTACCGAGACCCCTACTAACACTCGCGGTCTAGTTTTAAAACGTTTTTAAGGTTTGACACAACACCGACCGCAATCCACTTGCTAATCCCGGTGAATCATACAATAAGGCTTCGATCTAATAGGACACCGACCGCAATCCACTTGCTAATCCCGATGAACTAATATCCTAGGCCTTTCTACGTACCACCGACCGCAATCCACTTGCTAATCCCGATGAACGTAGTACAAACTTTTGACACAACACCGACCGTAATCCACTTGCTAATCCCGGCGAACCCCATAACCAATAGTGTTTCCTAATGGCACAGAGCCTAGGGTAAGGGTTCATGACTTCCCCGCCTAGTATGTCAACATGGGTCGTCACCCAAACTCGATATAATACATATATCTATAGTACTATGAACCCACGGTCCATCAAATCAGACAGTCAATGAAACACTTTAATCCACATTTTATAAAATCCAAGTTCACACTCGCACTCTAGTTGACCACGTTTCGACACAATTTTCAATATCAAAAACAGTTCATTTTTCCTTAAAAATAGAATATTCAGTTAGGCCTCTGAATAAGCTTTCCAACGCATCTTAGAACACCTCGATCGGATTCCCGGATCAAAAGTTATCGCAAAAACAAAAACAGTATTTAGTTGCTGAAAATTCTGTAAATAGGCAGAATGGCCAAAAACAGGTTTTCTGAAATTCAGTTTAACCCCATTTCGCTCCCTAATCGATACCGAGACATTACGTGACCTCCGAGACCCAAAAACAGATATAACAACCAGTAATTCCAGTCCAAAACAATAATTAAAACATCAATCGATAACTCAATCAAATCGAGTTTATCAAAACGCGACGTATTTTCCAAATATCGGTTTTTAACCCAAAATCTCTGAAACTCAATTACCAAACAATATTCCAGTCCAACGAAAGCGATAAAACAGTTAATTAATTAATTCGAAACGTAAAATCCTAAACGTGAGTAGAACTCACCCTTGAAGCGTGAACCACGATCGAGCCGAATTCACCGAGTAACCACACGAACATTCCCCGCATAAGCTTTCCGTTCCGACGACGCTCAAATCCGCTTCCAAAACTTTCCGCTCGATCACGAAACCTCTTTTTGACCGAAATACCGAATTCCCCGAAATTCTCCATGGATACTATTCATCATCTTCCTCCTCATGAAGCACTATTCACACAAAACCCTCAAATTTGATTGTCAACCCTAAAACACCCAACTAGCTTCCAATCAACGATCCATCATCCTTGGGTTCGCGCCAACCACCATCCCAAGCTATCCTTGAAGTTCAACCATCGAAACCTCACTTTAGAGATCTAAATCGAAAATGGTGGATTTGAGGAGAGTGAGTTGTTGTTGATGATCTTGGTACCAATACGAAGAGGAAGGAACGCCGAACATTTTTCGTGTTGGAAGGAAGTCGTTTCGGTGAAGTCTTCTCTCTCCCTCTTCTCTTCTCCCTCACGCCTATCTCTCTCTTTTCTCTCCTTTTCTCTCTTTTCCTTCTCTGCTTCTCGTTCTCTTCTTCCTTTCTTTCTTTAATTCTTTCCTTTCTTTTCTTTTTAACACACACACACGTATACATATATATATATATATATATATATATATATATATATATATATATATATTTAATATATAGTTGGTAACGTGGTCCAATTACCATATTGATCTAAATCTCTTATTTCGATTCCAAAACTTCCTTGACCCGTATTATCCGGTTAACGATCCGATGACGACCAATAAATAATTTTTGCACTCAATAAATTTACCAGTCAAGTACTAAATTAATTTAATTGGGTTAACATCCAAATAATTCGGCTAATTATTTTGAGGATGTTACATTCTCCCCAACTTGAAAGAATTTTGTCCTCAAAATTTCGTCAAGTCTTTCATCCGACTAACCGAGGATCGACATCCTCAGAAAGGTCTTAAGTTGCTGGAACACAATCTTGAATTAACGAAATGAGTGTACAAAATCTTTCCAATCCGGCACATCAATCTTAAATTTGCGAGAAAACTAAGGTTATAGTTCGAACTCTCTTGCTCCCCAACTTTGATTAATCTAAATCAAAGGGTTTAATATAAGATACTTGATAGACATACAGGTTGAAAATGAGATCCACAAATTGGTACTCCACGGTAGAGATAAGTACAAACATGATTTTCTCGAAGGGTGTAAACACGTTCTCAACAATTTTTCTAAAAATTTACATAACAGTTCTCGTACACATTGACAAATGTGACGGGAAAGTCATTTGTGAAACTTCCTGACTCGCCCTTGGGATTTCGGGATAGAACTTTTCAAAAAGATGGAATGAGGATTTACCAGAAACGTTTATCTTAAACGTAAAAATAAACCGTGGGGACAACAAATAAATTTGAACGTAATGCAATTTACCTCAGTTGTTCTCAAGACAACTATCAAACAGAACTCAGAGCTCCTTTTCTTATATTGCAAATTCTTCGCGAGGTTTTCACCAACGACGCACCCGATTCCTTTCCGAATTAGTCAATAGCATTGAGAGCTTCCCCTCAACCTAAGTAATCCTTCTAGGATTTTCCTAAATCAGATTTCATTAGCCTCTTGATTCGTTCCCAAAATTAACTTTAGCATGCGGGTTTTCACAAAACGATTTTTCAAAACTACCATACCGCACGCCAAACTTCACTTTGGAAATTCCAGTCCCTTGCAGCAGATCCGTCAATTAATCCTCTGGTGCTTATTCGCAATGTGAAAAATAGTCAACAGTTACCTCACCTACATATTCGCGTTCGCGTTCGACTTGTCAAACGGAATCATATAATACCATCTCATTGTTAACCTTCACAAAGAAGAGATTATCAACTAATACCTTGCTACTAATACATCTGCTTTACAGCTCTGTACATCTTGGTGGATCCAGGGTGTACAGAATATAACTTCGGTGTGCTTCCTCTAACACTTGCCTTCTATTTTTCTCATCATCGGGCGCACAGATCCTACTGTTGAAACAACTGACTCCATCACTATCTATGGAAAAATCTGGAAATACCTTTTGTGATTGTAGCTTCACATCAACTTCCTGTGCTAAGCGTATAGAATCCCTTAGGGAACTAGAGATCCTCATATGGCTCAACACTAACCGGTTCCTCGTTGATCTTGAATTCAGATTTAAGTCTCTGAAAGACTCCGATGATTCCATCTCATGCATCAATAAACTCGGCCATGTGGATGGACTTCCTACTCAGTGCATCAGTTACAACACTGACCTCTCTTGAATGCTACATGAACACAAATTCATAATCCTCCAGAAACTCAACACACTTCTCTGCCTGCTATTCAGTTCTTTCTGATCAAACAGATACTTTAAACTTTTGTGATCACTAAAGACTTCGAAACGAGACCCATACAGGTAACGTCTCCAAATCTTCAGTGCATACACAATAGCTGCCAATTACAAATCATGAGTCGGATAATTCTCCTCATGAGCCTTCAATTGCCTGGACGCATAAGCTACCTCTTGTTGATTCTGCACAAGAACACCTCCTAAACCCTTCCCAGAAACATCGCCGTAAATTTGGAATTTCAAAGACGGATCCGGAAGAATCAGGAATGGAGCAGAAGTCAACCAAACCTTCAATTCTTGAAAACATTCTTCATAATCAGCATCCCGCGTAAACGGTTGACCCTTACGAGTTAACTGAGTAGGTGGAAGAACCAATAGTGAGAATCCTTCGATAAACTTCCTGTAGTAACCGGCTAGACTTAGAAAACTTCTGATTTCAGTGACTGAGGTTGGTCGTTCCCAATTCAATACAGCTTCCACCTTACTGGGATCTACAGAAACTCCCGTCTTGGGAAATCACATGTCCCAAAGACTTTACCTCTGACACCCAAAAATCACACTCCGAAGGTTTCAAGTACAATTTATTTTCTCGGAGTACTTTCAGAACAATGCGGAGATGTTGGACATGCTCCTCAATGGTCTTCGAGCACATCGAGATACCATCAATGAAAACGACTACAAATTGATCTAGGTAATTGAGGAAAAACTCGGTTCAGGTAATCCATGAACTCCGCTGGAGCATTAGTCAAACCGAAGGGCATCACTACCCACACACAATGTCCATACCTAGTACGGAAAGCTGTCTTCGGAATATCAAAGGCTCTAACTTTTAATTGATGATATACTGACCTCAGATCGATTTTTGGAACACACTGCAGCACCTCAAATTGCTCAAGCAAATCGTCTATCCTTGGCAAGGGATATTTATTCGTGATCGTCACTTTGTTGAGTTGTCGATAATCAATGCACAATCTCATGCTACCATTTCTCCTTTCGACTAACCACACCAGAGCACTCCTTAGAGAAGCACTTGGTCGAATGAATTTCTTTAACATCGACTCTTCAAGTTGAGACTCCATTTCCTTTAATTCTAAAGAAACATTCAATAAGAAACAAGAGATATTGATCCCTTGCCAGGAACCAATCCTACAGTAAACTCTACCTCTCACTCTGGAGGTTCAGAAGAAACTTCATCGTGAAAACATCCAGAAAGTCATTCACAACCTGAATGTTCGCCAAATCTAAACTAGTTTCAGTGGATGCAGATAACGTACTAACATGTGCTTCCGCACCTTGGAATGAAGATTGACCGTCTAAGGTGAACTAGGTAACCGCTTCAGAATTTGTCCTAGACAATTCAACTGATTCTGAAGCGAAGCTGATAGTTGATTAACACAGCCGATTGCAACTTGATTTGCAGTCATTCAATTCATATCCAAAATGGTGTCCACACTTCTCGTAGGCAAACAATAAATTCTACAACGAAATTTCTGCCTCCTATGACAAGTAGACAATTCAATACAAAGATTAGGTCTGGACACAACCCTTAACAGCAGTTGAAATAGTTATCGGCTCGGATAGCGATGATAAGGCTGATCCCAACCGATTCACATGCGATCGGGATATACAGCAATAGGTTGCACCCGAATCATATAATATACTGATCGAGTTATTGAAAACTGATTCCATACCCCTCAGTAACTTGTCAGCAGTTGTAACTGTCTGAGCATCCAAAGTGTTGACGCATCCTTGCCTTGGAGCTGCTTGTAACTCCTTGGAACTCTTCCCTGCAGGACACCTATTTGTATAGTGACCTTCTTCATTATAATAATAGCATCGATTAGATCCTTGCTTACATCCAGCACTGTGACGCTTTCCACGGTTAGAACATCTTCTGACTTTTGAGGAACCAGAAATTTGCACCTGCTTTTCCTTTAATGAAATTATCTTAGGACTTTCCATTCGGAGTTGATAATTCAACTACCTCCTTTCCTTTCCCATATTCCTTATGAGATCATCCTCGGCGACATAGGCTGATTGCACTAAGGCAACATAATTGGTAATAGTATAAGAACTGAGACCCTAAGTCATAAAAGCACTAAGGCCCTTCTTATACATCTGCATTCTCCATTCGTCATTTGGAGCTTACTTTACCACCTGGTAAAACTGAGACAACTTCTCCAACTTAGCGGTGTATTCTTCCACCATCATGTCACCTTTCCTGACGACGCACCGGTTGGAGATTCCGGTTTTTGGTCGAGGACTACGTCTTGATCATCCAGTCATAATTCCGCTTATGATGCACTAAGTATTAAGTTGATCAGGCTCAATGTCTCTTAGCATCACCAGTGTAATTACAAAAAGGACTAACAAGGAATCGACTCAACCCTAAACTAAGTCCGACTAGGTCGAACTGCTCTGATACCAACTGTAACACCCCGGTATTTTTATCGAGTAAAAATACCCAAGTGTACCATTATAAAATAATCAGAGATATTTTTCCTGTTTTAGATATTGAACATAAATAAAAACAGCTCTTAACCTAGAGTCCAATATCCAAATACCAAGAAATAGCGGAAACGATTTTACAACTTTTACTGGTACAAGTTATACAATCGGAAATACAAAAATCTCGAGGGAAAGACAATAACAATGAAAACTAAGTCTTCACCGTCTTCATAAGCACACCACCGAGCTGTGCTTCTTCACCTTTTCTTTATCCCCTGCTTCTCTGTAAAAACCACAAAATATAAACAGTGAGATAAACATCTCAGTGAGTTCTACCGAGACCCCTACTAACACTCGCGGTCCAGTTTTAAAACGTTTTTAAGGTTTGACACAACACCGACCGCAATCCACTTGCTAATCCCGGTGAATCATACAATAAGGCTTCGATCTAATAGGACACCGACCGCAATCCACTTGCTAATCCCGATGAACTAATATCCTAGGCCTTTCTACGTACCACCGACCGCAATCCACTTGCTAATCCCGATGAACGTAGTACAAACTTTTGACACAACACCGACCGTAATCCACTTGCTAATCCCTGCGAACCCCATAACCAATAGTGTTTCCTAATGGCACAGAGCCTAGGGTAAGGGTTCATGACTTCCCCGCCTAGTATGTCAACATGGGTCGTCACCCAAACTCGATATAATATATATATCTACAGTACTATGAACCCACGGTCCATCAAATCAGACAATCAATGAAACACTTTAATCCACATTTTATAAAATCCAAGTTCACACTCGCACTCTAGTTGACCACGTTTCGACACAATTTTCAATATCAAAAACAGTTCATTTTTCCTTAAAAATAGAATATTCAGTTAGGCCTCTGAATAACCTTTCCAACGCATCTTAGAACACCTCGATCGGATTCCCGGATCAAAAGTTATCGCAAAAACAAAAACAGTATTTAGTTGCTGAAAATTCTGTAAACCGTCGCGACGCGATGGGACTCCGTCGCGACGCGAAAATAGGCAGAATGGCCAAAAACAGGTTTTCTGAAATTCAGTTTTACCCCATTTCGCTCCCTAATCGATACCGAGACATTACGTGACCTCCGAGACCCAAAAACAGATATAACAACCAGTAATTCCAGTCCAAAACAATAATTAAAACATCAATCGATAACTCAATCAAATCGAGTTTATCAAAACGCGACGTATTTTCCAAATATCGGTTTTTAACCCAAAATCTCTCAAACTCAATTACCAAACAATATTCCAGTCCAGCGAAAGCGATAAAACAGTTAATTAATTAATTCGAAACGTAAAATCCTAAACGTGAGTAGAACTCACCCTTGAAGCGTGAACCACGATCGAGCCGAATTCACCGAGTAACCACACGAACATTCCCCGCATAAACTTTCCGTTCCGACGACGCTCAAATCCGCTTCCAAAACTTTCCGCTCGATCACGAAACCTCTATTTAACCGAAATACCGAATTCCCCGAAATTCTCCATGGATACTATTCATCATCTTCCTCCTCATGAAGCACTATTCACACAAAACCCTCAAATTTGATTTTCAACCCTAAAACACCCAACTAGCTTCCAATCAACGATCCATCATCCTTGGGTTCGCGCCAACCACCATCCCAAGCTATCCTTGAAGTTCAACCATCGAAACCTCACTTTAGAGCTCTAAATCGAAAATGGTGGATTTGAGGAGAGTGAGTTGTTGTTGATGATCTTGGTACCAATACGAAGAGGAAGGAACGCCGAACATTTTTCGTGTTGGAAGGAAGTCGTTTCGGTGAAGTCTTCTCTCTCCCTCTTCTCTTCTCCCTCACGCCTATCTCTCTCTTTTCTCTCCTTTTCTCTCTTTTCCTTCTCTGCTTCTCGTTCTCTTCTTCCTTTCTTTCTTTAATTCTTTCCTTTCTTTTCTTTTTTAACACACACACACGTATACATATATATATATATATATATATATATATATATTTATTTAATATATAGTTGGTAACGTGGTCCAATTACCATATTGATCTAAATCTCTTATTTCGATTCCAAAACTTCCTTGACCCGTATTATCCGGTTAACAATCCGATGACGACCAATAAATAATTTTTGCACTCAATAAATTTACCAGTCAAGTACTAAATTAATTTAATTGGGTTAACATCCAAATAATTCGGCTAATTATTTTGAGGATGTTACAAAGGGAGAGGGATACGCGAACAGAGAAGAGAGAAAAGAGAGAAAAGGAAAAAGAAGAGAAAAGAATGGGTGAAGGAGAAGAAGAGGAAAAAAGGAAGCTCAAAGGTTCACCAAAACGACTTCCTTCCAACACGAAAAATGTTCTGCGTCACTTCCTCTTCGATTTGGTACCAACATCAACATGATCAACTCACTCTCTCTCTCTTTGCCATTTTCGAAATTTGAAGGAAATGGAGATATTTGGTGGTTCAAGCTCAAGGATAGCTTGGGATGGTGTTTGGCGCGAACCCAAGGATGGTGGATCGGTTATTGAAGTTCGATTGGAAGATTGGAAGCTAGTTGAGTGAGTTGGGATAGAAAAATCAAGATTTGGGGTTGTGTGAATAGTGATTCGGAGGTTGAAGATGATGAATAGTATTTGTTGATTCAAGAGCGATTAGGAGTGAACCCGAAGCGTATCGAGTGCGAGACGGAGTTCAATTTCGCGAATTGGAAGTTGGTTGTTGATTAGGGTTCGAATGGGGAATTTCGAAGAATTCGGTATTTCGGTCAAAAAGGCGTCTCGGTTGAGCGGAAAGCTTTGGAAGCGGATTTGAGCGTCGTCGGAACGGAAAGTTTATGCGGGGAATGTTCGTGTGGTTACTCGGTGATTTCGGCTCGCTCGTGGCTCACGCTTCAGGGGTGAGTTTTACTCACGTTTAGGCTTATTCCGTTTTGAAATGAATTGTGTGACTTGGTTTCGAAAGATTTTGAGTCGAAAACGTTATTTTGAAATATATCGCGTTTTGACGAAATTCGTAATCGTTGAGTTTTTGATTGAATTACTTGGTTGTTTGATGTTGATTGGACTGGAATATTGCCTGGTATTGTCTGTTTTTGAGTTAGGAATCGATCGGGGTGAGTTTCGGATTGATCGGAAAGCAAATTTTCATAAAACAGGCCATTTTTGCAATGTTGTCAAATGAGCATGACCCGTGCGTCCAGGGGCACGACCCGTGCGCCTGGTTCTGTCCAAAATTTTCAAAGTGCCCAAAATGATTCCGTTTCGATTCCAATCCTCTCCCAATCCTTTCCTAACCCTTCTATAATGATATTAGGCTTATAATGCCTTGATTTTGGGTATGTTCCAAAAAGGTTTTATAAAATACTTTTGATGTCCAAATCGTTTCGAAAAAGCCGAATAATAAGAACACGTGTGAGGTCATGTTTTATCGAAAGGAAAACAAACTATAAGTCCGATGTGGTATTGTATAACTGACGCGGGATGATTATTATTTAAATTATCTAAAACGGTCTATGATTCACGATATATAAATTATATCGAATATAGGAGTTAGCCCAAATGCGGGTGGATATATATATACTAGATCGAGTTTGGGTGACGACCCATGAGGTTGACATACTAGGCGGGGAAGTCATGATCCCTTACCCTAGGCCCGTATGCCATTAGGGAAAGTACTATTGGTAAGGGGGTTCACCGGGATTACCAAAGTTGGGGTCGATGTTATGTCACACTTATAAAACAGTTCACCGGGATTACCAAAGCTGGGGTCGGTGCTGTAATAAAGTTATGAAGCGGGTTACCGGGATTACCAAAGCTGGGGCCGGTACCGTGTTAAAGTTAAAAAGAATGGTCACCGGGATTACCAAAGCTGGGGTCGGTGTCATTCTAAAGATATCAATAGTATGGTTACCGGGATTACCAAAGCTGGGGCTGGTATCATACTATGTTGACTAGTACGAGTCACCGGGATTACCAAAGGTGGGGTCGGTGTCGTGCTAAATTAAAAGAATGTAAATTATAAAGTAAACTACGAATGTATGAGAATTCATAAATGAACCGAGAGCGTAGTTAGGGGTCTCGGTAGAACTCACTGAGATTGTATCTCATTGTTTATATGTTGTTGTTTTTCAGATAAACAGGGAAAGTGGAGATCCAAGAGGCACGAGTAGGTGGTACTCGGATGGTTGCTGAAGACTTAGCTTTTATTCTTAAGTTATGTTTTCCCTTGTTAGTTATGTATTTATTTTCCGCTTTCTTCTGCGATATTGAACACTGTATTTCACTGATGGTTTATGGTCTTATTTATGTTTAAGACTGTTCTGTTGTTATTCAGTGAAAATTTTATTGTGGTGTTCAGTATTTAAACAGGAAATATATCTCTGATGTTTTAGGGATGGTGCACTTGGGTATTTTTACATGTTAGAAATATCTGGGTGTTACACTTCTCTTGCAAACTCTTCCAGAAATCTGAAGTGAACCTCGTATCTCTATCCGAAACAATACTCTTAGGAACCCCATGAAGCTTCACAATCTCCCGGATATAAATCTCTGCCAACTTCGACACCGGATACATGATGCTGATAGGAACAAAATGAGACGATTTTGTCAACCTGTCAACAATCACCCAAATTGCATCATACCCTTTCGCAGTATTAGGCAATCCCGTCACAAAGTCCATCGAAATGCTATCCCATTTCCACTCCGGAATTTCTAACGGTTGCATCAGTCCAGCAGGCTTCTGATGCTCCACCTTTGAGTTCTGGCAAG
Organism: Astragalus membranaceus; assembly: GCA_039519185.1. Classification (NCBI taxonomy): domain Eukaryota; kingdom Viridiplantae; phylum Streptophyta; class Magnoliopsida; order Fabales; family Fabaceae; genus Astragalus; species Astragalus membranaceus. The sequence continues at coordinate 36,800,409 of CM076854.1, read as the reverse complement.
TCAAACATGCATAAACGAACTGCGCCACATCTCGCTTCATACCAGGCCACCAAAACAACTTCTTCAGATCTTGATACATCTTCGTAGCTCCCGGATGAATACTTAACTTACTTCGATGACCCACCTCTAAAATCACCCTCTTCAGCTCTGCGCCTTCAAGAATACAAATCCTATTATGGAATCTCAAAACACCATGCGCATCCAACTTAAAGTCACTACCCTCAGGCTGATCATCCCCGACCATCAAATCCACCAACTTGATATCCAACTTCTGGGCTTCTCTGATACTGTCAAGGAACTCATTATTAATCTTCAACATACCCAACTTAACACTCTGAAGCGACACTTCACACACCAAACTCAAATCCCTGAATTCCTCAATCAACTCTAACTCCTTAGCCATCATTGCCGACATATGCAAGGACTTTCGACTTAAAGCATCAGCCACGACATTAGCTTTGCCTGGATGATAGTTCAAACTGAAATCATAGTCTTTCAACAATTCCAACCACCTTCGCTGCCTCATATTCAGCTCCTTCTGGTCAAACAAATACTTCAAACTCTTATGATCACTGAACACCTCAAATCTGGAACCATACAAATAGTGCCTCCAAGTCTTCAACACAAAGACTACTGCACCCAACTCCAAATCATGCGTGGGATAATTCTTCTCATGAACCCTTAACTGCCTCGACGCATAAGCAATCACCTTCCCATTTTGCATAAGCACGCCACCTAGACCCATCTTCGAAGCATCACAATACACTACGAACGGCTCTCCCGGATTTGGCAACGTCAAAACAGGAGACGTCGTCAATCTCTTATTCAACTCAAGGAAACTTTCCTCACAACGAGCATCCCACACAAAAGCCTTACCCTTACAAGTCAACTGCGTCAACGGAAGGGCCAACTTAGAAAAACCTTCGATGAACCTTCTGTAGTAACTAGCCAACCCTAAGAAGCTTCTAACCTCCGTAGCCGACTTCGGACTCTCCCACTGCATCACGGCATCAACCTTAGACGGATCCACAACAATACCACTACCAGAAACGATATGACCCAGAAAACTTACTTCTGACAACCAGAATTCACACTTAGACAACTTTGCATACAACCTCTTCTCTTTCAAGATCTCCAATACTAATCTCAAATGCTCCGCATGCTCTTCCTCCGATTTCGAATAAATCAGGATGTCGTCAATGAACACAACCACGAACCGATCCAAGTAAGTATGGAATATACGATTCATGTACTCCATAAATACACCCGACGCGTTAGTGACACCGAACGGCATCACCGAATACTCACAATGCCCATACCGCGTCCTGAAAGCAGTCTTCTGTACATCTCCATCCTTCACCTTGATCTGATGATAACCTGATCTCAAATCAATCTTGCTGAACACTCGAGCACCCACTAACTAATCAATCAAGTCGTCTATCCTCGGCAGTGGATACTTGTTCTTAATGGTCACCTTATTCAGCTGCCTATAATCAACACACAACCTCATGCTCCCATCCTTCTTCTTCACCAGCAACACAGGAGCTCCCCACGACGATACACTCGGCCTAATAAACTTCTTCTCAAGCAGATCTTCAAGTTGCTTCTTCAACTCAGACAATTCTGACGCAGACATCCTGTACGGTGCCATCGACACAGGCCTCGTACCGGGTACAAGGTCAATAGAAAACTCCACTTCCCTCTCAGGCGGTACACTAGGAATCTCATCAGGAAAGACTTCAAGAAATTCGCGCACCACCTGCAACTCTTCAATGATAGCTTGGTTCTCAACAGACAGCGATGCCATCAGGGAGAATAACTGATCTCCCTCCTTTGCTAACTTCCGCAACTAACTAGCAGATAACAAACCAGACTCTTCCTCTCCAAAGCTCACAGACTTACGACGACAATCAATGCGAACATGGTTATGCTCCAATCAGTTCTTGCCCAAAATTACATCTAATCCATTTAGCGGCAAACAAACAAAGTCCACAACAAAGTCTCTGTCGAAGATCGACAAGGGACACTAAGAACACACTTGAGAGGTAGTTACCGACCCCTTAGCTGGAGTGTCGACAACCATCTCTCCATTCATAGCAGACAATACAAGATTCAACCTCTTACAACAATCAGCAGCAATAAAGCAATGAGTAGCACCAGTATCAACAATAGACTTTAAAGGAGTACCATTAATGAAGCACGTACCTCTAATGAGTCCATCATCTTCAGTAGGCTCTTCACCTGCCAAAGTGAACACTTTTCCACTGGACCTCTCTTTCTTCGGCTTCGGACACTGAGTACTAATGTGCCCTCCTTCACCACAGTTGTAGCAGACCACTACCTTGCTCTCACATTCGGCCACCACATGACCGTCCTTACCGCACTTGAAACACCTCTTCACGTCGCTTCTGCACATGACACTTTTGTGGCCAGGCTTGCCACACTTAAAACACACAATGCTAGCAGGGGCATCTCCCCCACTAGTCCTCTTGCCAGCATCAGCTCTCTGCTTACCCTTGCCCGCAGGGACCTCATACGGCTTACTACGGCCTCTAAACTTGCTCCTCTTATCATTCACAATCTTGTAGTGAGCATTACTATCCTCCTCAAAAATTCTGCAACTATCAATCAAGTCAGCAAAGACACGGATCTTCTGATATCCGATTGCTTTCTTGATCTCGGGCCTCAAACCATTCTCGAACTTGATACACCTGGAAAACTCAGCAGTAGCTCTAGTGTAATGCAGATAGAACTTCGCTAGCTCCACGAACTTAGCGGCATACTCCGATACGGACATACTCCCTTGTTTCAGCTCCAGAAACTCAATCTCCTTCTTCCCTCGGACATCTTCCGGGTAATACTTACGGTTAAACTCTCTGTTGAACACTTCCCAGGTCTTCTCTTCATTAGCAGTCTCCAACCTCTGCCTCGCCTCTAACCACCAATCATCAGCTTCCTCAGCTAGCATATGCGTACCATAGCGGACCTTCTGTGCTGGAGTACAATCCATCACTCGAAAAATCCTCTCCATTTCTTTCAACCAAGCTAAAGCACCATCGGGGTCATACATGCCCTTGAAGGTAGGCGGATTCTCTCTCTGAAAGGTAGCCAAACTCTGAGACCCAGCGTTCTCACCAGCATTCTGTTGATTCTCCACAGCCTGCGCCATAGCAGCTAGAGCAGCAGCAATTGCAGCATCGTTCCTCCCAGCCATTTCAACTCACTTGCTACAAAACAACCAACAGTTAGATATAATTGACAACACACCATTGTCAATTGACACTACGACTGGACAACTTGGCCGGACAGACCGAACTTTTGCTCTGATACCACTAATGTAACACCCCTTTTCTACCCGATAGTAATTTAATAAAATCAGAGTTACAAAAATTATTTCATACGTCGAAAAGAGATGTCACACATTCATCAATAATTCAAAACGTCACATGCGATATATAATCACTTTGTCAAAAAGGGTCGAAGCCCATAACACCAGTTTAATTAACCATATCGTCAAAAATGCATCACCACGCAGCGGAAATAGAAATAAGATTCAAAACATAAAGTCATAACGTTCTGAATGGACTCCAAACAATTAAAATGCAACAACCGAAGTTTAGTGTTTATCCCCCCCTTGAGTGTTACACATCAAAGCAAAGGACACCGACTCAGAATAGCGAAGGTAGCTAAGCCTTCACTCTGGATCACCTGCACGTTACCGCATAGGAGTAACATTCAAACAGAAGGGGTGAGATATCTTCAATATAATAGCGTAAAATGATAGGAAATATGCTAGAATATGACAACTATATCTACCAGTTCACTACACACATCAAATTATAAACACACGTCAAATTATGAACACCACAATCAGTCACCAAATGTCATGATAATGCATGAATGCAACCCACACCAATGGGCATATGCATGTGGTACCAAATCACCAAAAGTCTTGCCCGTAAATAGGGGCGTCACCAAAATTGAGAGCTTTCACACCCGGCTCACCAATTCACAAAAATTGAGCTTTCACACCCGGCTCACTAGTTTTAGAAAAATTGAGGCTTCAAGACCAAAGGCCTTCACCAAAAATAAATGGACATGCTATATGCGACACCATGAATGCACAAAGACAATTATCCAAAATAGTCACAATATGACACACCAAAATTAACCACCGAATATCACCAAAGTTTAGCTTTCACACCTAGCCCAACGACACCGAAACACCAAACTACCCGACAACGGAACACCAAGATTTGGAACCTTCACACCTAGCTCCAACAACACCAAGGTTTGAGCCTTCACACCTAGCTCAAACAGCACCAAGACACCAAGATGACAACAAGTTCCCAAAATATTGGGACAACGAAAATTTTCCAAAATATTGGGACAACGACAATTTTCCAAAATATTGGGACAACGACAATTTTCCTTTTCCTAAAACAGCAGCATTTAACGACTGAGCCAACGTTTAACAATTTCCAGAAAAATAGACTACTGTGCCTCAAATTAGAATATTCAGATAGGCCTCTGAATAAGCTTTCCAAAACATTTTGAAACGTCTCAATCGGACTCCCGAGTCAAAAGATATTGCAAAAACAAAATAGGAACAAAACTGAGACACATGCTGAAAACGGCGCCCAGGCACAGGGCGCCTAGCAGGAACACGCAACACAGAAAACTGGCGCCCAGGAGCAGGGACCCCAGCAACAGGCAACACAACTGAACCTGGCGCCCAGGAGCAGGGCGCCTAGCAACACTGCAGAACATGGCGCCCTTGGCGCCCAGACCGTCCAAAACACACCAGAAACGCAACATGGCACAGGAATTGGCGCCCTTGGCGCCCAGACAGCCTACAGCACAGACGCAACACAAAACAGGAACAGGCACCAGACACGGGAACAGCGCCCATGCCGCCCCTGCCCCAAGACAACGCGCAACACAAACCCAGGGACGGCGCCCATGGCGCCCCTGCGCCAAGACACAGCAACACACACACACAGGCACACGCACACACCCACCAGACACGGCGCCCATGCACAGGGCGCCAGGAACAGCAACAGAACACCAAGGCAACAGAGCCAGACACGGCGCCCAGGCACAGGGCGCCAAAAACAGCACCACAACATTCCAGGGATGGCGCCCAGCACTAGGGCCCCAAAAACAGCATCTAGGACAATGGCGCCCTTGGCGCCCTAGGGGTCAATATTTTCGTTATTTCCCCAATTTAAATCACCAATCCTTAATCACCAATGCCAATCACCATGAATTGTCAATCATCACACCAAACAACAATTAATCGAACACCTAGCATGCACTTAGTAATAACAACAATGAACACCATTTTTTTTTGAGTCACAACAATCACCAACGATACGAAATTTCAATTCAACCTAGATATAATTCAACTAACACCAAATCAAACATCAAAATCAATCAAAGGGTATTATAGGACCTATCCCCACATAACCCGATCATGAAACCCCATTATAAGGCAGAACCCCACCCTTACCTTATAGTAGGAGAGCACTAATCCTCTTGATCAAGTCACCAACAATAACCTCAGCAACACTGCTCCTCTCTGCTCCTTGAATTCGCGAACTCCCCTTCTTCTCCTCTCTTGGATGTGCGCCGCCCCTCCTTCTCTCTTTCTCTCCTCTATTCGCAACTTTTCCTTTCTTTTCTCAACAATTCGCAAATGAGCCAAAACCCTAGCCTAGGCGCTTCACCTATGCGCCTAGCTAGTGGGCTCTTGGATCACGGGCTTTCCTCCAGCTTAAGCCCGATTACTAATTGTCATACCCCAATTTTGTCCGACTAGTTGAAAATCAAACAAAATTGTATTTCTGTGAACACTCAATTTTTACCGGAATTTTTTTTCACTTTTTTCGAAAAATCACAAAAATAATCGTTTTTGGTGTATTTTCGAATTCTAATGTTAAATTTGTCGTTTTGCTCGCATTTGTCACTTTCGAGTCATTTTTATTATTTTTAGTTAAAACAAAAATTAAAAAAAAGGGCGTGCTACAAGAGTCTATTGATTTTCCCGTGTCTTCTCGCGAGCGTGCGAATTAGGTGTCTAATAGTGGATGTGTGTCGTAGCGGGTTAGTTTGATTATTATTGTTATTATTAATATTAGATGTATCATTAGTAGTTACCAAAATAAGAGACATAACAAGTAATCAAATATAATGTATTTATGCAAATCTGTCCTTTCTTTACAAAAAAAAATAATAAAAATAATAATAAGGTAATAGTTACACCTTAAGACAAAAAAATAATGAAATGTCAAACAAAAAAGAAAGGGAGCTGCGTCCCTTTGCTGGTGCTGCCAGCAGAGACAGTTTGAGCTACAAGCTCAACCCTCCTTCCTCTTGTCCCCTTGTTTGGTTCTCATTTTCAGCAAAAACAACCCAGCCTTTGCAGCAACCACCTCCACCCCTTGCTGGCTGCCTGCATCCTCAGTTTTTGTCCCCCATGAGAAATTTTTCTCTACTCCACATCCACACCTACACTACAGTTTTTACCTATAAATGCTGTAAGCAGAAACAGTGTTAGAGGAGGAGACACTGAGAGCAATTCAAAAAAAAAAGACAGCAAACCGTAGCCCAAACACCACCCACAATCGTTTCCGTCCCTTCGCCTCCAACCACGAACCGAACCATACCTTCACGGCCACCCCTCCATCACAACCACCACACCGCCGTCGTGCACACGCCGTCCCTCGTAGGTGAACCCCTCTCTTCGCGTTCGTTGGTGCCGGTAATACCACGCTCCCCTCTGTTCACCATCCCTCTCCCTATTCTGGTCATCGGCGGCGGTGGGTTTTAGGACGCGAAATCGGAGCTGAGAGAGAGAGGGAGAGGGTTGATTCGGAGATCAGCGGTGCAAGGAGAGAATAGGACGCGATGGTGAGGAGGAAGGAGGAGATCGGTGCTAGGGGAGAGGGAGTGCGCCGTGTGAGAGGGAGAGGATTTTTAGGGTTTGGGTTTTTTGAGAAAGGGGGCGCCGTGGGAGAAGGGAAAGCAAAATTAGGGTTTCTATTTTAGCTCAGCCTTTTATAGTATTAGCTCAGGGGTAATTTCGTCTTTTCGCGTTTTTTTTTTATTTTCAGATCTCTATTTACACCCCCTCATTTTACTCCGCGCGCCCCCCTTCAGAAGCCCATGATTATTTTTTTGAAGCGCAGCCCAGCTTACAAAAAACAAGCTGGGCTCACTACCTGCACCCCAGTTTTAATAATGCAGCCCTCTTTTTTACACCCTTATTTTACTACCACGCCCCCTGTTTCTCTTTTTTAAAATTTCGTTTCTTTTCCCTAAGCGAACTTATTTTTTTCACAAACCTTTTTTTTTTCCAAATGATGGATAAATGTTTCCCCGAACAAAAATTAATCCAATTGCGAAAACTCTTCAAAATCAAAAACTTTGTTAGTAGCCTTGCGAAGCCTCTGCTTGCATGATTATTAACAATGGAGTGCTAGTGATAATCACCCATAACCTTTGTAAGTTTGATTATCATGAATGCTTTCAATTTCAAAAGATATTTTCCCAAGCATCAAAAATCATGGCAAGTGTTAGTAATGATCACCCATAACCTTTGTTAGTTTGATCATTATGAGTACCCTCCACTTTTCAAAACCTAAGCAAAAAGACTTTCATTTTCGAGGCTCGTTAGAACTACGTCGCTTTGATTCCCATTTGGGATACGTAGGAGCGAGTCACATTCTCGTCAAGCGCAATCATAAAAAGTTTAGCATTTACATAACAAAAAGAAAAGAGTTATTTTCATAACAAAAAAGAATCACTTTTGCAAACCAAGATCATTTTCAGAACGAAGACCTTTTCCTTTCTAAAAATATTTTCAACCCATCGTCGCTAGTGGCTAATCAGAACCTTTGTTCGTCTAGCCATTGGTGGCGATGTCTTTTTCCCAAAAGAACAACAAGCGACGATCACTCATAACCTTTGTTAGTTTGATCATTCATGCCAATCAATCTCTTTCGAAAATCCCTTTCAAAAGAACAAATAAAAACGAGTCGATACTAATAGTCAATCAGAACCTTTGTTCGTCTGACTGGCGGTAGTGACTCTCATTTTCAAGAGTACTTAGCGGTGATTATCCATAACCTTGGTTAGTTTAATCATTCACTAAATGCTCGTCCTATTTCGAAAACTCACTAAAAAGATAAAAGACAAAAACCCTTTTCAGGACAAAGAAGAACTACGTAGCTTTGAGTTCTCCATCGCACCGGGAGATACGTAGGAGCGGGCCATGTCCCGTCAAGCGTTTTTTTCTAAAAACCCATCCTTCCCCCTTTTCTTTTTCATAATAAATAAAGATTTTCATTAAGAATTTTTCAATAAGAAGTAGAGAGGCAAAATTAAGTATTTTCAAGTCAACACACTAAAACCACACATTTAATTAAAGGTTCCCTCTCAGTAGAGAGGACGTGTGGGGTGCTAACACATTCCCTACACGTAACCGACCCCCGAACCCTATTCTCTTGTTTCGCAAGACCAATCGCTTTCCAAAAAAGGTTTTCCTAATATTTTCCTTACTAAATATTGGTGGCGGCTTCATTGTCTTAGGAAAAGTTGTGAACGAGGAAGGTTCTCCCTCGGGGACTTTTTCGGGCGCAACAGCTGGCGACTTCCCTGGGGACTAAAAAAAAAAACATTTTTTTAAAAAAGTGGGTCAAGCCTAATTAATTAAGTGTGGGATTTGTGTGATTGATTCGAATATCTCGTTTTGCCTCTTTGCTTTCTTCTCTTTCATACTTTCATGTTGCATTCCTGTGCATTCTTCTTCTTCTCTTTCTATGTTTGCTTTTGTTTAAAGTAATAGATGGTTGCTTCTTTGCTTATATGCTTAGTTCCCTCATGCATTTCCCCTCTCTTATTATGTTCCCCTCTTCTCAGCTCCCTTTCTGAGGTAAGTAATGTGCTTGTTGTTGGTACCCTAGGCTAGTTGTATTCGAATGATATTGAACCCTAGGGTAGACGACATGCTATTGTCTGGACTGTCTGGATTTTTATTTGCAGGTGGGGTAGTTTTGAGGAAATGCCCTTCGCACACACACGCTTGTACCTTGAGATTATACGGTTAGAGAAAGAGACAATAACCCAGGTCTGTTAGGATACCTTAGGATGAGTGGATTCGAGTAGTGGGAGCCCATCAGGACCATTGTCCGTTTGGCTGCTCACGAAAGTTTCAATCAGAGTTGTGCTCTTTCATGATGCTTCGTATCTAGCAGTTTGCTGCATTTACGGGGATTTTCATGAGAAGGACTGTGGCTCTGATGACCTTTGTGAGGGTGTGAATAGAGCTACATGAGAAGATTATGCCTAAAACACCTTAGATCATAGGTTCTACTCCCTTTTAGGTCACAAGGGCTTTCCAAATTGTGTGCTGCATCGTTGCATTCACTTCAATCAATTTCTCCTTCAGAATTTTCGAAAATCAAAAAAGAAATGCTTTTCCTTTTCGCCTATATGAGGTGGCATATAGTGTGAACATTTTCAAATCACCACCTGTAAATATCCTCTTTCTGCAAAAACACACAAAAAAAAAACATCATTGTATCATTGCATCATTGCATCACTGCATCATTACATCATTTGCATTGCATAAAATTCCAATTTTGAAAAAAACCATTCATCTTGCATTCCCTTTCATTACATAAAGATAAAACAAAAAACAATTATCATCTGCATAGCATAAGCATTTCATTTATAATCCAAGATGAGACATTCATGCATAAGCATCATTTCAAAAAAGACACAGTAGAACTACGTAAGCTTTGATTCCTCATTACAATGGGGATACGTAGGAGCGGGTCATACCCCGTCAAGCACATCCTTTCTAGAACCTTTTTTTATAATAGATCATTTGCATCTCCAAATAATTTTCAAAATCATGTTCCAAAACTAGAAATGAAAAAAAAATGAAAAGTTTCCAATGCATGCATCTTCTCTAAACAAGGAAAAATAGAAAAGCTCTTCATGTAAAAGCTCAATGAGTAAAAGTGTGCCTTCGAATGACGAAGGGTAATATCTCAAATTTGTTTGTGCACTACAAATTTGAGATGTTACTCTACGATATCGGGGCACTTTGACCCTATCAAGTGAGGTTTGTTTTCCAATAAGAGAATAAGTTTGAGTTAACCAAATGTCGAAGCATTTCAGTATATTGCGTGAAGTATTGAGTCAGGATCCACTCAATGTTTCATGCAAGTTACTTAGAGTAACGACAATTGGTTGCCTCACATCATCATTTGCATACATCCTTGCATTACATAAAAGCAAAACTTTCAAAAAATCATCATAGTCTTTTCTTTTACCGGGCTACATGAGATGATGTTCCCGAAATTTCAGTCACCAAACCCGAAAAAATGTTTTCATCTTATTTTCTTTCACATGCATGTCAAGTCGCATTATCGCCGTCATTTTCATACGAAGACATCATTTGCATTGCATAAAACAAAAACTTGATAAAATTCATACATGCATTTTTCTCTATCTCATTTAGGTTTGTCAGGAGTGCATTCTCCGCACGTGTGAGTTTCCATTCACTAAGGCTTTCTTTTCCCTAATTTTCTCGAAAAATCCAAAAATCGTGTCTTATTAGAAGCGCGTCTCATGCATTATTGTTGTCCTTTTTCACACATCATGAAAAAATAATACATTAACCTCTCATCTTGCATGCATTTCCATTCAATAAAAATCATGTCTTCCCACGCATTTTTTTTATTTAAAAAAAAAATCATTGTGAGTATCATGCATTTCATTGCACAAAAAAAATGAAAACAAGAAAGCATCTCATTCATAATCATGAACAAAAGTCATCATCAAATTTCTTCAAAATGTAGCATTCATGCATCATTTCATTAACCTCATCACTTTAGTTCAAATACATCATCCCTCCCCTACACGCATCTTTCAAAAAAAGAAGGGGCATTGGCATTTCATACCTTGTCTTGCCTCTAAAAAATCATCAATTAGAAAAAAAAGCATCATTCCTGCATCCTTCATCATTCGAAAGAAAAAGGGGGCATCGGCATTTCATATCTTGTCTTGCCTCTTGCATCATTCATCATCCAAAGATGCATTGGCATTTCATATTTCGTCTTGCACAAAAATCAAAAAGAAAAACTTTTAGAATAATCACACTTTTCAAGTGAATATGCTTTCATGCATTTCATTTTCATCATGTATACATCATAATGTTGTGATGAGAGACGAGATGTTCTTGCAAAATAATCTTTCCTTTTTGGAAAAGTTTACCCTCACTCATTTGAAAACTCAAGGTGTTCTAAGGCACTCAGTTTTTCACATCAATAGCTCATTTGTATTTTCTTCAAAAAAAAAGACATTACATCTCATCCATCCCATGATAAAAGACTGAAACAGTTCATCAAAAAAAAATTTTTTCATATCATGTTTTAACCAATATTAACTCTCTGTGAAGCGTTCTTCTAGTAAGCATGCATGCCACGTGCAGTTTCTCTTGTTTGAGTCTGCCACATGCCCCGTCCACCCATAAAGCGCATATTTTCTCCCATCAGTGCATACTTGACTTTTTGGTTCATTCTCACTAACACTTTAAGTCCGCCATGCTGGGGCAACTCTGTGATCACTAATTTTCCTTGTCGGTATCATATTCCTTTAGTGTAAATCTTTCTAAAAAAATATATAATAAATAAAAAGATAAAATAAGCTCGCTAGGTTGAAAACCCGCAAAGGGCGGCCTAGGCGAAAAAGAGCGCCCGGTGGATTGAAAACTCGCAAAGAGCGGTCCAGGCAAAAATTAGGGCAAAAGAGCAAACACATGAAGATAGATAAATTATTGTCCTAAAGTTAAGTCTTACAGAAATAAGCAATCAGGATTTGAAATTTGGCCACCTCTCCATACCCTCAAGAACCTAAAATCCCAGAAAGCCCATTTCCTACCCCTCTTAAGCCAAAGATTCAAAATCACAAAAATACCCTTTGTTACCCATCTTAAGCCAAGAAAAGCCCAAGATATCCCCATCACTCTGGACGAGGGTTAATTCCACATCAAAGATGGTATATCATTCTCACCCAAGTCAAAAGGAAAGGAAATCCACAAAAGGAGGGGAATAACAAAGTTTCAAAAAGGAGAATCCCAAAACAAAGAAAGGAAGACAAGGGGAGTATAAATTAAGAGTCAATACATTTTGTCATGAAGCATAAGAGCTCCCCTTCAAAGAGGCTCTCAGATTCAATGGGTTCAATCACTTCCCCTTCCAAAAAGGCCCTCAATTCATTGGGTTCAATCATTCCTCCTTTCAAAAAATCCCTTAATTCATTGGGTTTAGCCATCTCTTCTTTCTTAAAACCTTCAAACACCTCATCAAACTTAATAACCATCTCCTTCACAAATCATTGACCATCGGCCAACACCGAATAAGACCCATCCTCCCCATCAACCCCAAACACTTCATTAATCTCAATCATCCCCTTCTCCACATCACAACTCTAAAAAGTCCATTCCGATCAATGACTAATTGCCTTCGTTTTCTCAAGTTTTAATTTTAGGACAAATAAGTTTATCTATTCGCGACGTGTTTGCTCAAAAGAAAAAAACAAACAAGCAGAAAAAAGAAAGCTGCTCAAAAAGAAAAAAAACAAACAATCAAAAAAGGAAAGTTGGTAAAAAAGAAGAAGGACTCGCAACCAGATGCATTCGTGTTGCATTAAAACAAGGTCTAGTGGTCACCAAGTGGAGCCTCTCATCATACTAAAAAGTCAAAACTTTCATTGCATCTGAGTTGTTCTTAAAGAAAACCAAAAGTGTGTACTAGGGGGCATTCCCTTCACCTCTCACTCCACTCAACTTTGGGGAGTTTTGTTCATTGCCCACCCCATTCATATATCACCCTCAGTTCATAACCATCACCATAACTCTGTCGCCCTTCACAACCACACTCAGAGAAACCATTTGAAATATCATTCGAAAGTGGGGCAAGCGCGTTCCCATTCCTTCACCTCATTCATTCCTACAAAATCTCTCAACTCACTATCCTAAACAAGGCCTTGTCATTCTAATTGGGGCAGCTTTGTCCTGGTTATGACTGGGGCAACATCAAACTTTATGGGTTGAGACAAAATCTCTTTCGATCCACCTTCCCTTTCAAAAGTCGAAGCATTCCCAATTCATCATCTTCTACGCCCCTAGTTGTTGTCACCATTAGACAGGGGCAAATTATTCACTCATCAAAGACCTGAATTGGGGCAATCTTGTATCTCTTGATCCCTCACAAGCTTCGGCAATAGCCATGTCGGTCATTCCTTAACTTGCCATAAATGTCCATGTCCTAAACCAATTCCAAGTTAACTAACTCATTCATTCACATTTGCACTCCTATGCATGCTTACTAGACAATGCTTCAAAAAGAGAAAACACAAGTTGTTTACGTGATATCTAAAATTCAGTCATCATGGAAAGAAGGAGAAGACAAGTGAGGTTGTTTGTAAATAAAAACCTTGAGAACACCGGAGTTTGAATCGAATTCAATTTTTCAACAGAATGGTCAATAATCATCTCAACTCCTTGCATTCAAAGTCTCGCATCTCATCATCACAAAAATGTCTACCTCATGCATCTAGGCATCTCAATCTATTCATTATGGCATATGCATCGAAGCATTACATTTGCATCTTCACATTTTGTGCATTCATCACATAGCAAAAACAAAAACGTTCCACGTCAGTTGCACCATATTAATACTTGCATCATATTCGCACTTCATAAAAAGGAAAAGAACAAAATCATTCCAAGTCATTCACCATTCCACAAGATACTAATCATTGCATGCACCATTGCATCATCAAAATTCTTCAGACCATTAGATCAATACAGACATATGTTGACCCATAAACCAGACCTTTGCGTCCATAATTCAAAGCTACTCCCTTGATCCCAAGCGATCCTCATTTCATGTCTTCTCATTCATTGCTTTTTCATTAACACATCCAGTGTTGACTCTCACTTGCAAACTCCAAACAAACAACAAAAAGAACAGAAACATTCCTTGTCATCCAGAATTCCATATCATTCATCATTTCGCAAGCATTCCTTTGTCCTTCAATCATCAAACATTAAAGCGGTGCATTTGCATCATATTAACGTTAGCATTTCCATAAAAGAAAAAGAACAAAAATCATTGCATCAAATATCGGAGCATTGTATCATATTAATGTTTGCATTTCATAGAAGAAGCAAAAAGAAACAAACAGAAGTTAGAACAGGAGCATTCCATTCATCAAAGCATCAATCACCGCATACACTTGCATTCAAACATCCAAGCATTATGTTGATATTTGCATTTCATAAACTACAAAGAAGAAGCAGATACAAAAGAACAAAAGCATTCCATAATATTCAAGACATCAATCATGGCATATGTCTGCATTACATGTGTCATTCATTGCATTGCTAAGCAAAATGCGGATGAACACAATATGTTAATCCTCATGCCTAGTTCTAAGAATCAGCACTTCAAGTGTCAATCTTCAATCTAATTCTCAAGTCAGTCATCCTGGACTTGTCAGTCTCAAAATCTCACTCCCAGTCACTCCTTCAGTTCGGAGTTCAAATGCCCTCGGGTCCCAAGTGGTTCATTAAAACCACGCTAAGTGTTCATCCTCATTTACTGTTTTCTCATCAGCACGCCAAGTGTTCATTTACGGCTTTCTCATCAGCACGCCAAGTGTTCATTTACTGCTTTCTTTCTAGCCAACCAAGCATTCATCATCATTGCATCAGACATCAAATCAAGTCTCAAAATACAAAATCATTTTCAATAAATAGGAGACTAAGTCGAATGTACATTCGAAATAGTCATCACGATAGGACACTTGAATTGATCACTCAAGAATCCTAAGGTCCCTATGCCAAAAAAGAAAACAAACAAAAACATTCAGTGTCGTCTACATCATAGTAATGATTGCATTCCATAAAACAAAAAGAACCAAAATTCATCATCCCATCAAACATCAAAGCAATACAGTTGCATCACATCAATACTTGCATCTCATAGAAGAAAAGAAAGCTAAAGCATCCCATGTCATCCATCATTTCATGTTATTCATCAGCAATATTCACATTTCATAGAAAAAAGGCAAAGAAGAAAAAGTTTTCCATTACATGTCATCTGCCATTTCATCAAAACACAAGAGCATTACATCAAACACCAAAATTTTGCATTCGCGTACCCATGATTCTTAAAAGAGCAAAAAAAGAGAAGCCAAAAAAGAAAAGAAAAAGAAAAGAGAGAAAAGAAAAGTGAAAAAAGAAAACAGAGAAACAAAAAAGAAAAGAGAAAAGAAAAGAAAGAAAGAAAAGAAAAGAGAGCGCTCAGGCGCGCATTGCGGATTGGAGCCCAGAGAGATCATCGCTCCCTTCTGCCCAGGTCTCACATCGCGTACGAGCAACGCGATGGACCGCAGCCCCATGTGAGGTTCAACGGAATAGTTGTATCTGCCTAAGATACAGTGGACGCCGTGCATTGATCTGTATATCAGTTCCGGAGCTGATAACGATCCCCCCGGTCGCTCGAAAAGGCCAACGGGAAGCGTGCTCCTCAAAACCACGCGCAAACTCGGATTCGTCAAGAGTTCGTTTAAGGATTACAGGTTTTAGGCAGCCTGGGCAATTTACCGCTTTCTGCACGCAAGTGCCCATTTTACTTTTCTGTCTGCACGCAAGTGCCCATTTTACTTTTCTGTCTGCACGCAAGTGCCCATTTTACTTTTCTGTCTGCACGCAAGTGCCCCTTTTACCTTTTCTGTCTGCACGTCAGTGTTCATTTCGACACGAAGGTGTCTATCTTTCCAAAACAAAAAAAAAAGAGAAAAAGAAAAGGAAAATTCGGGTTTCTCCAAGTAGACAAAATTGGTATAATTTCTGAATTCTTTATTCCTATTTTACCTTCGAAATATCTCTTGGCCAATTCATATTTCTTGGTAAAATCCGAATAAAGAGGGGCAGCTGTCATACCCCAATTTTGTCCGACTAGTTGAAAATCAAACAAAATTCTATTTCTGTGAACACTCAATTTTTACCGGTATTTTTTTTTCACTTTTTTCGAAAAATCACAAAAATAATCGTTTTTGGTGTATTTTCGAATTCTAATGTTAAATTTGTCGTTTTGCTCGCATTTGTCACTTTCGAGTCATTTTTATTATTTTTAGTTAAAACAAAAATTAAAAAAAAGGGCGTGCTACAAGAGGCTATTGATTTTCCCGTGTCTTCTCGCGAGCGTGCGAATTAGGTGTCTAATAGTGGATGTGTGTCGTAGCGGGTTAGCGTGATTATTATTGTTATTATTAATATTAGATGTATCATTAGTAGTTACCAAAATAAGAGACATAACCAAGTAATCAAATATAATGTATTTATGCAAATCTGTCCTTTCTTTACAAAAAAAAATAATAAAAATAATAATAAAGTAATAGTTACACCTTAAGACAAAAAAATAATGAAAAGTCAAACAAAAAAGAAAGGGAGCTGCGTCCCTTTGCTGGTGCTGCCAGCAGAGACAATTTGAGCTACAAGCTCAACCCTCCTTCCTCTTGTCCCCTTGTTTGGTTCTCATTTTCAGCAAAAACAACCCAGCCTTTGCAGCAACCACCTCCACCCCTTGCTGGCTGCCTGCATCCTCAGTTTTTGTCCCCCATGAGAAATTTTTCTCTACTCCACATCCACACCTACACCACAGTTTCTACCTATAAATGCTGTAAGCAGAAACAGTGTTAGAGGAGGAGACACTGAGAGCAATTCAAAAAAAAAAAGACAGCAAACACAGCAAACACTGCAAACACAAACACACAGAGAGCAATTTACAAAAACAGTAGCAAACACAGCAAAAGAGGTGCATTCGTAAACTTAAGAAATTAGAAAAATTTTTAGGGCAATCTTCACGCAAGAGGAATTCGGATACAGCCAGGAGCAAATTTTTCACCCAGGAGCAGTCGCAGTTTTCAGTCCAGTAAGCAGAAAAGGAACCTATTCAGAAGCTGGAGCTGAGGCGCAGGGCAAACAAATTTGGTTCAAAGGAGAAGAGCAAAGCACTTTGTTTTCCATTCCAAAGAGTTTGGGACTAGGTTAATTCCTAATTCATTTGTTTGATCATAAGACCAGATTCCAGTATTGTTTTTTTTCCTTGTTTATTTTTCAGTATTATTCCTGCCTTGTTTATTTGTTATCATTTTCATATACTTATAAATCATGTAGCCAAAGAAATAGGGTAAGAATGAATCAACAGATCAAAACATGATTCTGTTTTCTTAAACAAATTGTGAGTGTAAAGGTGAAAAAAAAAATCATGAACGGAAATAGGGCTATAGGAAAACAAGCATTTTTTCTACACAACAAAAAGAAAGCAGAGCCAGTAGGAGAGGTGAGAAGAAGAAAAAAAATAGAGTTTTACCTCCAGCCACCGCGTACGGTGGTCGTCCACCGTCGTTCCTCGCCGCCGTAAGCTCACGCCAGCGTACGCTCTCCCCCTCTTCCTCTCCCTTCACCGTCGCACTCCACCAGCCTCTCATCGGAGCCATCACCCCCTAACTCATCACCTCCGCAAACCGTAGCCCAAACACCACCCACAATCGTTTCCGTCCCTTCGCCTCCAACCATGAACCGAACCATACCTTCACGGCCACCCCTCCATCACAACCACCACACCGCCGTCGTGCACACGCCGTCCTCTGCGTCGTCAGTCCGGCAGTCTCGAGCGAACGCCGTGATCCCTTGTAGGTGAACCCCTCTCTTCGCGTTCGTTGGTGCCGGTAATACCACGCTCCCCTCCGTTCACCATCCCTCTCCCTATTCTGGTCATCGGCGGCGGTGGGTTTTAGGACGCGAAATCGGAGCTGAGAGAGAGGGAGAGGGTTGATTCGGAGATCGGCGGTGCAAGGAGAGAATAGGAGGCGATGGTGAGGAGGAAGGAGGAGATCGGTGCTAGGGGAGAGGGAGTGCGCCGTGTGAGAGGGAGAGGATTTTTAGGGTTTCGGTTTTTTGAGAAAGGGGGCGCCGTGGGAGAAGGGAAAGCAAAATTAGGGTTTCTATTTTAGCTCAGCCTTTTATAGTATTAGCTCAGGGGTAATTTCGTCTTTTCGGGTTTTTTTTTTATTTTCAGATCTCTATTTACACCCCCTCATTTTACTCCGCGCACCCCCCTTCTGAAGCCCATGATTATTTTTTTGAAGCGCAGCCCAGCTTACAAAAAACAAGCTGGGCTCACTACCTGTGTAACATCCTCAAAATAATTAATAGAATTATTTGGATGTTAACCCAATTGAATTATTTTAGTACTTGACTGGTAAATTTATTGAGTGCTAAAATTAACTATTGGTTGTCATCGGATCGTTAACCGGACAATACGGGTCAAGGAAGTTTTGGAATCGAAATAAGAGATTTAGATCAATATGGTAATTGGATCACGTTACCACATATATATTAATAAATATATATATGTATGCGTGAATGTGTGTGTGAGTGAAGAAAAGAATTAATTAAAAGAAAGGAAGAAAAGAAAGAAAGCAGCGAGAGAAGAGAAACAGAGAGGGAAAGGAGAGAAAAGAAAAGAAAAGAGAAAGAAAGGGTGAGGAAGAAGAAGAGGAAAAAGGGGAAAGTTAGGCTCATCAAAATGACTTCCTTCCAACACGAAAAATGCTCAGCGTTACTTCCTCTTCGATTTGGTACCAAGATCTTCATCATCAACTCACTCTCTCACTTTGCCATTTTCGAATTTTGAGACAAAATTGAGGGATTTTGTGGTGTTCATTTTCTTTTTGGGTCATGAAGCATGGAAACTTGAAATGGAAGCTTTGGTATTAAGGCTAGGGCGATTTTGAAGGAGCAAAGGTTAGGGATTGAGAAATCAAAATAATTGGGGTTTATGTGTGAATAGTGTCATGGAGGTTAGGGAAGGAAGATGATGAATAGTGTTCATGAAGGATTTCGGGGAATTCGGTTTTACGGTCAAAAGATTTCTCGAGGTCGAGTGGGAAGCTTTGGGAGTGGATACGGATGTCGCCGAAGCGTGGAATTGATTCGGGGAGCGTTCGTGCGGTTATGTCAGAAAAGCGTTTTCTCGGAAAGTCTCGGTGTTTCGTGATTTTCATCACGATAGGTGAGTTCTCCTCACGTTTAGGATTTTACGTTTCGAATTAATTGATTTAATGTTTTATCGCTTTCGCTGGACAGGAATATTTCTTGATACTGTCTGATTCGGGTTAGGAATTGATCGGAGCGAGTCTCGGGTTGAGTCTTTGATTGGATTGGTTGATCGAGTGAGGACGTTGGATATGTTTTTGTACTATTTTGGTGTTAGGATTGGACTGGAACAGGTACCGGAAGTGATCGAAATTGATCGGAACGACGAAAAATGCAAAGCGGAATGAAAATAGAATGCTGTCAAATGCGCACGATCCGTGCGCCCCAGGCGCACGAACCGTGCGTCTGGTTCTGTTTCTATTTCGCAAATTTTTATAAAAGGGCGCACGACCCGTGCGTATGGGAGCACGGTCCGTGCGCAGCGTTCTGTCCAAGTTTTCCAAATTTGCCCGAAACGATCCCGATCGATTTCAATCCTCTCCCAATCCTTTCCTAACCCTTCTTTAATGATATTAGGCTTATAAAGCCATGATTTTAGGTATGTTTCAAAAGAGTTTTATAAAATACTTTTGATGTTCAAATCGTTTCGAAAAACCGAAATATAGTATACGTGTGCGGATATGTTTTATTGATAATAAAACGGACTATGAGTCCTACGTGGTATGGTATAACTGACGCGGGATGGTTATTATTTATTCGTCTAAACCGGTCTACGATTCACGATATATATATTATATCGACTATAGGAAACGGCCCAATACGTGTATTACGTTCAGTTATCGGTCTAATGTAAATGAACTAAATGTTCATGTGTCTGTAGATATATTTATTATATCGAGTTGGGTGACGACCCATGTTAACATACTAGGCAGGGCAGTCATGATCCCTTACCCTAGGCTCCATGCCATTAGGAAACACTATTGGTTATGGGGTTCACCGGGATTACCATGTCTGGGGTCGGTGTTGTGTTAAAGTTTTACAATACGGTTCACCGGGATTACCATGTCTGGGGTCGGTGCCGTGTTAAAGTTATGTAGTGCAATTCACCGGGATTACCATGTCTGGGGTCGGTGTTGCGCTAAGTTATATAGGCGGGGTCTATAAATTAAACTACGAGAACGTTTTATAATACGGTCACCGGGATTACCATGTCTGGGGTCGGTGCCGTGTTATCTAGTGCGATTCATCGGGATTACCATGTCTGGGGCCGGTGTCGTGCTAGGTTGAAATGCGTAGTTTATAAATTAACTCCGAAATAAAAAGGTTTTTATAATTGAACCGAGAGCGTAGATAGGGGTCTCGGTAGAACTCACTGAGATTGTATCTCATTGTTTATATGTTGTGGTTTTACAGATAAACAGGGAAAGTGGAGATCCAAGAGGCACGAGTAGGTGGTACTCGGATGGTTGCTGAAGACTTAGCTTTTATGCTTAAGTTATGTTTTCCCTTGTTAGTTATGTATTTATTTCCGCTTTATTGTACGATATTGAACACTGTATTTCACTGATGGTTTGTGGTCTTATTTATGTTTAAGACTGTCATGTTGTTATTCAGTGAAAATTTTATAGTGGTGTTCAGTATTTAAACAGGAAATATATCTCTGATGATTTAGGTTTGGTACACTTGGGTATTTTTACTCGATAAAAATACCGGGGTGTTACAGTTGGTATCAGAGCAGTTCGACCCAGTCGGACTTAGCTTAGGGTTGAGTCGATTCCTTGTTAGTCCTGGTTGTGATTACACTTGTGATGCTAAGAGACATTGAGCCTGATCAACTTAATACTTAGTGCATCATAAGCGGAATTATGGCAGGATGACCAAGACGCAATCCTCGACCAAAACCGGAATCTCCAACCGGTGCATCCTCAGGAAAGGTGACATGACGGTGGAAGAATACATCGCTAAGTTTGGAAAGTTGTTTCAGCTTTACCAAGTGGTAAAGTAAGCTCCGGATGACGAATGGAGAATGCAGATGTATAAGAGGGACATAAGTGCTTTCATGACTTAGGGTCTCAGTTCTTATACTATTACCAATTATGTTGCCTAGGTATAATCAGCCTATGTCGCCGAGGATGATCTCATAGGAAGTATGGGAAAGGAAAGAAGGTAGTTGAAATTATCAACTCCGAATGCAAAGTCCTAAGATGATTTCATCAAGGGAAAAGCAGGTGCATTTCTTTGATTCTTCAAAGGTCAGAAGATGTTCTAACTGTGGAAAGCCTCACAGTGGTGATTGCAAGCGAAGATCTAATCGGTGCGATTATTGTAATGAAGAGGGTCACTATGGTAAAGAGTGCTCTGCATGGAAAAGTTCCAAGGAGTCACAAGTAGCTGCAAGGCAAAGACGAGTCAACCCTTTGGATGCTCAGACAGTTACAACGGCTGACAGGTTACTGAAGGATATGGGATCTCTTTTCAATAACTCTGTCAGTATATTATGTGATTCGGGTGCAACCCATTGTTTTACAGCACAATCATGTGTGGATCGGTTGGGACTAGTGAATCTCTGCTATCCGAGCCGATAACTATTTTAACTGCTGCTGAAGGTCGTATCCAGACCTAATATTTTAGTCAAATTGACTACTTGTCATAAGAGGCAGGAATTCCATTGTAGAATTTGTTGTTGCCTGTGAGGAGTATGGACGATGTCTTGGGTGCGAATGGGATGACTGCAAATCAGGTTACAATCGACCGTGTTAATTATCTACCAGCTTCGCTTCAGAAACAGTTGAATTGTCAAGGACAAATTCTGAAGCGGTTACCTAGTTCACCTTAGACGGTCAATCTTCATTCCAAGGTGCGGAAGCACATGTTAGTATGTTATCTGCATCCACTGAAATTAGTTTAGATTTGGCGAACATTCAGGTTGTGAATGACTTTCTGGATGTTTTCACGATGAAGTTTCTTCTGAACCTCCAGAGCGAGAGGTAGAGTTTACTATAGAATTGGTTCCTGGCACGGGATCAATATCTATCGTTTCCTATTGAATGTTCCTTTAGAATTCAAGGAAATGGAGTCTCAACTTGAAGAGTCGACGTTGAAGAAATTCATTCGACCGAGTGCTTCTCTAAGGAGTGCTCTGGTGTGGTTAGTCGAAAGGAAAAAATGGTAGCAGGAGATTGTGCATTGATTATCGACAACTCAACAAAGTGACGACCAAGAATAAATATCCCTTACCGAGGATAGATGATTTGCTTGAGCAATTGGAGGTGCTGCAGTGTTTTCTAAAATTGATCCGAGGTCAGAATATCATCAAATAAAAGTTAGAGCCTTAGATATTCCGAAGACAGCTTTCCGTACTAGGTATGGACATTATGTGTGGGTAGTGATGCTCTTCGATTTGACTAATGCTCCAGCGGTATTCATGGATTACCTTAACCGAGTTTTTCCTCAATTACCTAGATCAATTTGTAGTCGGTTTCATTGATGGTATCTCGATGTGCTCGAAGACCATTGAGGAGCATGTCCAACATCTCCGCATTGTTCTGAAAGTACTCAAAAAAAAAAATAAGTTGTACTTGAAACCTTCGGAGTGTGATGTTTGGGTGTCAGAAGTAAATTCTTTGAGACATGTGATTTCCCAAGTCGGGAGTTTCTGTAGATCCCAATAAGATGGAGGCTGTGTTGAACCAGGAGTGACCAGCATCAGTCACAGAGATCAGGAGCTTCTTGGGTCTCGCTGGTTATTAAAGGAGGTTGTCCAAGGGTTCTCACGATTAGTTCTTCCACTTACGCGGTTAACTCGAAAGGGTCAACCGTTCACGTGGGATGCCGATTGTGAAGAATGTTTTCAAGAATTGAAGGTTAGGTTGACTTCTGCTCCAATCCTGATCCTTCTGGATCCGTCTCTGAATTTTCAAATTTACAGCGATGCTTCTGGAAAGGGTTTGGGATGTGTTCTCATGCAGAATCAACAAGTGGTAGCTTATGCGTCCAGACAGTTGAAGATTCATGAGGAGAATTGTCCGACTCATGATTTGGAGATGGCAGCTATTGTGTATGCACTGAAGATTTGGAGACATTACCTGTGTGGGTCTCGTTTTGAAGTCTTTAGTGATCACAGAAGTTTAAAATATGTGTTTGATCAGAAAGAACTGAATAGCAGACGGAGAAGTGTGTTGAATTCCTGAAGGATTACAAATTCGTGTTGAAGTAGCATTCAAAAGAGGCCAATATTGTAACTGATGCGCTGAGTAAGAAATCGCTTCACACGGCAGAGTTAATGACGCATGAAATGGAATTGTAATAGTCTTTTAGATCTAAGTTGGTGTACATCCATAAGTTCCACTTAGGTGGCGAAGTATTAGTTTGTTAACCTCTCCTTTGTGAAGATTAACAATGAGACTGTATTATGAGATTCCGTTTGACAGGTCAAACATGAAGACGGATATGTAAGTAAGGTAATGACTGGCTGTTTTTCACGTTGCGAATAACCATCAAAATATTAATTGAGGGATCTGCTTGCAAGAGTCTGAAATTTCCGAAGTGAAGCATGGCGTGCGGTATGGTAGTTTTGAAAAATCATTTTTGTGAAAACCCGCATACTAAAGTTAATTTTGGGAACGAATTAAGAGGCTAATAAAATTTGATTGAGGAAGAAAACCCTAGGAGGATTACTTAGGTTGAGGGGAAGCCCTCAACGCTATTGACTAATCCGGAAAGGAATCGGGTGCGTCATTGGTAAAAACATCGTAAGGAAGTTGCAATAGAGGAAAAGGATCTCCAAGTTCTGTTTGATAGTTGTTTTGAGAACAACTGGGGTGATTTTTCATTACGTTGAAATTTATTTAATGTCCCCACGGTTTATTTATACGTGTAAGGCCAAAGTTTTTAGAATCTTCATTCCATCTTTTTGAAAAGGTTTATCTTGAATTCTTGGGGGGTGAGTCAAGAAGTTTCACAAATGACCTTTCCGTCACATTTGTCAATGTGTACGAGCACTGTTATGGATTTTAGAAGATTTGTTGAGAACGTGTTTACACCCTTCGAGGAGATCGTGTTTGTTTTTACCTCTATCGAGGAGTACCAGTTTGTGGATCTCATTTTCAACCTGTATGTCTATCAAGTGTCTTATAATACACCCTTTGATTTAGATTAATCAAAGTTGGGGAGTAAACGAGGATAATTGGAATGAAGCTTCGGAAGTGTTTTCAAACGCGGTGCCGAGCCGATGTAGGCGAATGATGGGTTTCTCGTGTCGATTCGTAATAAGAGAGTTCGAACTATAATCTTAGAAGAGTTCAGGGGTAGTAGTCGAACATACTTAACGATTGACGGGCCAACTTGGGAAGATTTTCTACACTCATTTCGTTAATTCAAGATTGAGTTCCAGCAATTTAAGACCTTTCTGAGAATGTCGATTCTCGGTTAGTCAAATGAAAGACTTAACGAAATTTTGAGGACAAAATTCTTTCAAATTGGGGAGAATGTAACATCCTCAAAATAATTAATAGAATTATTTGGATGTTAACCCAATTGAATTATTTTAGTACTTGACTGGTAAATTTATTGAGTGCTAAAATTAACTATTGGTTGTCATCGGATCGTTAACCGGATAATACGGGTCAAGGAAGTTTTGGAATCGAAATAAGGGATTTTGATCAATATGGTAATTGGATCACGTTACCACGTATATATTAATAAATATATATATGTATGCGTGAATGTGTGTGTGAGTGAAGAAAAGAATTAATTAAAAGAAAGGAAGAAAAGAAAGAAAGCAGCGAGAGAAGAGAAAAAGAGAGGGAAAGGAGAGAAAAGAAAAGAAAAGAGAAAGAAAGGGTGAGGAAGAAGAAGAAGAGGAAAAAGGGGAAAGTTAGGCTCATCAAAACGACTTCCTTCCAACACGAAAAATGCTCAGCGTTACTTCCTCTTCGATTTGGTACCAAGATCTTCATCATCAACTCACTCTCTCTCAATTTGCCATTTTCGAATTTTGAGACAAAATAGAGGGATTTTGTGGTGTTCATTTTCTTTTTGTGTCATGAAGCATGGAAACTTGAAATGGAAGCTTTGGTATTAAGGCTAGGGCGATTTTGAAGGAGCAAAGGTTAGGGATTGAGAAATCAAAATAATTGGGGTTTATGTGTGAATAGTGTCATGGAGGTTACGGGAGGAAGATGATGAATAGTGTTCATGAAGGATTTCGGGGAATTCGGTTTTACGGTCAAAAGATTTCTCGAGGTCGAGTGGGAAGCTTTGGGAGCGGATACGGATGTCGCCGAAGCGTGGAATTGATTCGGGGAGCGTTCGTGCGGTTATGTCAGAAAAGCGTTTTCTCGGAAAGTCTCGGTGTTTCGTGATTTTCATCACGATAGGTGAGTTCTCCTCACATTTAGGATTTTACGTTTCGAATTAATTGATTTAATGTTTTATCGCTTTCGCTGGACTGGAATATTTCTTGATACTGTCTGATTCGGGTTAGGAATTGATCGGAGCGAGTCTCGGGTTGAGTCTTTGATTGGATTGGTTGATCGAGTGAGGACGTTGGATATGTTTTTGTACTATTTTGGTGTTAGGATTAGACTGGAACAGGTACCGGAAGTGATCAGAATTGATCGGAACGACGAAAAACGCAAAGCGGAATGAAAATAGAATGCTGTCAAATGCGCACGATCCGTGCGCCCCAGGCGCACGAACCGTGCGTCTGGTTCTGTTTCTATTTCGCAAATTTTTATAAAAGGGCGCACGACCCGTGCGTATGGGAGCACGGTCCGTGCGCAGCGTTCTGTCCAAGTTTTCCAAATTTGCCCGAAATGATCCCTATCGATTTCAATCCTCTCCCAATCCTTTCCTAACCCTTCTTTAATGAAATTAGGCTTATAAAGCCATGATTTTAGGTATGTTTCAAAAGAGTTTTATAAAATACTTTTGATGTTCAAATCGTTTCGAAAAACCGAAATATAGTATACGTGTGCGGATATGTTTTATTGATAATAAAACGGACTATGAGTCCTACGTGGTATGGTATAACTGACGCGGGATGGTTATTATTTATTCGTCTAAACCGGTCTACGATTCACGATATATATATTATATCGACTATAGGAAACGGCCCAATACGGGTATTACATTCAGTTATCGGTCTAATGTAAATGAACTAAATGTTCATGTGTCTGTAGATATATTTATTATATCGAGTTGGGTGACGACCCATGTTAACATACTAGGCGGGGCAGTCATGATCCCTTACCCTAGGCTCCATGCCATTAGGAAACACTATTGGTTATGGGGTTCACCGGGATTACCATGTCTGGGGTCGGTGTTGTGTTAAAGTTTTACAATACGGTTCACCGGGATTACCATGTCTGGGGTCGGTGCCGTGTTAAAGTTATGTAGTGCAATTCACCGGGATTACCATGTCTGGGGTCGGTGTTGCGCTAAGTTATATAGGCGGGGTCTATAAATTAAACTACGAGAACGTTTTATAATACGGTCACCGGGATTACCATGTCTGGGGTCGGTGCCGTGTTATCTAGAGCGATTCATCGGGATTACCATGTCTGGGGCCGGTGTCGTGCTAGGTTGAAATGCGTAGTTTATAAATTAACTACGAAATAAAAAGGTTTTTATAATTGAACCGAGAGCGTAGATAGGGGTCTCGGTAGAACTCACTGAGATTGTATCTCATTGTTTATATGTTGTGGTTTTACAGATAAACAGGGAAAGTGGAGATCCAAGAGGCACGAGTAGGTGGTACTCGGATGGTTGCTGAAGACTTAGCTTTTATTCTTAAGTTATGTTTTCCCTTGTTAGTTATGTATTTATTTCCGCTTTATTGTACGATATTGAACACTGTATTTCACTGATGGTTTGTGGTCTTATTTATGTTTAAGACTGTCCTGTTGTTATTCAGTGAAAATTTTATAGTGGTGTTCAGTATTTAAACAGGAAATATATCTCTGATGATTTAGGTTTGGTACACTTGGGTATTTTTACTCGATAAAAATACCGGGGTGTTACAACCTGCACCCCAGTTTTACTAATGCAGCCCTCTTTTTTACACCCTTATTTTACTACCACGCCCCCTGTTTCTCTTTTTTAAAATTTCGTTTCTTTTCCCTAAGTGAACTTATTTTTTTCACAAACCTTTTTTTTTCCAAATGATGGATAAATGTTTCCCCGAACAAAAATTAATCCAATTGCGAAAACTCTTCAAAATCAAAAACTTTGTTAGTAGCCTTGCGAAGCCTCTGCTTGCATGATTATTAACAATGGAGTGCTAGTGATAATCACCCATAACCTTTGTCAGTTTGATTATCATGAATGCTTTCAATTTCAAAAGATATTTTCCCAAGCATCAAAAATCACGGCAAGTGTTAGTAATGATCACCCATAACCTTTGTTAGTTTGATCATTATGAGTACCCTCCACTTTTCAAAACCTAAGCAAAAGACTTTCATTTTCGAGGCTCGTTAGAACTACGTAGCTTTAATTCCCATTTGGGATACGTAGGAGCGAGTCACATTCTCGTCAAGCGCAATCATAAAAAGTTTAGCATTTGCATAACAAAAAGAAAAGAGTTATTTTCATAACAAAAAAGAATCACTTTTGCAAACCAAGATCATTTTCAGAACGAAGACCTTTTCCTTTCTAAAAACATTTTCAACCCATCGTCGCTAGTGGCTAATCAGAACCTTTGTTCGTCTAGCCATTGGTGGCGATGTCTTTTTCCCAAAAGAACAACAAGCGATGATCACTCATAACCTTTGTTAGTTTGATCATTCGTGCCAATCAATCTCTTTCGAAAACCCCTTTCAAAAGAACAAATAAAACGAGTCGATACTAATAGTCAATCAGAACCTTTGTTCGTCTGACTGGCGGTAGTGACTCTCATTTTCAAGAGTACTTAGCGGTGATTATCCATAACCTTGGTTAGTTTAATCATTCACTAAATGCTCGTCCTATTTCGAAAACTCACTAAAAAGATAAAAGACAAAAACCTTTTTCAGGACAAAGAAGAACTACGCAGCTTTGAGTTCTCCATCGCACCGGGAGATACGTAGGAGCGGGCCATGTCCCGTCAAGCGTTTTTTTCTAAAAACCCATCCTTCCCCCTTTTCTTTTTCATAATAAATAAAGATTTTCATTAAGAATTTTTCAATAAGAAGTAGAGAGAAAAAATTAAGTACTTTCAAGTCAACACACTAAAACCACACATTTAATTAAAGGTTCCCTGTCAGTAGAGAGGACGTGTGGGGTGCTAACACATTCCCTACGCGTAACCGACTCCTGAACCCTATTCTCTAGTTTCGCAAGACCAATCGCTTTCCAAAAAAGGTTTTCCTAATATTTTCCTTAATAAATATTGGTGGCGGCTTCATTGTCTTAGGAAAAGTTGTGAACGAGGAAGGTTCTCCCTCGGGGACTTTTTCGGGCGCAACACTAACACCATCCCCTAATATCCAATTACACACCTCTTAATCAAACGCTAATATAATTACACCAACTGAAATAAATAAATAAATAAATGAATACCTAAATATTTAATTAAATAATTTAATTAAATATTTGGGCGTTACACAAGCCACTCCGACGCTCAAGTCTGAATGAGAGTAAGATAGTGTATATGCAAAGGAAGAGTGTGTACCTCGTAAAAGGCTGTGTGAGCCGGAGTTTATAGGAAATTGCTGTTCGTTGTGGATCGTCGGATCAGTGGAGGCGATCTGAACCCTCCAAGTGTATTGGGCTTGCATGTAGTGGAGATGGGCCAAGTTGATTGGGCTGATCCATATTCTACTGTTGAGTGCACCCCCTAGTATTGCTAATTGGACCTCTTGGTTGACTCCAGAACAATTGCCCCCCAAGTCGAGATTACTCCGAAGGATGGTCTTGGCTTGATGGTCTTTGTCGGTTTGCCAGATCCGTGGGGTTGTGTGAAACGCTACCTTTATGACGATGGTGTTTCTATCTCCATGCTCTCTAGAGCGAGAGGATACTTGCCACCTATAAGAGTAAACTTCCCTTAAATACTTGCCTCCTATAAATAGGCAGGTATTTATTTCATGGTCCACATTTTAAAATTTTCTGGAGGAGTAGGGATCAAGCCATCATTGGGGCGCCTCTTTGAAGAGTGGAGTGGGGATCAAGTTTGTCAATCCTAGCCCTTACTACAAGGAGGAGGGAGGAGTAGAATCCACTTGTTTCAACGTCTTTTCTTTTGGGTAAGTATTTGTTGTCCGTCATCGTTTATTTGCGTTGTTGACAGTCCTCTCCTGCCAGGCGCCCTCATGGGCTCTGGTTGCCTCTTGTTGGTGCCCTGCTAGGAGCCCCCCTGGGCGCTGGCTGCTTCTGACTGGCGCCCTGCCAGGCGCCCTCATGGGTGCTGGTTGCCTTATCCCAGGCGCCCTGCCAGGCGCCCTCCTGGGCGCTGGCTATCCTCATTGGCGCACTGCCAGGCACCCTTGTAACATCCCAGACTGCTTTCAGAACTGTCAACTTCCCCCACAAACCAACACGTGTCTTTCCAGCATGCGTTGTCCTCACTTGCATGCTTTCTAGGAAACTTCCCAGAAGGTCACCCATCCCACTACTACTCCAAGTCAAGCACGCTTAACTATGGAGTTCTTATGGGAAGGGCTCCCGAAAAGAAGATGCATCTTGTTAGTATAGGTAGTCCAAATAAACTCTTTTAAGCCTTCCTTCAACTATACAGTCCCATACCTGCACAGCCTCAGGATCCCTCTCATTCCGGTGTGTATTCAGTTCATTCACGTGTCCCTTCGCCTAGAAGCTGCCAGGAGCCGCTCTTTGCCGTGCCAACTTTTTGGGCACCGGCGATCACTCCCCGCCCTCGTCAGCCACGGATGTCACATGCCCACCAGCTTCCGCTTGGTTCGTCCCCGAACCACATCGTACTGAGAGAGGTCTGCTGCTCTGATACCATTTGTAACATCCCAGACTGCTTTCAGAACTGTCAACTTCCCCCACAAACCAACACGTGTCTTTCCAGCATGCGTTGTCCTCACTTGCATGCTTTCTAGGAAACTTCCCAGAAGGTCACCCATCCCACTACTACTCCAAGTCAAGCACGCTTAACTATGGAGTTCTTATGGGAAGGGCTCCCGAAAAGAAGATGCATCTTGTTAATATAGGTAGTCCAAATAAACTCTTTTAAGCCTTCCTTCAACTATACAGTCCCATACCTGCACAGCCTCAGGATCCCTCTCATTCCGGTGTGTATTCAGTTCATTCACGTGTCCCTTCGCCTAGAAGCTGCCAGGAGCCGCTCTTTGCCGTGCCAACTTTTTGGGCACCGGCGATCACTCCCCGCCCTCGTCAGCCACGGATGTCACATTGACTCGGTTATCCAAATTCGACGGTTCAAAATGCGTTTTGAAGCTAATTTCAGTGCCTATCCAATAGCCACAATTTTATGCAAAAATAATTTATTTTTACTGGTGTTTCTGGCTGAGGGTGTTCAAGTGTCCAAATGGCTATTTTTACCCACTTCCCTATGTTGTGTCAATTGTCCTAAGCTGGTCTATTTGAATGGGTGTTGATGTGAGTGGTGAGCTGAATTGGTGAGTGTGATAGGGTGAGATTGGTGAGCAGAGGCTACGGCCTAATTTTAATTTGGTGAGCTGATTATTATACAATGGTGAGATCATGAATTTTAAATGATGAATTGCTTGGACTTGGTGTGTTGTAATGCATTTTCCATAGCATCTCATGGACATATGCATTATTGGTGAGCAGAGGCTACGGCCTAATTTTGATTTGGTGAGCAGAGGCTACGGCCTATTTGTATTGGTGACGGATCCGACATGCATGTACCCGTGGAGTTTGGGTTGCATTACATGCATAAATCATATATTGTGCGGTGCTGTTTGGAAATAAAATATTGATGCGATTGTTCCATTATTGTGAATTGATGTGCCTGACTTCCTTTTTCCTATGCATTGCTTAATTTTCATATGTTATTAATTATGAAAAGAGACTCACCCTACTGCCTTTATGTTGCTTCTTATGTCGGCAACGTGCAGGTAATGATGAGTGAAGGTTTCCTGTATGCCTTCGTCTGGTAGGAAGTGTCACGCTCTGATACGTAGCACCAGGGGGGGGGGTGTCTTAGGTTTATGCTTTATTTTCTTAAAACTGCTAGACTTTGTTGGTGATGTATTGGTTTTAATTTTTGAATTGATTTTTATTCCGCTGCTGATGGTGATTGGATTTAGTTGATGCGAGCTAAGCCTTTTTCTTATGGTGTTATGTATCGTGATTTTTATGAAGTAAATGTAGCACTCGCTTGAATTGTTTTCAAAAAAAAAAAAAAAAAAAGAGACTCTGATTTTATTAAAAGTAAAGTTATTAGAAAAGGGGTGTTACATTAGTGGTATCAGAGCAGTTCGGTCTGTCCGGCCAAGTCGTCTTGTCATAGTGTCTTATGACAAATCGAATTGTTAGATTAGTTCTAAATTTCTGTTTGTGCTGCAGTGATAGTTTGAAATGGCCAGACGGGACGATGCTGCACTTGCTGCTGCCTTACAGGCTATAGCCGGGGCGATGGGTAATATACCCGGTGCTGTTAATGATGGGACGCGCAATTTGGCTACGTTCCAGAGAGAGAATCCACCTGTCTTTAAGGGCAAGTATAATCCAGATGGTGCTTTGGCATGGCTGAAAGAGATTGAAAGAATATTCCGGGTCATGGATTGTGATGATGCGCAGAAGGTCAGGTATGGTACCCATACGCTGGCAGAGGAAGCTGATGATTGGTGGATGGAGGTGAGGCAGAGATTAGAAACTGCCAATGAAGAGATAACTTGGGCTGTTTTCCGCAGAGAGTTCTTGCGGAAATATTTTCCTGAAGATGTGAGGGGTAAGAAAGAAATAGAATTCCTTGAGCTGAAGCAAGGAAGCATGTCAGTGACAGAGTATGCTGCCAAGTTCACCGAATTGGCTAAGTTTTATCCCCATTATGCTGATGCTGATTCTGAGTTCTCAAAGTGTATCAAGTTTGAGAATGGGCTGAGGGCTGATATTAAGAAAGCTGTAGGGTACCAGAAGATTCGGGTATTCGCTGATTTGATCGACAGTTGCAGGATATATGAGGATGATAGTAATGCTCACTCCAGGGTCATGAGGGATCTGAGGGGTAAGTTTCAGAACCGGGGAAAACCGTATGAGGCTCCAGCTGGTAAGGGTAAGCAGAGGTATGCTGACAATAAGAAAGCAAGTGGGGGAGATGCCCCTGCGAAGGTTGTGTGCTACAGGTGTGGCAAACCGGGTCACAAGAGTTTTGACTGCTCAGATAATAAATGTTTCAAATGCGGTAAAGAGGGTCATGTGGCTGCGAAATGTGAGAAAAGGGATGTGGTGTGTTACAATTGCGGGGAATCAGGTCATATTAGTACTAAGTGTACTAAGCCGAAGAAAGAGAAGTCCCATGGAAAGGTGTTTGCTCTCGCAGGATCAGAGGACACTAATGAGATTCGAGGTACATGTTTTATTAATGGTATTCCTTTGATTGCTATTATTGATACTGGTGCTACGCATTCGTTTATTGCTGCTTTGTGTGCTGAGAAATTGGACCTTGTTTTATCTTCTATGATGAGGGAGATGGTTATTGACACTCCAGCTAAGGGTTCCGTAACTACCTCTCTTGTGTGTGCTAAGTGCCCTCTGTCAATCTTCGGCAGAAATTTTCTAGTTGATCTTATTTGTTTGCCGTTGGGAGGGTTGGATGTCATTCTTGGTATGGACTGGTTAGTATTTAACCATGTGCATATTAATTGTTTCCGGAGATCTGTGAGTTTCCTTCCTCCCGAAGAGGAAGAATCGGTGTTGTTGCCTGCTGGTCATTTGCATAAGGTAATGAAGGAGGGAGTTCATCTGTTTGCTTTGATGGCGTCATTGTCTGCTGAGAATCAGGCAATCATTGAAAGGGTTCAAGTAGTGTGTGAGTTCCCTGAAGTGTTCCCAGATGAGATTCCAAGTGTTCCGCCAGAGAGGGAGGTTGAGTTTGCCATTGATCTTATACCTGGTACTAGGCCTGTGTCTATGGCACCGTACCGAATGTCAGCCTCAGAATTGTCTGAATTGAAAAAGCAATTAGAAGATCTGCTTGAGAAGAAATTTGTAAGACCAAGTGTGTCACCGTGGGGTGCTCCGGTACTGTTAGTGAAGAAGAAGGACGGGAGTATGAGACTTTGTGTCGATTATAGGCAATTGAACAAAGTGACAATAAAGAACAGGTATCCGCTTCCCAGAATTGATGATCTTATGGACCAGTTGGTAGGTGCTAAGGTGTTTAGTAAAATCGATTTGAGGTCGGGTTATCACCAGATCAAGGTAAAGGATGAAGACATTCAGAAAACCGCTTTCAGAACGAGATATGGGCACTATGAGTATTCTGTTATGCCGTTTGGGGTTACCAATGCGCCGGGTGTGTTTATGGAGTACATGAATCGTACCTTCCATAGTTACTTGGATCGGTTTGTCGTTGTGTTTATTGACGACATTCTGGTGTATTCTAAGACAGAAGAGGAGCATGCAGAACATTTGAGGTTAGTGCTAGAAGTGCTGAAAGAAAAGAAATTGTATGCAAAGTTGTCTAAGTGTGAGTTCTGGCTGAATGAAGTAGGTTTCCTTGGTCATATTATCTCTGGTAATGGTATAGCTGTGGACCCAGCCAAGGTTGATGCTGTGTCTCAATGGGAGAGCCCGAAGTCAGTTACTGAAATCAGAAGCTTCTTGGGATTAGCTGGTTATTATAGGAGATTTATTGAAGGTTTCTCGAAGTTGGCACTTCCGTTGACTCAATTGACGTGTAAGGGAAGAGCTTTTGTGTGGGATGCCCGCTGTGAGGAGAGCTTCAATGAGTTGAAGAAGAGGTTGACTACATCGCCCGTTTTGACTTTGCCTGTTCCTGATCGACCGTTTGTAGTATATTGCGATGCTTCCAAGATGGGTTTGGGAGGTGTATTGATGCAAGAGGGTAAGGTAGTAGCTTATGCGTCCAGACAGTTGAGGACCCATGAGAAGAACTACCCTACTCATGATTTGGAACTAGCTGCAATTGTGTTTGTGCTGAAAATTTGGAGGCACTATCTGTATGGTACCAGATTTGAAGTGTTTAGTGACCACAAGAGTCTGAAATACTTGTTTGATCAGAAGGAGCTAAATATGAGACAGAGACGTTGGTTAGAGTTGCTGAAGGATTATGATTTCGGCTTGAACTATCACCCCGGCAAAGCTAATGTCGTGGCTGATGCTTTAAGTCGGAAGAGTTTGCATATGTCGGCTATGATGGTGAAAGAGTTAGAATTGATTGAGCAGTTTCGGGACATGAGTCTGGTTTGTGAAGTGACACCGCAGAGTGTCAGATTGGGGATGTTGAAGATTGGAAATGAATTTTTGGTTAGTGTCCGAGAAGCACAAAAGTCAGATGTAAAGTTGGTAGACCTGTTGGTTGTGAATGATCAAGATGTGGGTGGAGATTTCAAGTTAGATTCCCAAGGTGTATTGAGATTCAGAGATAGGATCTGCATTCCTGACGATGCTGAGATGAAGAGAATGATTCTTGAGGAGAGCCATAGAAGCAAGTTGAGTATTCATCCCGGGGCTACGAAAATGTACCAAGATTTGAAGAAACTGTTCTGGTGGCCTGGTATGAAGAAGGATGTGG
This sequence comes from Astragalus membranaceus, assembly GCA_039519185.1. Lineage (NCBI taxonomy): Eukaryota > Viridiplantae > Streptophyta > Magnoliopsida > Fabales > Fabaceae > Astragalus > Astragalus membranaceus. Next base: position 36,765,637 of record CM076854.1, on the reverse strand, counting down.
CACAGTTTGTGTATTCTTGTCTGACTTGTCAGAAGTCTAAGGTTGAGCATCAGAAGCCTGCAGGGCTGATGCAACCATTGGAGATTCCGGAATGGAAATGGGATAGCATTTCCATGGATTTTGTAACTGGGTTGCCAAATACAGTGAGAGGGTTTGATGCTATATGGGTAGTTGTGGACAGGTTGTCTAAGTCTGCTCATTTCTTACCAATTAATATGACTTTTTCAGTTCCAAAGTTGGCAGAAATCTACATCAAGACTATTGTGAAGTTGCATGGCGTTCCGCTTAGTATTGTGTCTGATAGAGATCCAAGATTCACCTCTGAATTTTGGAAGAGTTTGCAGGAAGCATTGGGTTCTAAGTTGAGGTTGAGCTCCGCTTATCATCCGCAGACAGATGGTCAGACGGAGAGGACTATTCAGTCGTTAGAGGACTTGTTGAGGGCATGTGTTCTTGAGCAGGGAGGTTCATGGGATTCTCATCTTTCGTTGATAGAATTCACCTATAACAATAGTTTTCACTCTAGTATTGGTATGGCACCGTTTGAGGCATTGTATGGTCGGAGATGTAGGACTCCGTTGTGTTGGTATGAATCTGGGGAGAGTGCAGTGTTGGGGCCTGAGATTGTGCGAGAAACAACTGAGAAGGTAAAATTAATCCGTGAGAAGATGAAAGCGTCGCAGAGTCGACAAAAGAGCTATCATGATAAGAGAAGGAAGGATTTAGAGTTTCAGGCCGGTGATCATGTGTTTCTGAGAGTCACTCCGATGACTGGTGTTGGGCGTGCCTTGAAATCTAAGAAGTTGACTCCCCGTTTCATTGGTCCGTATCAGATTACGGAGAGGGTGGGAAGTGTTGCCTATAGGGTGGCTTTGCCGCCTAATCTTTCGAACTTGCATGACGTGTTTCACGTGTCACAACTTCGAAAGTATGTTCCGGACCCGTCTCATGTAGTTCAGATGGACGAAGTAGAGGTACGGGATAATCTCACGGTTGAGACTATGCCGGTGCGGATTAAAGATAGAGAGGTAAAGATTCTGAGAGGGAAGGAAATTCCGTTAGTGAAGGTGGTGTGGTTGGGAGCTGCTGGTGAGAGTATGACTTGGGAGCTGGAGAGCAGGATGCGGGAAGCATATCCGGAGTTGTTTGATTCAGGTAATTTCGAGGACGAAATATTCTAAGTGGGGGAGAGTTGTAACGCCCCAAAATAATTTAATTATTTATTTAATTAAATTATTTAAGGCTTACAATATTTATTTAATTTAATTAAATAATTCAAGGTTTAATGTATTTATTTAATTTTAAATTATTAGGAGGTGTTGTCTCGAAATTGATGGTGCACGGAGCCCATGACCCACAAGTGAGCCCATGACCCATGGGATGGTCATAGGATTCGACTCACTATGGGTCTTGTGGCTTAGTGGCATTTTTGTCTCATTTGTGAAAAGAAAGAAAGTAACGTAAAAGAGAGGAGAAGTGAGAAGAGAAAAGTGCGAATAGAAGAGGAGAAGTAGAGGAGAGGGGCGAAGCTCAAAGAGAAGGAGAGGAGGCTCAATTGTGATTCGCATTCTTCCCTTGAAGCTTGGCTATCAATTCGAATTTCTCAAGGTTAGGGGGTCCTCTTTTTGTTCTTAATACTTATGTGAATTGGGAATTGCTTGGGGTTAGGGTCCTAGGTTAGTTTCCATGATTGAATTGTATTGTTGTTGAGAAATTATAGTATTGTGATGTTATTATTGAATTAACATGTTGAGAATTCTATGATTGATGTTGGAATTGGGGCAATATGCGAATTGTAGGCCAATTGTTTGAGTGTATGATTGTTTGGTGATTATGTGGTGAAATTGGGAAATTATGGTGACATTTTGATTATATTTATAAATAGGATTGTTGGTAAATTTTAATTGGTAATTTAAAGTGGAAAAATTTCTGTTTGGATGCCCCTAGGCGCCTTAGGCACCATATGGATTGTTGCTGAAAATTCTGTTTTGCGCCATGGTCATGGGCGCCAAGTGCCCAGCAGTGTGCTGCGCCAGTTTTCCAAAATTCTGTGTTGCCTGTGTTGCTGTCCCTGTTGCCTGTGTTGCTGTCCCTGTTGCCTGTGTTGCCTACTGTGTTCCCTGTGCTGCCAGTTTTGGCGCTTGTTGCTTGAGTCATGGGCGCCAAGGGCCCCAAAGTTCTGGTGATAGTTTTGTGAAAATTGTTTTCAGGTTTTTATACTTGGGTAAAATGGCTCCTGAAAACTGATTTTGGTCAAGAAATGAGTTGAGTTGCGAAAATTCAATAGGTGCCTAGTGCATGGGCGCCAAAATTAAAGTTTAGTTTTTGGGAAAATTTTTATTGACTTATCATGTCCTGAGCATTTGGCTCGTGTAAAATGAATTTCGAAGCAAAATGAGTTGTGTAACATGTTGGCCTTAGGCGCCTAGTGCTTGGGCGCCATGTTGCTGCTGTTCCCTGGATGTTGCTTCTGGGCGCCAGCGCCTATGTGCGCGTGTTGCCTCCTGGGCGCCTAGCGCCTGTGCGCTGTTGCGCGCTTGTTCCCCTGGGCGCCTAGCGCCTGTGCGCTGTTGCGCGTGTTGCTCCTGGGCGCCAAGCGCCTATGCGCCTGTGCGCTGTTGCGTGTTGCCTTTCCTGGGCGCCAAGCGCCCATGCGCCAAGCGCTGTGTTGCCCCTGGGCGCCCAGCGCCCATGCGCCTGTTTCCAGAATGTCTAACATTTTTCCTAAACTGTTTTTAATGTAACTTTTGACTCGGTTATCCAAATTCGACGGTTCAAAATGCGTTTTGAAGCTAATTTCAGTGCCTATCCAATAGCCACAATTTTATGCAAAAATAATTTATTTTTACTGGTGTTTCTGGCTGAGGGTGTTCAAGTGTCCAAATGGCTATTTTTACCCACTTCCCTATGTTGTGTCAATTGTCCTAAGCTGGTCTATTTGAATGGGTGTTGATGTGAGTGGTGAGCTGAATTGGTGAGTGTGATAGGGTGAGATTGGTGAGCAGAGGCTACGGCCTAATTTTAATTTGGTGAGCTGATTATTATACAATGGTGAGATCATGAATTTTAAATGATGAATTGCTTGGACTTGGTGTGTTGTAATGCATTTTCCATAGCATCTCATGGACATATGCATTATTGGTGAGCAGAGGCTACGGCCTAATTTTGATTTGGTGAGCAGAGGCTACGGCCTATTTGTATTGGTGACGGATCCGACATGCATGTACCCGTGGAGTTTGGGTTGCATTACATGCATAAATCATATATTGTGCGGTGCTGTTTGGAAATAAAATATTGATGCGATTGTTCCATTATTGTGAATTGATGTGCCTGACTTCCTTTTTCCTATGCATTGCTTAATTTTCATATGTTATTAATTATGAAAAGAGACTCACCCTACTGCCTTTATGTTGCTTCTTATGTCGGCAACGTGCAGGTAATGATGAGTGAAGGTTTCCTGTATGCCTTCGTCTGGTAGGAAGTGTCACGCTCTGATACGTAGCACCAGGGGGGGGGGGGTGTCTTAGGTTTATGCTTTATTTTCTTAAAACTGCTAGACTTTGTTGGTGATGTATTGGTTTTAATTTTTGAATTGATTTTTATTCCGCTGCTGATGGTGATTGGATTTAGTTGATGCGAGCTAAGCCTTTTTCTTATGGTGTTATGTATCGTGATTTTTATGAAGTAAATGTAGCACTCGCTTGAATTGTTTTCAAAAAAAAAAAAAAAAAAAAAGAGACTCTGATTTTATTAAAAGTAAAGTTATTAGAAAAGGGGTGTTACAACCCTCATGGGCGCTGGCTACCTTTCCACAGGCGCCTTTCCAGACGCCCTCCTGGGCGCTGGCTATCCTCATGGGCGCTGGCTGCCTTTCCACAGGCGCCTTACCAGGCGCCCTCCTGGGCACTTGCTATCCTCATTGGCGCCCTCATGGGCGCTGGCTGCCTTTCCACAGGTGTAACGCCCAAATATTTAATTAAATTATTTAATTAAATATTTAGGTATTCAATTAATTATTTATTTATTTGGTATAATTAAAATTAGAAGTTATATTAAGGTGTGGTATTCTTTTAGGAAGTGGTGGCACTAATTAAAATTGGGCTTAAGCTGAAGGAAGCCCGCGATCCAGGTCCACTAGCCTAGGCGCATATTTAAACCTAAAAATTAGGGTTTTGGCTCATTTGTGCAAAAGAAAAGAAAACTTGCGAATAGAAGAGAGGAGAGGAGAAGGGTACGACGCGCATCTAAGGAGAAGAGAATGGGGAAGAGTTCGCGAATCAAGGAGGAGAAGGAAGCTGTGTTGCTGTGTTCTGTTGGTGACTTCTCTCCAGGGGCTTCTAATCCTAATAATTAAGGTAAAGGTGAGACCTCTCTTTCACTATAATGGTGGGTATGATGGGTATTAGGGTGGGAGCTTAGACCTATGTTGCCATGATCTTGCTTGATTTTGTTTGAATTGGTGGTTGATTGATGAATTAATTTGATTACGGTGGTATGAATTGCATAAGTGTGTTATTTGATGATTTGGTGGGTGCTGTTTTTGGCGCCCTATGCATGGGCGTCGTGGCCAATGATGTTGCGTTTTTGGTGTTTGGCGTGGTGTTGTTTTTGGCGCCCTGTGCATGGGCGCCGTGGCCAATTGTGTTGCGTTTTGGTGCTTTGTGCGTGTTCTGTTTTAGGCTCCCTGTGCATGGGCGTCGTGCCTAAGCGTGTTGCGTTGTGTGTTGCGTGGTGGTTCTGTCTTAGGCGCCCTGTTGCTGGGCGCCGTGTGCAAGGTGCGTTGCGTTTTGGTGTTGTGTGTGTTCACGGGTTTGGCGCCCTGGGTGTGGGCGCTGTGTGCCAAGTTGTTGCGTTGCTGTTTTTGGCGCCCTGGGTGTGGGCGCCGTGTGCCAGGGTGTGTGGGTGTGTGGCTGTGCGTGGGTGTGTGTGTTGCTGTGTCTTAATCCTGTTGTTGCCTGCTGGGCGCCTCCCTGGGCGCCAGTTTCTGCATTGTGTTGCTTGTGGGCGCCATGGGCGCCAAAATCTTGTGCCTGGGCACCAGTTCCTGTTGCTGGCCAGTTTCCAGCGTGTTCCCTGCTAGGCGCCCAGTGCCTGGGCGCCATTTTCAAGATGTTGCCCAAATGTTCCCCGATTTTGTTTTTGACATATCTTTTGACTCGGGTGTCCGTTTTAAGTGTTTTGAAGTGCGTTGTGAAGCTTATTCAGTTTCCTGCCGATATATTCTACTTTAAGGTAAAAATTATTATTTTTCTGATAGTTTCTCGGTGCCTCAAGTGGCTGTCCCCAGTGGTCGTTGTTGTTGGCGTTGTAAAACTATTTCGGTGTTTAAAATCCCTTTTGGTGTCCTTTTTGGTGTTGTGAACTGAAGTAAAACCTTTTGGTGTAATCGGTAATTTTAGTGTCCCGGTGTCGATAACGATGTGTTGATGGTTTTTGACGACAATGGCCCTAGTGGCTATTATTTTAATTGACGATGGTATTCATGATGAATAAAAGTTGTGGCCTTATAAGTGACGATGATTCCATAAAGGCTATTAGCGATGATGATACTAATGACGGTGAATGTTAGTGGCAATGATATGTGTGACGATAACCTGACAGGTGATGTGCCTTTTATTGGCAAATTGGTAAGTGATAGGTCACTAAGTGGATTGTGATTGTATGTGACTGTCTCCGGTACATATCATGGTGCTTCATACATCTCATGTGCATAAACAAGTGACGATGACGCCATAAAGGCTATTTAGTGACGATGATGCCATAAAGGCTATTTAGTGACGATGATGACAGGTACCACATGCATACGCCCATGGTGGTGGGTTGCACTTCATACATGTTCACGACATTGTGATGACTTGCAGTGATGACTGATTTGATGTTGCGATATGGTTTACATAGCGTTTGTAGATCTAGCATAATACTTATCATATGCACTATTATATTGTTAGATGAACTCACCCCTTCTGTTTGAATGTTACCCCTATGCGGTAACGTGCAAGTAATCTCGAGTGAAGGCTTAGGTACCTTCGTTAGCTGAGTCGGGTCGTATGCTCTGATACGTAGCACTCAGTGGGGAGGGAATGAACCTTAGTTCTTTTGATTATTTAACTGTCGTAGTTGATGTTTTTATGACTTTCCGCTGCGTAAATGCTGAGTTTTTACTACGTTGATTGAATTGAGCGTTTTGAGCTCACCCCAGTGGTGATGTGCTATGTATCGCATTTTTATTGACGATGAACTATTTTAGATTGATGCATGATGTGATGTGGATTTATGTGTGGCATCTCTTTTCGAAGTATGAATAAAATTTTGAAACTCTGATTTTATTAAATAATTACCGGGTAGAAAAGGGGTGTTACAATAGGCGCCTTGCTAGGCACCCTCCTGGGCGCTGGCTATCCTTATTGTCGCCCTGCCAGGCGCCCTCATCGGCGCTAGCTTTGCGTGGACGTGTGCTTGGCACTCCGCTTTATTTTTGTTGCTCCTCCTGACTCTCAACCTGCTTTTCTTTATCTATGAATTTTCAGGGCTTACTTGGTGCCGAGGGTAGCTTCTTCTTACTATCAATCATTGAGGTTCCCGCGAGTCTTTGCCGTTTCCAATTTACCGAGGTAACTTCCTGGCGGACTATCTGCCTACCTTTCTAGCTTCTCTGTTCTTTCGAGCATGTCTTGTTTTGCTAAAATCTCCAACCTCGGGGGAGGGGGGTTGTCTCTAAGTTTTCCTGTCTGTCTTGTGACTGCTTGTTCTGCCCCCTGTCTCACAGGTTGAGAGATGGCTAGGACGAAGAAGACGGCTCGGATGCACCCTAGTGCTCACTTTGCTAAGAGTCAGGTCGACGATTTTGAAGAGGGGGGCGTCTTCGGTCGATGGTGATGTCATGCCTTCGGAGGGGACTGATGCCCTTGGCTTTGTTGATACTGCTTCTGATGATGATCTGCCGCTTGAGCATGAAGTGGTAGAGATTGGTGGTTTTAGTTACGACTGGGTTGCTCGTGCTATTTGTTCCACCAGGAGCTTCTATCTTTCAGGAAAAGAGCCTCCCTGCTGTCTGCAAGATGCGTTGGGAGGCGACTGGCGGGTTGAGGTGGTCGACCCCCAAGACAGGGTGTGCAGAGTCCCTGACAGTAGGAAATTCATGATGTTCTACAGTGTGGTTTACAAAGTGCGGGTTTCCCCATTTTTTACACCTTTTCAGCTGGAGGTTTTGAATCACCTTAAGATAGCTCCTAGATTTTGCCTTGGGTGGTGCAATGTTGATGCCGATCATACCTCTCGTTCTGATTGCGTCCTCCCCTCTGAGTTATCCGATCCTGAGTAGAGGACTTTGAGCATGCTGAAGAAAATCGTCAGTGGCTTGTCCACTGTGCCACAAAAGTTTTTGTGTAGTGAGCTGTCCAAGGCTTCCACGATTCTTGAAGCTGCCAAGCTCCTAGGTTGCTTGATCGGCCTCGATGTATCTTTGTTTTCTCCTTTGATAAATTCTCTGATTATGCTGATGATTCGTTACTTTGTTGTTTTTGCAGATAAAATGGCCGCTCCACTTTCTTTTAATGAACTGGCTTCTTTGGCCGGACGGAGGAGACCTTTGGATGCCGAACCTAATGGGGCCAGGAGCCGGTTCCTGCTACCTCTGCCTCTGCACGTCCCTCTATGGGACCTCGCCTCAGTTTAGGAGCGCCAAGCCGTGCTGGAAGAGATATCTCCGGGGTGCCGAAGGTCCTAGTCGACTCCAGCACGCAGGGGACTCAGAGTAAGTCCAAGCGCCAGAGAAGTTATGCCCAGGGACCTCCTCCTGCTGATTGTCCCTCCTTGGTTAGGCCTCCTCCCCCTGCTGACGAAGAGGGTGAAATTAGCTTCTCTCCTGAGGAGGGTGATCATTTCTGTGAACATCCTTTCGCCCTTGCCGCGCACATGGTTAAGGTTGGGGAAGGCCTGCATGCGAAGTGGGAAACTGAAAAGAAGCGTGGATCTCATTCAGGTAATCCTCTTGAGTCATTTCTTTGAGCATTCATCAGACCTGCATGGGCCACCACCCCTGCCAGGCACCCTCAGGGGCGCTGGCTGCTTTCTTAGAGATGCCTTGCCAGGCGTCCTCATGGACGTTGGTTGTTTCCCTTTGGCGCCCTCCCAGACGCCCTCATGGGCGCTGCCTGCCGCTTTTAACTTTGCAGTGTTTGTTTTTCTCTTTGCGCAGGGGTGATCGAGGAAAGGGACCGGCTTCTCTTGGATAAAAACCGGCTTCAGGTGGATTTACATGAAGCGCTGGAATCTGCTCGTCGGTCAGGAGACGCTGTTGGCCTTTATCAGAAACAGGTAGAGGAACTCCAATCTGAGTTGAACAGTATGAATAAACGGAAGGATGAGGCTGAGAAAAAGGTACAGGAGGTGGCTGGGCAAGCCGTGGACTTCTCCTATGTTGCCTATAATAAGGCAATAGATCATGTTCGGTGTCTGTATTCGGACGCAGTTCTTGAGCCGAGTATCTTTCGGTTTGATCATGAGGCCGTTGATGGGAGGATTGTTAGGTACCACCCCAACATGGCTGATTTTGATGTAATTGCCCCCTGATTACTTCTTCTAGATGTTCGGTTGGTTTTGACTTGTAATTTCTTTTTGTCCTGTTGGATTTCGTTGTACGTTCACTTTATGGAGCATGACTGATGATTTTCATGTTATATCCATGTTTCCTTTTGTCTCGCTTATTTTTCACGCCTCCGAACGTATCATCTCGTATCGCCTCGTGGCACTGTTAGCTCTGACAGGAGTTTATCAGAATTGATCCGAATTTAACTCACACATCAGAGGTTGCGACCTTTTCGATATGCCGCTTCGCGTCTTAGAGACTTGTTAACTCTAATAGGAGTTTATCGGAATCGATCCGAATTTAACTCACCCATCAGAGGTTGCGACCTTTTCGATATGCCGCTTCGCGTCTTAGAGACTCGTTAACTCTGACAGGAGTTTATCGGAGTCGATCCGAATTTAACTCACCCATCAGAGGTTGCGACCTTTTCGATATGCCGCTTCGCGTCTTAAAGACTCGTTAACTCTGACAGGAGTTTATCGGAATCGATCCGAATTTAACTCACCCATCAGAGGTTGCGACCTTTTCGATATGCCACTTCGAGGTTGTGACATCTTGCGATGCCACTTCGCCCATCTAGGGACTCTGACAGGAGTTTATCAGAATCGATCCGAATTTAACTCACCCATCAGAGGTTGCAACGTCTCTTGATAGCCGCTTGATAGGCCGCAAGTGCACGGTCTTGTCGCGTAATAAAAAGAGTTATCGATCCACGGGGAGAGCCTAGGTGATTACCAATTTAATTTTCCATAGTTGATTAACTGAAGAGAAAGTGTTTTTAGAAAGAATGAATGTTTTAGTAAAGTCTACTCATTCATGATCATTGTACACAAAAGAGGAGAAAAGAAAATAATTGACTTGAAAAATAAAGGGCAAGAAAGTAAATGACTTGGAAAATAAATGGCAAGAAAATAAATGACTTGGAAAATAAAGGGCAAGAAAATAAATGACTTGGAAAATAGAGAGCAAGAAAATAAATGACTTGGAAAATAAAGGGCAAGAAAATAAAGGGCAAGAAAATAAATGACTTGGAAAATAAAGGGCAAGAAAATAAATGACTTGGAAAATAAAGGGCAAGAAAGTAAATGACTTGGAAAATAAAGGGCAAGAAAATAAAGGGCAAGAAAATAAATGACTTGGAAAATAAAGGGCAAGAAAATAAATGACTTGGAAAATAAAGGGCAAGAAAGTAAATGACTTGGAAAATAAAGGGCAAGAAAATAAATGACTTGTAAAATAAAGGGCAAGAAAATAAATGACTTGGATAATAAAGGGGCAAGAAAGTAAAGTGCAAGAAAATAAAAGACTTAGAAAATAAATTGCAAGAATTTAAATAGCAAGAAAGTAAAAGAACATGAAGAACATGAAGAACAATCTTTAGAGAATTTTTTAGATGAACTTTGTCACAAAATTCAAGTGCTTTACAAGTGAGGATCAATGTCCTATTTATAGGAAAATATGAGGGAGGGGCAAAATAGTAAATTACAAGTTTTGGCAAAGATATGGTCATCAACAAGTGGGCAAGGCAAAGCCATCAACAAGTGGAGAAAGCATAGCCATCAACAAGTTGACAAAGGGCTTAGGTTGAGGGCAAAATGGTCAAAAAGAAGAAAAAAATCAAGTTGGCAAAGGTGGCCATCAAAAAGTGGCCGTAGCCAAATTTTCCAACATTTTGGTGCCCATGGCGCCCATGCCTGCGCCAGTTTCTGTGTTGCGCCTGTGTTGCGTTTTTGGCGCCAATGGCGCCCGTGGCGCCCATGGCCCCCATGCCTGCGCCTGTTCCTGCGCCAGTTCCTGTGTTGCGTTTTTGGCGCCCAGGGGTCCCTCACTAGTGGAAAAAAGGCTTTTTATATCGGTTAAAATTGACATTTCATATCGGTTCCCGAACCGATGCCAAAAAAGGAGATATAAAAAATAGGGACATTTCATATCGGTTCCTGAACCGTTATGAAAAGTTGTTTTTATATCGGTCGCCCCTAAAACCGATATGAAAAGTCTCTTTTTTTAAAAAAAAAAGACTTTTCATATCGGTTTTCTATGGGAACCGATATGAAAAGTCTTTTTTTTTAAAAAAAAAGAGACTTTTCATATCGGTTCCCATAGAAAACCGATATGAAAAGTCTTTTTTTTAAAAAAAAAAAGACTTTTCATATCGGGTTTCTTTGGGAACCGATATGAAAAGTCTCTTTTTTTAAAAAAAAAAAGTGACACTAATGAGAGAACAAATCAAACAGTTATCTTATATAGCTATAACTGGAGTGGAACTCACATTGGCAGGCATATCCATACAAATCTATACAAAAACATGCACATCAATGATGCCATAATAAATAGAATCACAGAGAGATTAGAATTCATAATTCAATTGAATTGTGAATCAACCCTTGAATCAGTGTTAGCACAGTGTGCTATTTATACAATAAGCTTAACTACTAACTTCCACAACTCACTATTACATGTGGATCAACAGAATACTATGTATCTAACAAACTCCCTATGTAGGATAACAGTCTAGCCACGTACTTAGGACAAGCTTAGCAACTAACATTGCCGCACCAGCTGCACACATCAGTCACTCTATTAGCACTCAACAATGATGATCACCAGCATCAGAATTTAACAGCAGGAAAATTCTACTTTGAAAATTCAAAAGACAAGGTTGATATTCCAAGACAAATAAGTGCAACTATCCTCAATTCACACACACCAGAGGCTTTGCTCCATGCTTCTCCAATAGTTTGATCACATCATTGTTTTTATAAAATATAGCATCTGCAAGGGGCTGTTTGAGAAACAAGAGAATAATAATCAGTCCAGTAATTATATATAAAAGCAGTAATGTATTTTCAATTGCAGTCCATACAGAAGATTCAATTGCAGTCCATACAGAAGATTAAACTACAGAAGATTAAACTACAGAAGACTAAATTGCAGTCCATCTGTAGTTTTTGTTAAAAAAAATATGAAAATATCTTGGTGTTTAGTCTTCTTGTATCAAGGCAGAATCATAATCATCAATCATATTAAACCATATTCATAATGCAAAGTCTTTATCCATCATCTTCTCTCTTTGTCTAAACTCTAAACCTCTATAACATCAACATACTATCAGAGTATCAGATCGGTACATCATCCTAAACCTATCCAATCACTATTTCGGTGAGTTCCCCAAAGTCTGAAAAATCTACAAAAACCGGAAACTCTATTTTTCTTGTCAACCTTACACACATCCCCACTACACACATCCTCAATCTTGGAGTCAATTCCATCTTTTCTTGAGATTCTGGTGGATATATATTATAAAAAAATGAAGGCATTTTCTAATGTAATCTTATGACAATAGAAAGAAAGAAAAGAAAAGAAAAGAAAAGAAATTACATGATAAAAGTGAGAAAGCAATTGCAAAGCCTGATCTACTTTTCTTACCAGCTTCCAAACCAGAACCATGTGCCTGCGCTTCCAAACCAGAACCATGTGCCCGCCTGACCTGGTAAGATGCAGTCCATTGTCCTCTTAACAATCAGCTATAAGAGTTTAGACATATCAAGACAGATAAATGCTACAAAGAAGAAAATGTTGATCAGATGGACATCATTTCATAGTTCAAAGTATACAAAAGGATGAGATAAAAGACTGCTTTCTGATTACTTATTTGATATCAAATAAATGACTATGAGATAAAGGATGAGAAGACCAAAAAGTGACTCAACTTATGTTTGTTAGTAAAAGAAGTGAAGTGAACCAACCAACATACTCAAAAAGCATAGGAGTAACGAGCTAAATATCTATCAGTCACTACCCACCAAATCAAGAAGAGGCATCATATGGGAGACCACTTGATGATATACCTATTTATAGTCACTCATGGGCTGACCACTTGTTACATGTTGAACAGGTCCTTTCTTTACTGTTTACTAATCAATTTTTTGCTAAGTTCTCTAAGTGCAGTTTTGGTGTTACTGTTGTGGAATACCTGGGCCACATTATTTCTAATCAAACCATTCACTTCTTTAAGATATACACTGACCACAAAAGCCTTAAGAGCCTGATGACACAAACCATTCAAACACCAGGACAGCAAAAGTGGCTTACGAAACTGATGGGTTACAACTAGGAGATACATTACACTTCCAAGGATGTGTAGTTTCCCTCAAAGAACCTGGAAAACCAAAAAGAACCATCAGAAAATTAAGCATTGCTTGATACTGAACAAGCTATTCTCTGCAAATACAAATATTGCAAGGGTATCTAGAAGTGAAAAACCTACAAATATTACAATGTTGATACCGAAGAAGCTATTCTTTGAAGAAGCTATTCTCTGCAAATATTGACAGTGAAGAACGAAGCCATCACAACAAGGAAACACACACACGCGCGCGCGAAACGAAGAACGAATTTACTGCCAGAATCGAAAAGAGGAAATCAAAGATGAATCGAAGAAAAGGAAGATGGAGATTAAGGATTAGGGTTTCACCTTTGCAATCGAGTTTGTAACAGCGCTTGACGAGCCACGGTGATGAACGATGATGAGGATCGTCGCCGCAGGAAGTGGATGGGTCGCCGCAGGAAGAGGATCGTCGCCGCAGGAAGAGGATGGTTCTGCGAGAGAGAGTAAGGGAGAGAGGACGAAGAAGAAGACAAGGAGGGCTCTGCGAGAGAGAGAACGGAGGGCTCTGCGCGAGAGAGAATGGAGGGCATTTTGGATGATTAGGGTTCTGCGAGAGAAAGAATGGAGGGCTCGCTTAGCGTGAATGAGAAAGTGAATGAGAAAGCCTAATTTTTTACTTTCTATAACGGGTGGTTCTTGAGCCGTTATGGAAGCCTAATTTTTTTTCACTTTCTATAACGGTTATGCAAGGGAACCGATATGAAAGATGGTTTTTGCACTTTCTATATCGGTTCCCGTGGCAACCGATATAAAAACTGTAATTTTAATTACAAAACTGCCACCGCGTCACTTTTAATATCAGGCCGTTTTTAACCGATATAAATAACAGTTATAAAAAGCATTTTTTCCACTAGTGCCTGTCTTGCGCCAGTTTCGCCAGTTTTCTCCTGTGTTGCGTTTTTGGCGCCCATGGCACCCATGGGTCCCTGTCTTGCGCCAGTTTGGCCAGTTTTCTCCTGTGTTGCGTTTTTGGCGCCCATGGCGCCCATGGGTCCCTGTCTTGCGCCAGTTTTGGGTTTTTGGGGCCCTTGGCGCCCATGAGGGTGTCTAGTGCCTTAAAAATTGCTCCTCCTCAAATATTTCCTTTTTTCTTCATTTTAGCTCATATTTTCTCTTTTGCTCCAAAATAAAACCTGAAAATAAAAAGCAAACATTTGTAGTAAAATAGCTCAAAGATATAAAATATAATTAAAATACCTAAAAAAACTTAATGAAAATAACTATTAAAAAGACTCTAAAAATAGACTTATCAAACTCCCCCACGCTTGAACCTTTGGTTGTCCTCAAGCAAAAACAGTGTAAATCCTTAGGCCAATTCTGAAGGAAAATTATTTTCACATCGAATCATTAAGCGAACTATGGGGCAATTCTAACACTCTGGTTTGAGAACTACTATCCGGGCTTCTTGTGGAATTGGGAGAAAATTTTTAAAGTATCAATACTCTAGAGAGGATATCAATGTCATTATAGAACCGGTTCCCCAGCATTCTTAAGCTTGGGTCCTCCATTTACTAAGACCGGGTCTCAAAGGAGGGTCTTTATACGTTGGGTATTCAAGCATTTTTCTTTTCTTTTTGATTTTATATGCTAACCATTCATTTTGACATTTAAAAAGCACCAATTTTTGCATTTTGAATTGGTTTTGCATTTTTTTTTCTCTTTTTTTTTTTCTTTGCTTGATACCCCAACTCAGACGTTTTTCTCCAGTAACCGCGCATCCAGTGAATGTCACCAAGAGAACCAGGTTACTAGTTTCTCTTCAGTCCTTCTAATTGTATTAACAACTGAAAACAGTCTCAATAGTGCGTGTGTGAAAAAGCCCTAGAAGTAGAAATCGAACCATGATACAATTTTGTTGCTCCCAACCAGTCCACCTAGATGATTGCTAATGAAAAATTGAAAAATTATTTTTTTTCTTTTCAGAAAAGGCTTATCTAAAACATGCTTCAAAAACTCACAAGGATTTTCAGCAATGGGAGACGAACTTTATTTATTGAAATAAACTAGAAATTAAAAACAAGAAAATAGTAAAACAGGGCAAGATACCCCCCCCCCCCACGCTTGGACCAGACATTGTCCTCAATGTTTTAACAATTTAAACAACATGAAAGGGTAAAGGAAAGTTCACCTGATTTACTGCTGACTTGCAAAACAAACACACAGTTACTTCGTGGGTTGCCTCCCACGCAGCGCTCTTTTAACGTCACTAGCTTGACGATCAAAATTTCAATTGGGATCATGCAGAACTAAACTAGTTTCTTTCTCAATTGGGTCACCAATTAAATAATTTTTCAACCTTTGACCATTGACTTTAAACGATCCGGTTTTCTCGCTCCAGATCTCTACGGACCCAAAGGGGTAAACCTTACGGATTTCAAAAGGACCGGACCATCTTGATTTTAATTTTCCTGGGAAATTTTTTAGCCTGGAATTAAACAATAACACCAGGTCACCCTCCTTGAATTCTCTGCGAATGATACGCTTATCATGCCAATTTTTTGTTCTTTCTTAGTAAAGTTTGGCATTCTCATAAGCATCCATTCTCAGTTCTTCCAATTCGTTTAGTTGGAGTTTTCTTTTTTCTCCAGCTAATTCCATGTTCAGGTTAAGGAGTTTAATTGCCCAGTAAGCTTTGTGCTCTAGTTCAACCGGAAGGTGGCAAGACTTCCCATAAATTAATTTGAAAGGACTCATTCCTATGGGAGTTTTGTACGCAGTCCGATAAGCCCAGAGAGCATCATCAAGCTTTACCGACCAGTCTTTTCTTGAGGTCGAAACAGTTTTTTCTAAAATACTTTTAATTTCTCTGTTCGATACCTCAACCTGACCGCTTGTTTGAGGATGATAAGGCGTTGCAATTTTGTGCCTTACTCCAAACTTTTGCAGTAACATTTCAAAATGTTTTGAGATGAAATGGGATCCTCCGTCGCTTATGACAACATGAGGGACCCCGAATCTTGGAAAAATTATTTTTTTGAAAAGTTTTATGACTACCTTTGCATCGTTGGTAGGAGAAGCAATGGCTTCGATCCATTTTGACACATAGTCAACAGCTACCAGAATATATTGGTTTCCAAAAGAAGAAGGAAACGGTCCCATGAAATCGACACCCCAGACGTCGAAAATTTCAACCTCTAAGATATTATTTAAGGGCATTTCATTTCTTTTTGAAATATTTCGGGTGCGTTGACACTGGTCGCATTTAGAAACGAATTGATGCGTGTCTTTAAAAAGGGACGGCCAATAAAAACCAGATTGTAGAATTTTCGTAGCAGTTTTTGAAGAACTGGCATGGCCGCCATAGGAAGAAGAATGACAATGGTATAGAATGTTACTTACCTCTTCTTCCGGAATGCATCTTCTGAACACCCCATCTGCTCCCCTTTTAAAAATCAGTGGCTCGTCCCAGTAATACTGTTTAAAATCATGGAAGAATTTCTTCTTCTGCTGATAATTTAAATCTGGGGGGAGTACTCCTGCTGCAAGGTAGTTTACAAAATCTGCATACCATGGTGCTTCAGTTTTGACCAATGAGAAGAGTTGATCATCCAAAAATGTATCATTAAGTGGCAACTCTTCTTCTTTTGTTCCTTGTAGACGGGACAAATGATCAGCCACAACATTTTCAACGCCTTTTTTATCCCTTATTTCAAGATCAAATTCTTGTAGGAGTAAAACCAATCGGATCAATCTCGGCTTGGCATCTTTTTTGTTTAACAAATATTTTATGGCCGAGTGATCAGTAAAAATGATGATTTTTGAACCTACCAAATATGATCGAAACTTATCAACGGCAAAAACTACCACCAATAATTCTTTTTCAGTTGTGGCGTAATTCATTTGTGCCTCGTCTAAGGTCCTGCTTGCATAGTATATGGCATGCAATTTTTTTTCTTTTCTTTGTCCCAGGACTGCCCCAACTGCATAGTCGCTTGCATCGCACATTATCTCGAACGGAAGATTCCAGTCTGGTGGCTGTATGATCGGGGCAGTAACTAAAGCCTTTTTCAACCTGTTAAAAGCTTCAAGACAAAGATCGTTAAAAATAAATGTTGCATCCTTAAGGAGCAGACTTGTCATAGGTTTTGAAATTTTTGAGAAGTCTTTTAGGAACCGGCGGTAGAAACCCGCATGGCCTAAAAAGCTTCTCACCTCTTTTACTGAGGTGGGAGGTAGCATTTTTTCGATCACCTCAATTTTTGCACGATCTACCTCAATACCTCTATGAGAAATTAAGTGCCCTAGGACAATTCCTTCATTAACCATGAAATGACACTTTTCCCAGTTTAGAACCAGGTTTACCTTCTCACATCTCTCTAAGACTTTTTCCAGATTGGCTAAACAGTTTTCAAAATTTGAGCCATGGACGGAAAAATCATCCATAAACACTTCCATTATGTTTTCAACAAAGTCTGAGAATATGGACATCATACACCTTTGAAAGGTAGCAGGAGCATTACATAGGCCAAAAGGCATCCTTCTATAGGCATAAGTGCCAAAGGGACATGTGAAAGTTGTTTTTCTTGGATAACCATCCAAATAGCAGAAATGTGAGCGTTGTGCTAACCTTTCTAGCATTTGATCAATGAACGGGAGAGGGAAGTGATCTTTCCGGGTAGCTTTGTTAAGCTTTCTGTAATCGATACACATTCTCCATCCCGTAATTGTCCTTGTGGAAATGCATTCATCCTTCTCATTTTTAATAACTGTTAAGCCTCCCTTCTTAGGCACTACTTGAATAGGACTAACCCACTTACTATCGGAAATAGGATATATTATCCCAGCATCAAGGAGTTTTAAAACTTCCTTTTTAACAACCTCTTTCATGTTTGGGTTTAATCTTCTTTGATGCTCGATAGAAGGTTTATAGTCCTCTTCCAGTAGTATTCTGTGTATGCAGATTGACAGATTTATTCCTTTAATGTCCTCAATAGTATACCCTATGGCTTTGGGATACTTTTTGAGAACATTAAGCAATTTTTCAGTCTCATTTTGTTTCAAATTTGCATTTACAATTACTGGAAAAGTAGAATTAGGGCCGAGAAACTCATATCTGAGAGATGCCGGTAAGGGTTTTAATTCTATTTTTGGTGCTTCTTTTGGGAGAGGTCGAGGTTTTTCCTCACCCAAAGTTTCAGTACCCAATTCTTGTAATGGTGGATTTTCATCCAAATGTTTTATGTAGAATTGGGTTTCCCCTGCCGCATTTGTATTTGTGTTGCCTAAAAGGCAATCTTCCAGACTATCTTGTGAAGATGATGCTAAAGAGTAGTCTCGCACGCAATAGTCTACAATATCAATCCTGCAGCACGAGTCTTTTACAGATGGACTCTTCATGAAGTTTGAAACTTCAAACTCAACCTTTTCATCCCCCACATTAAAAACCAACTTACCGTTTTTAACGTCAATTATTGCCCCTGCAGTAGCTAAAAAAGGCCTCCCTAGAAGAATAGGAATTTGGGAGTCTTCTTCAATTTCCATTACAACAAAGTCCACCGGTATAAAAGTTTGCCCTACCTTGATAGGGAAATCCTCTAAGATTCTAGTGGGGTATTTAATGGAACGATCTGCCAACTGTATTGTCATTTTGGTGGGTTTAAGTTCACCTATCCCTAGTGTTGCACCCCGAAAAATCCGGTAGGGATTTCTCGATGTACAACGTGGAAGATAAATGAAGCCGCCATCAATATTTTAGTTTTTAGACGAAAACATTGAAAAAACGTCTTTTTATACAAGGCGGGTGGTCTTTTCGAAATCAGGAGATGTAGGTTCGGGGGTCGGTTAGACACGGGGAAGGTATAAGCACCCTGCATCTCCTTTTTACCGAAAGGGAACCATTAATTTGATGTGTGGTTTCGACAAAGTTTGATTTGAAACGATGTTCTATTTCTTTTTGTTTTTCTTTTTTTATTTGAGAAAAGCGTTTGGAAAGAAAACGGGGAAAAGAAAGATTTTTTTTTTTGGTATTTTTTTTGAAAAGGGTGCTTGACGGGACGTGGCCCGCTCCTACGTATCCTCAGATGCACTGAGGAAATCAAAGCTACGTTGTTCTCCTGGGTCGAGAAACTTTGGGTGTGTTGGTGTCTTTTATTGTAGGGGTTCTCGGGTCTGAACTGTACAGTCCACTAACCCTAAAACATAGACATCCCCGCCCGTACAGGCGACGTGCCCCCTACTTATCGAAAAGTGATTTGAGTTACTTGAAAAAAAAAAAAGATTTGCTGTGAGATTGGTAGTTTTTGTTCGAGCAAGTATCTTAGGCTCGCACGAGCTGTACAACTCGCTAATCCTAGGACTCTAACCAATGTCGAACGTACATCCGAATCGGTTCCTCACTCATTTTTGAAAAGGATTGAAGTTGTTAATTATCTGTTTTAATTCTCATAAGTATCCCAAGATGTTTGAGTTGTACAACTCCGATCTTAGGACGCTAGACAACATCGGCCGTACGTCCGACTTGCCTCCTTATGAGTTTTCAAAAGGTTGATTATTGATCTAAAAAGAAATTGATTAATTTGTGAAGACAATTAGCGAAGCATTGGATTTTGGAATATCATTTGAAAAAGGATTGATTAGAGGGGAGAGGAAGAGAATTCGAGGGTGGCTTTGGCCACAAAAGAAAAGAAAGTAGAATCTTCAATCAACTTTCAAGTCAAAACCAAAATGCAATACTTACCAATTTGCAAGCAAAATAATCAATAATGGGAGCACAAGCATAAGCATTTCCATTTACAACAATTGTACACAAGAATGACATTGAGTCATCAACAATTAATGGCATGAATATATGATCAAAACAACCAAATAAGTTGCCAAGAAAGGCACTTAAGGAAACATTGCAAAAGCTTGGTTCGGATTTTAGGCATTAGGCACAAGTTAAAAGTATTTGGTAATCCTTGACACTTGTTAACAATGCTCAATGCATAAGTGTCTAGTCACTTTACCAAATTAACATTAAAGCATAGATAAAAGTTGAATCACTTTCAAGTGATCCTCAACATTTTAAAATGGTGCTAGAAAACACATGTTGATTCATCTCACCAATCATCAACCAACTGAACAAATTAATAACCCAAAACATCACATTTACAAGCCCCAAAAATCAGCATTCTCAATTCGACATAAGCATAAACTTGCATTCATTCATTGAAAATTAAAAGCAAGTTGAGTCACTTGTAGTAATCCTCATCACTTAGGGTTGAATCACACCTAGCAATCCCCTCACTTAAATCATAGTGCTCTAAGCACAATTGAGGATCAAGTTGCTAGATCATCAACATAACAAACACTTGCAAGTAAAAATGGTGAAAATAGACATTTAACAACAAAATCAAATGCTAATAATAAGTATTAAACATCAACAAACCAAGAGGAACAATAAAATCATGTCAAGACCAAGGGGTGCGAAACATATATAAGGCTTAAAACATCATTTACTTTCACTAAATGCAAGGAACAAGATGAAAATCACAAAAACACAATTTATTCAAGGGTGAGATGCCAACTCTCACCCCAACAACAACAACAACTACATTTTAACGATGAAGATGCAAAAATGTGATGAAAAGAAAAATGGGTTTTAATGCAAAAATGTGAGAGATGATGCAAGAGTTTTAGGGATTTACCTTGGATCCAAGCTAATAGAATTAGGAAATGAAGAACAAGTAACCAAATCAACTAGAGTCTTCAAGAAATGGTCCAAGAACCCCACGCAAATTCCCAAATACCCAAGTGCTTGATGAGGAGGATATGAAATGGATGGTGAAAGGAGGAAGATCTATGAAGGAGGAGTGGATTTGAGGTGATTTGGTGGTGTTTGGGTGATGGAAACAAAAAAAATGGAGAGGAGAGTGGGGGAAGGCTACGGCCTGATGAGAGAGGGAGGAGAGGAGGAGAATTGTGTTGATTTCAAGTGAGAGAATGAATGAGCAAAAGTTGGGAAAGAGAGAATATGGAAGGTACTTATAGAGTGGGAGTGAGCTTTGGGGTAAAATGGTAATCAAACCAATTAAATCAATTAATATTCAGCTGAATATTAATAAATAAAATTAATTTGAACTTGGTCACCAAGTTAGAGGGTATTTTAGTCATTGGCTTTGAGAGGTGCACTAGGATTAGACTTTAAATTTGAATGGAGGGTGGAGATGCATCATCACATGGATTGAGGGTGTTGAAGAAACACAAATGTGAAGGGAATGGGAAGGGGCATTGCTGTTCGGCCAGCATCATGAGGAGAGGAGGGAAGAAAAAAAAATGCAAGCTTGCACAAAATGGTACATTTTGTCTTATTGATGACACTTCCTTATTTTCATTCTTTTTGATTTTTCTTTTTATGATTATTCTTTTATTCCATGAAGGTTCTTTTTTCTATTTTGGGCTCATCCTAGGATTCAATCATTGGGCCCAAAATTCCATGACAACACCATTCCCAAAATTGATTTTGGACCCCACTCTAGCGAAAATGACCATTTTGCCCTTTTGTTCGAAAATTGAGTTTTATGCTAGAAGACTTAATATTTATGCGCACAAAAAATCACAACTAAGCACAAATCTTCCTCAAATAATCCTTTGGTGATGGTTCGGTGATTTGGGACGAAAAAACCGCTTTTAGCGTGAAATGACCAAAATGCCCTTTCACCCTAAAAACCCTAGTTTTTGCCCAAAGCACATTTTCACTTTAAAAAAGACTTTTCCCCCTAGGAATGACCTCAAAGACCTTGGGATGCATGTTAAGTGGCTTGTTCTGAGAAAATATCCCTTATTGGCGAAATGACTAAAACACCCTTTTGCACTGAAAAACCCTAAATTGTCCAAAAGTACATTCCAACTCCAAAAATGATTTTAGAAACTTTGAAATGACTTCTATAACCCTAAATGCAATGCATGATGCTCTTTTCTCTTATTTATTTATTTTTTGGGGAAAATTAGGGTTTTGACCTAAGCCGGACAAAATTGGGGTATGACAGCTGCCCCTCTTTATCTGGATTTTAACGAGGAATATGGATTGGCTGAAACATATTCCGAGGCAAAATAGAGATAAAGAATTCAGGAGTTATACCGATTTTGTCTCCTTAGGTAAAAACCCGAATTTTCCCATTTTTTCTTTTCTCATTTTTTGTTTTTGTTGATGTCAGATGAAAAATGCAATATGCATGCAAAAGCAGATTAGATTTTTTTGAATCACCATTTGGCGTGCTAATATAAAAACAACGATTTGTGAGTTTAACACTTGGCGTGTAAAAGCAGGAAATAAAGCGGTAAAGAATGCGGTAAAGAAAGCAGTAAAGAAGGAGCACTGAGGGCTCAGGATGAGCGCGGAGGGCTCAGGATGAGCACAGAAGGCTCAGGAGGAGCACAGAGGGCTCAGGATGAGCCCAGAGGGCTCAGGAGGAGCGCAGAGGGCTCAGGAGGAGCGCAGAGGGCTCAGGAGGAGCGCAGAGGGCTCAGGAGGAGCGCAGAGGGCTCAGGAGGAGCACAGAGGGCTCACAAATTCTGTTGATTGGTTGATTTGAAATGACCGAATGCTGCTGTATTGGATTGAGGTACCTGCATATGTTAGTTGATGCAAGGAATGGTGCATGGAGTATGGGTGCATGTTATGCAAGGGTATGTTATGTGGATGCATGCAATGCTCATGATTTTGGTGTAATGATGAATGTAGTAGAACGTTCCCGCGATTCTTTTCTTGATTTGACCGTTTTTCTTGATCAGCCCTTTTTTTTTTTTGGTTCGACCAACCCGCCATGAGACTGAGGAACCGATTAGAATTGCGATGGCGCATGGGCCAAGTGCAAGCTGTTTTTGTGATCTGCCTGTTGAGGCGATTGCGAGCGCAATTATTTCCTTACAAACTTAATTTGCTCTGAAGAGTTGCTTTCTTCCCATGACTTTTAGAAATTTCGCAATGATTGTGATGCTCTATGATTTATGCACATGTTTTACAGGTCAGTGTTATCATCATCATAAAACGTTTATTTTGAGCAGAAAAGCAGAAAATAGAAAAGCAAACAGATCGTGAGAAAAATTGAACTTTATTGATGTGAAGACCGGTCGTACAGAAAGTTACGCCGACTGTTCATTACATTTGAAAGTTTAAACTGCAAAAAGACACGAAGAAAAAAAAAAGAAAAAAAAAAGAGAGAAGCTAGTTTCTGACTGTCCGTCTCTGTGGAACAGTGCTAAGCATTTATGTCCTTGACCTTGACCACCCCTTTATCCCAAACCTTCAGGAGTGCTGTATGCCTTTGCTCATTTTCATGCCCAAGCTTTCTGACCCTAATTTTTGCCTGGATCGCCCTTTGCGGGTTTTCAATCCACCGGGTCGCTCTGATTTTGCCTAGGTCGCCCTTTCGGGTTTTCAACCTAGCGAGCTAATTCTTGCTTGGCTTATCTTTCTCTTTTTTTTCGTCTATTTCTTTAGGCATAATACTTCTTCACTGAATCAGAATTGACTGGGTTCCTGAGATCTTCGCCGTCCATATTTGTGAGTATCAGCGCTCCTCCGGAAAATGCTTTCTTGACCACGTAAGGTCCGTCATAGTTGGGCGTCCACTTCCCACGGGGATCGCTCTGAATGGGCAGGATCTTCTTGAGTACTAGATCTCCTTCATTGAATTCTCGGGGACGGACCTTCTTGTCAAAAGCGGTCTTCATCCTTTGTTGGTACAGTTGCCCATGACATAAGGCTGCAATTCTCTTTTCCTCGATGAGATTTAACTGATCTAGACGGGCCTGCACCCACTCTGCTTCTTCCAACTTGGTCTCCATTAGTACCCGCAGGGAAGGTATTTCAACCTCAACAGGGAGTACTGCTTCTGATCCATATACCAGAGAAAAAGGAGTTGCCCCGGTCGATGTACGCACTGAAGTACGATAGCCATGTAGGGCAAAAGGGAGCATTTCGTGTCAATCTTTGTAGGTCACCACCATTTTCTGCACTATCTTCTTGATGTTCTTATTGGCCGCTTCAACTGCCCCATTCATCTTGGGCCTATAAGGTGAGGAATTGTGATGCTGAATCTTGAACTCTGTGCACAGGTCCTTCATCATTTTACTGTTCAAGTTGCTACCATTATCAGTAATGATCTTGTCTGGAAGCCCATAGCGGCAAATCAGATCTTTCTTCACAAACTTTGCAACCACAGCGCTAGTGATACTGGAGTGAGAAGCGGCCTCAAACCACTTGGTGAAGTAATCGATTGCGACCAGAATGAAACGATGCCCGTTTGACGCTTTAGGCTCTATAGGACCAATGACATCCATGCCCCACATTGAGAATGGCCAAGACGCGGTCAAGACATTCAACTTAGAAGGCGGTACATGAATGTGGTCGGCGTAAATCTGACATTTGTGGCACATGCGCACAAAGCTGTAGCAATCGGTCTCCATTCGCAACCAATAATAGCCCGCTCACAAGATCTTTCTTGCCATGGTGTGCCCACTGGAATGGTCCCCGCTCATAATCTTTGCTGCTTCCTCCTCTGCTACACACCTCAGGAGGACCATATCATAATTCCTTTTGTAAAGAACTTCACCACTCAGAAAGAAACTCCTTGACAATCTTCTGAGAGTTCTTTTGTCATTCTCTGATGCCCCAGGTGGGTATTCTCTTTTAGTGATGTACTGTTTGATATCATGATACCAAGGCTTGTCATCCGGCTCTTCATCTATGGCTGTGCAGTAGTGATGCGCAGGTAGACTCCGGTGCTGGATTGTGACATGAGTCAAGCTTTTATCACAATTGATATTGAACATGGATGATAAAGTTGCCAATGCATCAGCCAGCTGGTTTTCGCTTCGAGGGATGTGTTTGAAAGTGATTTCGTCAAAAGACTCCATCAACTCTTGCACATAAACACAATAAGGAATCAGTTTGGGATCTCTGGTCTCCCAATCGCCTTTCACCTGATGAACGACCAAAGCCGAATCGCCATACACATCAAGCCTTTTAACTTTCCATTCGAGGGCCGCCTGAATACCCAGTATGCATGCTTCATATTCTGCGATGTTATTAGTGACATAAAAGCTCAACCTGGCAGTGACTGGAACAAAGCGGTTATCAGGGGAGATTAACACTGCCCCCGCTCCGTGTCCCCATACATTGGATGCACCATCAAATATCATCCTCCACCTTTCATTTTCTTGAGACTTCCCTTCATCAAACAGCGCCATGATGTCCTCATCGGGAAAATCATACTGCATCTACTGATAATCTTGAATTGGCTGACATGCTAAATACTCAGCAAGTGCACTGCCCTTGACTGCTTTCTGTGTGACATATAGGATATCATACTCTGATAATAACATCTGCCACCGAGCGATCCGTCCTGTGAGGGCTGGCTTTTCAAAAATGTACTTGATTGGATCCATTTTAGATACCAACCAGGTTGTATGACTCAGCATGTACTGCCTTAAGCGATGGGCGGCCCAAGCTAAGGCACAACAAGTCTTTTCAAGCATTGAGTATCTCGTCTCGCAATCAGTGAACTTTTTACTCAAGTAGTATATAGCATGCTCTTTTTTCCCGATTCGTCATGTTGCCCCAGTACACACCCCATTGAACTATTCAACACAGTTAGATACAGGATAAGCGGTCTACTGGACACCGGCGGCATCAAAATTGGCGGATTCTGCAGATAGTCCTTAATTCTTTCAAAGGCTCTTTGGCAATCATCATTCCACTCTGCTTTCTGGTTCTTGCACAACAGCTTGAAGAGAGGCTCGCAAGTGGCGGTCAATTGGGATATGAATCTTGAGATGTAGTTCAATCTCCCAAGGAACCCCCGGACCTCTTTTTCAGTCTTTGGCACTGGCATTTCGAGGATTGCTTTAACTTTGTCTGGATCAACTTCTATCCCCTTCTGACTGACGATAAATCCCAGTAATTTTCCGGATCTTACACCGAAGGTGCATTTTGCTGGGTTTAGTCTGAGTTTGAACTTCCGTAGACGTTCAAAGAGCTTTTGCAGGTTGACAATGTGTCCTTCATCAGTCCAAAATCATATCATCTACATACACCTCAATTTCTTTGTACATCATATCGTGGAATAATGTCACCATTGCCCTTTGATAAGTCGCGCCGGCATTCTTGAGTCCAAAAGGCATCACTTTATAGCAGAATGTGCCCCAGAGAGTTATGAAGGTGGTTTTCTCCATATCTTCCGGAGCCATCTTTATCTGATTGTACCCTGAATACCCGTCCATGAAGGAGAACAATGAGTTTTGGGCCGTGCTGTCTACCAGAATGTCAATATGAGGCAGAGGGAAATCATCCTTGGGACTAGCTCTGTTCAGATCTCTGTAGTCGACGCACATTCTGACCTTGCCGTCTTTTTTCGGAACAGGGACGATGTTGGCTACCCACTGTGGATACTTCGCAACCGCTAGGAACCCGGCATCAAACTGTTTCTTTACCTCATCCCGTATCTTTAGTGACATCTCTGGTTTCATTCTTCTCAATTTCTGCTTGACTGGCGGGCACTCCGGCTTCACTGGCAACCTGTGTTCAACAATGTCGGTGTCTAGCCCTGGCATATCTTTGTACGACCACGCAAAGACATCAGCGTAATCATGCAAGAGTTGGATTAGTCTTTTGCGTTCACTCTCTTCCATGGCGGTACCGACCTTAACCTCTCTTCTATCCTCTTCTTTACCCAGGTTGATGATCTCAATCGACTCCCCATGAGGTAGAATAACCTTCTCTTCCTATTCTATTAATCTCATCAATTCTGGAGGAGCTTCCCAGTTTTCATCAACATCCCCCTCAGCTTGGTTAACTGGATGATCAATGTCAAAGTTTGGACTGCTAGCACTGTTGTTCTTAGAGACAATTGCTGTATGTCTGCATTTTGCCGAAGCGCAAAAGCAGAATGAAAAGCGGAACAAGCAAACAAGCAATAACAAAGCAATAAAAAGACGCATGAAATGAAGAGAAATGGATTTTTATTGATTGAAAATTCAAAACAAACGTTTTTATTTAATGATGATAACTCTGAAAATAAAAACATGTTTGCCCCTAGCAACTTGTCCTATGGCCTTGGGCAGAGCCACAAGGTTGCATTACAATCATTACTTTGAAATAAAAGCGATGGGCAAGTCCACAGCTTCCCAATTTTTGAGCTTCTCCTCAGCATGGCAACGGCGAACTAAACTGGTCCCACCCACCTCAGATCCAACCACGATGGCAGCAATGCGGTTAGGATCCAACAATCCGGCACTGGTAAAGCTCTGTCTGATATCACAAATGGGAATCCTTTTGGGCCAGGGGTCTTGACCTCTCTGCTTGGCCAATCTTTCATCTCTTCTCTCTTTAGACAACTTCCTTTTCTCCTCTTCATTAGGGCAGTATCCCAAACCACAACGACCCTTGTTCTCTTTCAGCTGCACTGGGGCAAGAATTCCTTGTCCTACCTTTCCAAGACCGGGTCCTAGCTGATAACCTTGGTCCATCATAATTCTCGCGACCATCTCTCCACTCTTTGACAGCTTTATCACGGGCGATGACGATCCACATCCACCAAGCACAGCATTGGCAATTTCAAGATTGGAAGGAAGTCTCCAAAGACTCTTCAGCTGCTTCCACATAAGGGAACGGAGAAGACTTGTTAACTAGCATCTCTTCTTCTCCATACACCACCACAATTTTGTCATTAATCACGAACTTAACCCTCTGGTGTAGAGATGAAGGAATAGCCCCAGCCATATGGATCCATGGCCTCCCGAGTAAACAACTGTATGAGGAGGATATGTCCATGACTTGAAAATTGATATAAAAAGTTTCTGGTCCTATTTGAATGGGGAATTCCATCTCCCCTATCACTTCTTTCTTTGACCCATCGAACGCCCTCGCCAGAGTTGAGCTTGGCTTCATAAAGGAACAATCAACATCCAGTTTGCTTACAGTTGACTGGGGCATCACATTCAAAGAAGAACCGTTGTCAATTAATACCCGCGCCAACACGAAATCTCCGCATTTGACTGAGATGTGCAAAGCTTGATTGTGTTTCTTTCCCTCTGGGGGAAGTTCTTCATCAGTGAAGGTCATATGGTTGGCAGCTACAATATTCCCAACTACTTCATGAAATTGGCCAACAGAGATATTCTGAGCAACATGTGCTTCATTCAGCACTTTCATGAGAGCAGTTCTATGCGCTTCTGAACTCATCAACAAAGACAGCATCGAAATCTTGGCCGGAGTTTGGTTCATCTGATCGACCACTTTATAATCACTCTGTCTCACAATCTTGAGAAACTCATCTGTTTCTGGCTCTGCCCCTTTCTTCTTCTGAATATTCTCTGCCTCCTTTTCTTTACCCTTACGGGCTCTATCTTCGGCTTCCTTGGAGGACTCAATTCGACCAAACTCAGGAGCATACATCCGACCGCTCCTTGTCATTCCGCTTGACCCAGTTATATTTGTAACAGTGGTGCTTGGAGAAACCCCTACTGAAGGTAAGGTGTTGTACTTCCACGGTACGGCGCTGTCTTTCTCATAAGGAAATGGAGCTGGGATTTCAATAACCAATGGCTGTGGTTTGGCTTGGACCGGTTTCGAATTATACAGTATCTCAATTGGCTTTCTGGCCCCTTTGCCATCATTGAACTGCAGCATTAGCACACTTTCTTCTTTCTCAACTACTTCCAATCGAACCACATAACGGTCCATCAAATCTTGCAAAACAGACTTAAAATCCTCACAAGCACCTGCACACGCAGGTTCAGCACACACACAACCTTTCTGAATTACCCCACAGCGACATAACTCAGCATGTATGTCTTCCAAAGGAGTCTTGATACTCTCAACGTTCTTTATCATGATCTGGCTCCCAGAATCTTCTATAGCATTGGCAGACGGTGCCCCATGACCTGGCAAGGGATTAGTTGTCGTGCTCGGATTGTTCGGTTTAAAAGATAGCCAATTGGCATCAATTAGGTCCTGAACTATAAACTTGAACGCATAGCAATCTTCCACCGTGTGACCGACCCCTCCATTATGGAAAATACATGTGGCGTCAGCATTATATCCTCTGGGGAAGGGTGGTTGCACAGTCCTCATAGGGCGAGTCTTGACTAGATTCTTTGCAATGAGATGATTAAACAGCTCAGTATAAGTGATGGGAATTGGATCAAAACTGGTACGTTTCCTTTCTTGGTGATTCTAAGTCCTGTGACCTGGATTATTCTGCGGCGGCTGAGCTGGAACAGAGAACGGAACTTTCTGCGGTGGAGCGTTGAAGGACGGACCTCGCCCTGCTGTAATGACATTTGTCTCTCCTTCTTTCTTCTTAGGGAAATTTGAAAAAGGTTTCTTCTGCCCACCAGAATTGCCAAAACCTCCGGCAATTTTCCCACTACGCAATCCATGTTCCAGACGTTCCCCAATGATCACCATATCAGAGAAGCTAGAAGAGACACTACCCACCAATCGATCATAGTATATTCCTGGGAGAGTTTCCATGAACATATATACCATTTCCTTTTCTGTCAATGGTGGCTTCACTTGGGCTGCTACACTTCTCCACTTCTGGGCATATTCTTTAAATGATTCCCTGTCACCTTTGCTCATGAGTTGTAGTTGAGATCTGTCAGGTGCCAGATCCATATTGTACTGATACTGTTTAAGAAATGCCTCTGAGAGATCCTTCCAACTATGGATGTCGGAGGATTGCAGTTGCATATACCAGTCTAGAGACGCTCCGGTCAGACTGTTCTGAAAGAAATGGATCAGCACCTTATCATCATGGGCATAAGCTGCCATCTTTCTGACATACATCGTTAGATGGCTGGAGGGACAGCCAGTGCCGCGGTATTTGTCAAAATCTGGCGCCTTGAATTTGGGAGGTATAACAACACCTGGAACAAGACACAGGTCCCGTGCATCTTTAGCCCTTGTACCTGACCCTTCCATTGCTCTCAACCGTTCTTCTAGCAAGTGATATCTGTCTCTTGGTTGTGAACTTTCAACCATCTGGCCCTGAGGATAGCTCCCTGGACTGAAATAATAACCCCCATATTGAGCGGGGTTTCCCATTTGATAAGCAGCATTTGGAGGATTCACAGCAACCTCCGGAGCAGGAGTAGGAGAACTTCTTGGAGGAATCATACTGGGACTAGGGATGTGAATTGGTGGCACACCCGCAGTTCCACTGGAAGTAACCACAGCAGGCTGACTTGTCACCACAGGAATGGCTTCAGCAGTGGATGGTGTATAATTCATGGGCATCCCCCATGGATATATTTGTGCATTTGGTTGTCTCTGACCGTTTGTCCCCGGAGAACCACCAACTTCTGGCCTGGGAGGAGGATGAACAGCTATAGCTTCAGCTGATGTAGGAGGAGAAACAAAGGTAACGACCCCTTCTGGATTTACGACTGCAGGCGGCCCCAGCAGCGGCCCCACTTCTCAGAGTTTGCATCATATTCATTACCTCAGCCATCTGGGCCTCCATAGCGCCCACCTTATCTCTCAAGACCTGATTCTCCTGAGCCAGCTGCTCAGGGTTGAGTATCGTTATAACTGCGTCGCCCGAATTCCCATGATTCTCATCCTCGAACTGTAGATCCTCTGGAATACTCGCCATTAATCTTTCTTGAAGGTGCGTGTCGTAGCGGTGGAAACGAACCAGCGTGCCTTTCTTTTCTGTTCGCGGAACATTTTCATGAGTTCGAGAATGAATGCATAAATGAATGCAATGCATGTATGTGTATGAGATGCGGATGCGTTCCTCTCACGTAGTGCCAGGGAAATTGCGTATTTCATTTTGACAAACAACAAGGATCGAAAATATGAAATGAACCGTACACATTTATCTGAACTGAAACATACAATTCTTTTATTCATTCATAATGAAAGGACAAGAGTACATCATAAAGAGTTCTTAAAGCATTAAAAGGAAATTACAATAACTAGAATTTCAAACAACAGCCAAGTCCATGCGTTGGTTCCTCTTTCTCTTTCTTGAAGTTGAAGGACGATCTGCCCGACCCCTCATCTCTTGAATCAAACCCCTGACATACTCGACGAAGCCCCGAACCTCCGCTGGAGTGGTCCGCACGTCCACACCAAGCTCAGCATCTCTCAAACGCCTAGGAAGGCCTGTAACAGCGTCATAACACAACTTGGACAACGGTGCATACTTCTCTTGCAAGATCTGGCAATGATCATCCAACCTTCGGTGCTCTTCCATCAAATAGGTCATCTCAGCCTTGAACCTCTCTAGTAAATCATTCTGGTGCCTTACGTGGTCCTCCAATGTTGTGGACCTCCCGAGCTCTCCATGAAACATTGCCTTGCAATCCTCAAGCCTCTCTTGCAACAAATCCCTGGCTTGCATCTCATCCCGGAGTCTTTTCTCATAATCAGCAGTGAGGGCTTTCAGCTGCGCTTTTGCCTCCCTCAATTGGCTCCTCAAGCTTCTTTCTAAGTCTTTGGATGCACTCAATTGAGCCTTCCACGCACGGGCATCGCCAAGCGCTCTATCTCTTTCCAAGTTTCGGGCTTTGATCTCACTTGTAGCACCACCTTGCACATCGAGAAGTTTCTGATTACTAGCAGCAATTTTCTCCTTACAGTCAGCAAGGCATTTCTCTTTGTGTTCATTCTCTTGCTCTAAGCTCTTCTTCTCTTGGAGTAGCTTTTCCAACTGGGCCCACAACTCTAGCTTCTCTTGCTGGGACTGGGATAAGGCAGCCCTGAGTTCCTCAACCTCCTCATTAAGGACGGGAGCAGGTGGAGGAATCTCAGCCTCAATCTGAGGAGCAACTCTAAATGGGAGCTTAACCGTTTGCACCCGGAGCTGGACCCACTGAAGATAGCCTTCGCCTACACTTGTGTCTCTGCGACCCAACTCAGCACGCCCCTTCCTTACTGGTCTGTCCCAAGCCCGGACAATCCTTCTCAACAAACTCAAATTTTCAGAGCCTCTACCATGCAGCACAAAACCAGTCAGAGACTCATCCGGAGGTGGACTTGTCATCGAATAACCCAACTGCCTCAATGCAAGAGCTGGGTTGTAAGTGATACACCCTCTGGTGCTAACAAGAGGAACATTTGGAAAACCGCTAAGCTGAGAGATAAATTCTGACACATCGCGGGCCAGAGTGCACCATTGGATATCACTTCCCTTGAGATTTGCAATGAACTGCTTCCACTCATTCTTCCCTTTTTTCTTCAATGTGCCCTCTGAACACATGCGAGACAAACCATCGATACAGAACTGGCAAACAACACATAACCATTCCGCCTCCCTTAGAGTGACGATCAACGAGAGAGTAATATAGGTCAGCTAAGATAACAGAGGTAGGATCTTGTTCCCGCTTTTTGAATGCGAGGAACACAACAATAGCTGCGGCATCAACAAAGTTCTCCACACATGGAAACAGGAAAATTCCATAAACAAGAAGAGCGAGTACATCAGAGAGAGTCTTCCATTCTTTCTTGGCAAGTAGGACATCAGCTTCAGCTTCTAAGAATTTTCTGGTCAAACCTTGCTTTTGACCCTTGACTTCCACATTTTTGACCAAGATTTCTTCTTTGACTTGAAGAATACTAGCTAAAGCTTTGGCTATGGAGTATTTCTCCACATAAGAATATGGTTTGTAGCTTGCGGCAGGAAAACACAAAATCTTCTGAAACTCTTCCAAGGTTGGGACCAACTGATAATCTTGAAAAGTGAAGCAACGGTACTCAGGATCAAAGTACTGAGCCAAAGCAGTGAGAGCCTCAGTCTGGACATTCACCTCCAACAAGTCTAGGAGATTACCATACATACTCTGAAAAGCCTCTTTTCGCCATGAGGGAAACTGATTGCCGAGCTTAACCAAACTTTGGACATCCTGTTTCTTGAAATTCCACTTGAGGGTTCTTTTCAAATTCTGATCCATTTTCACTGGTACCTACAATTCCCCGGCACTGGTGAGAATGCATGCGAAATGAATGCATGAATGCATAGTGAGGATGATGGAAAGAAAATTATTTACAACATATGATTTTCAAAAGCCGAAACTTCATATTTCTGGAAAAATGTATTCACTTGATTTTTTCAAAAAGTTTGGATGCGGGGGTATGCAGCTCCTTTGTGTCCTACAGGGTTTCTTAGCGACAGGAGCGAAGGCTATTTTTAGGGGTTCACACTTCAAGGATAGCACTAAAAGGGCCCTAGACAAGGTTCCTAGAGCCAACGACCTCATCTGGGAGCACCGATCACAAGGCCGTACGTCTAAGTGATGATGTCATCAAACAAAGCCAAACTCTAGGTGAAGTCTTCGCAATCACACAACAAGACGTACGTCCAGTGAGCAACCACTAATGACTTCGTTCTAGCCTAAGATATACTCTAGCCCGGGTATAGGGCTGTCTCACCAAGAAATAAAAACAAAGGGAGTGCAACGTGTGTGTAGGAGCACAATGCCAAACATACCCCCCCCCCCCCCCCCACCTGCAAAGAAAATCCAGAAACAGTCCAGCCAAAGAAAATCATCTACCCTAGGGTTTTGCATATATCATTTCAATACAAGCAAGAAAACAACCTGGGGTACTAACAATCATCTGATGCTCTACTTATCTCAAGAAAAGGAGCCAAGAAGAGGGGATCATGATAGAAAGGGGGAATACATGAACTTACCAAAGAAAGGGAGCGAAGAAGAAGGGGACATAATAAGATGGGGGGAAATGATGCATGAGCTTACCTTTGAAGAAAGGGAGCAAAGAAGAAGGGATCATGGGGATTGGAGGAATGCATGAACATAAGTAAAGAAAGGAGTAGAAGAAACAAGAAGCAAACATAGAAGAAGAAAAGAGGCAAATGCACATGAATGCAACACATTGAAAATGCAAAGAATGCTCAATCATTAATTGGTAAAGAAAGAGGAAGAGGAAAGAAAAAGAAAGAAGAAGAAGAAAAGAGGGAAATAGAACAATCACTCAAATCGAACAATTTTAAACCACACATCAAGTTAATTAGGCTTGACCCTCGTTTTTTTTTTAGAAAAAAAGTCCCCAGTGAAGTCGCCAGCTGTTGCACCCCGAAAAATCCGGTAGGGATTTCTCGATGTACAACGTGGAAGATAAATGAAGCCGCCATCAATATTTTAGTTTTTAGACGAAAACATTGAAAAAACGTCTTTTTATACAAGGCGGGTGGTCTTTTCGAAATCAGGAGATGTAGGTTCAGGGGTCGGTTAGACACGGGGAAGGTATAAGCACCCCGCATCTCCTTTCTACCGAAAGGGAACCATTAATTTGATGTGTGGTTTCGACAAAGTTTGATTTAAAACGATGTTCTATTTCTTTTCGTTTTTCTTTTTTTATTTGAGAAAAGCGTTTGGAAAGAAAACGGGGAAAAGAAAGATTTTTTTTTTGGTATTTTTTTTGAAAAGGGTGCTTGACGGGACGTGGCCCGCTCCTACGTATCCTCAGATGCAATGAGGAAATCAAAGCTACGTAGTTCTCCTGGGTCGAGAAACTTTGGGTGTGTTGGTGTCTTTTATTGCAGGGGTTCTCTGGTCTGATCTGTACAGTCCACTAACCCTAAAACATAGACATCCCCGCCCGTACAGGTGACGTGCCCCCCCCCCCTACTTATCGAAAAGTGATTTGAGTTACTTCAAAAAAAAAAAAGATTTGCTGTGAGATTGGTAGTTTTTGTTCGAGCAAGTATCATAGGCTCGCACGAGCTGTACAACTCGCTAATCCTAGGACTCTAACCAATGTCGAACGTACATCCGAATCGGTTCCTCACTCATTTTTGAAAAGGGTTGAAGTTGTTAATTATCTGTTTTAATTCTCATAAGTATCCCAAGATGTTTGAGTTGTACAACTCCGATTTTAGGACGCTAGACAACATCGGTCGTACGTCCGACTTGCCTCCTTATGAGTTTACAAAAGGTTGATTATTGATCTAAAAAGAAATTGATTAATTTGTGAAGACAATTAGCGAAGCATTGGATTTTGGAATATCATTTGAAAAAGGAATGATTAGAGGGGAGAGGAAGAGAATTCGAGGGTGGCTTTGGCCACAAAAGAAAAGAAAGTAGAATCTTCAATCAACTTTCAAGTCAAAACCAAAATGCAATACTTACCAATTTGCAAGCAAAATAATCAATAATGGGAGCACAAGCATAAGCATTTCCATTTACAACAATTGTACACAAGAATGACATTGAGTCATCAACAATTAATGGCATGAATATATGATCAAAAACAACCAAATAAGTTGCCAAGAAAGGCACTTAAGGAAACATTGCAAAAGCTTGGTTCGGATTTTAGGCATTAGGCACAAGTTAAAAGTATTTGGTAATCCTTGACACTTGTTAACAATGCTCAATGCATAAGTGTCTAGTCACTTTACCAAATTAACATTAAAGCATAGATAAAAGTTGAATCACTTTCAAGTGATCCTCAACATTTTAAAATGGTGCTAGAAAACACATGTTGATTCATCTCACCGATCATCAACCAATTGAACAAATTAATAACCCAAAACATCACATTTACAAGCCCCAAAAATCAGCATTCTCAATTTGACATAAGCATAAACTTGCATTCATTCATTGAAAATTAAAAGCAAGTTGAGTCACTTGTAGTAATCCTCATCACTTAGGGTTGAATCACACCTAGCAATCCCCTCACTTAAATCATAGTGCTCTAAGCACAAGTGAGGATCAAGTTGCTAGATCATCAACATAACAAACACTTGCAAGTAAAAATGGTGAAAATAGACATTTAACAACAAAATCAAATGCTAATAATAAGTATTAAACATCAACAAACCAAGAGGAACAATAAAATCATGTCAAGACCAAGGGGTGCGAAACATATATAAGGCTTAAAACATCATTTACTTTCACTAAATGCAAGGAACAAGATGAAAATCACAAAAACACAATTTATTCAAGGGTGAGATGCCAACTCTCACCCCAACAACAACAACAACTACATTTTAACGATGAAGATGCAAAAATGTGATGAAAAGAAAAATGGGTTTTAATGCAAAAATGTGAGAGATGATGCAAGAGTTTTAGGGATTTACCTTGGATCCAAGCTAATAGAAGTAGGAAATGAAGAACAAGTAACCAAATCAACTAGAGTCTTCAAGAAATGGTCCAAGAACCCCACGCAAATTCCCAAATACCCAAGTGCTTGATGAGGAGGATATGAAATGGATGGTGAAAGGAGGAAGATCTATGAAGGAGGAGTGGATTTGAGGTGATTTGGTGGTGTTTGGGTGATGGAAACAAAAAAAATGGAGGAGAGGAGAGTGGGGGAAGGCTACGGCCTGATGAGAGAGGGAGGAGAGGAAGAGAATTGTGTTGATTTCAAGTGAGAGAATGAATGAGCAAAAGTTGGGAAAGAGAGAATATGGAAGGTACTTATAGAGTGGGAGTGAGCTTTGGGGTAAAATGGTAATCAAACCAATTAAATCAATTAATATTCAGCTGAATATTAATAAATAAAATTAATTTGAACTTGGTCACCAAGTTAGAGGGTATTTTAGTCATTGGCTTTGAGAGGTGCACTAGGATTAGACTTTAAATTTGAATGGAGGGTGGAGATGCATCATCACATGGATTGAGGGTGTTGAAGAAACACAAATGTGAAGGGAATGGGAAGGGGCATTGCTGTTCAGCCAGCATCATGAGGAGAGGAGGGAAGAAAAAAAAAATGCAAGCTTGCACAAAATGGTACATTTTGTCTTATTGAGGACACTTCCTTATTTTCATTCTTTTTGATTTTTCTTTTTATGATTATTCTTTTATTCCATGAAGGTTCTTTTTTCTATTTTGGGCTCATCCTAGGATTCAATCATTGGGCCCAAAATTCCATGACAACACCATTCCCAAAATTGATTTTGGACCCCACTCTAGCGAAAATGACCATTTTGCCCTTTTGTTCGAAAATTGAGTTTTATGCTAGAAGACTTAATATTTATGCGCACAAAAAATCACAACTAAGCACAAATCTTCCTCAAATAATCCTTTGGTGATGGTTCGGTGATTTGGGACGAAAAAACCGCTTTTAGCGTGAAATGACCAAAATGCCCTTTCACCCTAAAAACCCTAGTTTTTGCCCAAAGCACATTTTCACTTTAAAAAAGACTTTTCCCCCTAGGAATGACCTCTAAGACCTTGGGATGCATGTTAAGTGGCTTGTTCTGAGAAAATATCCCTTATTGGCGAAATGACTAAAACACCCTTTTGCACTGAAAAACCCTAAATTGTCCAAAAGTACATTCCAACTCCAAAAATGATTTTAGAAACTTTGAAATGACTTCTATAACCCTAAATGCAATGCATGATGCTCTTTTCTCTTATTTATTTATTTTTTGGGGAAAATTAGGGTTTTGACCTAAGCCGGACAAAATTGGGGTATGACACCTAGTCTATTGCAAAGAGAAAGAGGCATCAAACTTACACTGGCTCCTAGATCGCACATCGCTCTGTTTATAGTTTCACTTCCAATCACACAAGGTATGGAAAAACTACCTGGATCTTTGAGTTTTTGTGGCAGCTTGTTCTGGATAATTGCACTACATTCCTCTGTTAATGCAATCGTCTCATAGTCGTCTATTTTTCTTTTCTTGGATAAAATTTCTTTCAAAAATTTAGAATAAGACGGCATTTGAGACAATGCATCAGTGAAAGGAACATTGATGTAAAGCTTTTTAAGCAAGTCGACAAACCTTTTGAATTGCTCGTCAAGTTTGTTTTTTGCAAATCTTTGGGGAAAAGGAATGGGTGGTTTGTATGGTGGTGGGGGGATGTGTGGTTCTTCTCTTTCTTTTTCTGGTTCTTTCTCTTTTTCTTTCTCTTCTTGTTCACCTGGTAAATTATGTTTTTCACTCACAATTTTTTCTTGGTTTGCTCTTGGTTCCTCTAATTGTTTTCCGCTTCTAAGGGTGACGGCATTTATTTGGCCTTTTGGATTTTGTTCTGGTTGCCCAGGAAATACCCCTGAAGACTTAGAGGATGAAGCTACCTGTGTTGCCACTTGAGTTATTTGATTTTCAAGCATTTTATTATGAGTGGCAATAGAGTCGACTTTTGATACTAATTTGATAAGTGTGTCATTCAAATAACCAGTTTGATTTTTGAATTCTTCATTTTGTTTTGTTTGAGATGACACAAATTTTTCCATCAAAAATTCCAAGTTCGACTTTTGCGGGTTGTTTTGTGGGTTGTTAAAAACCCTTTGATTCTGAAAGACAGGAGGTGGTCTAGGTGCTGGATTGGGTGGAGGATTATTATAAGAAAAATTTGGATGATTCCTCCACCCAGGATTATAAGTATTTGAAAATGGATCTTCCTTTTGAGCATAGTTAATATGCTCATTTCCAGTACTAGATGCCTCAAGCTGGCATTCAGCTCCAATATGGCCAACAACCCCACATAATTCACATGGTGGAGTAGTAGGAGAAAAAGTTTTTGAGAGGGCACTTACATTTAATTTTTCAAATTTTTGAAAAAGTGCGTCCACTTTTGAGGCAAGATGATCAACAGCAGATATTTCATATTTACCTGGCTCTTTTGATGATGCTGGTTTATCTGCTATGGCTCGCTCACTTGCCCATTGACAATGGTTTTGAGCCATATCTTCAATGAGTGCATAAGCTTCAATAAAATTTTTGTTCATCAAAGCTCCACCTGCAGCTGCATCAACAGTCATTCTAGTTGGATATTGTAATCCATTATAAAATGTGTGAACAACGTGCCATTTCTCTAGTCCATGATGGGGGCATAGCCTTAACATTTCTTTGAAACGTTCCCAAGCATCATAAAGAGATTCCCCGTCGTTTTGAGAAAATCGAGTAATTTGATTTCTCATTTGAGCTGTTTTACTCGGGGGAAAGAACTTAGCAAGAAAAGTTTGTTTTAACTGGTCCCAGTTGGTAATGGATTCCGAAGGCAAAGAATGTAGCCATGCTCTTGCTCTATCCCTTAATGAAAAAGGGAAGAGTTTTAGTCTTATGGCATCTGGAGGTACCCCGTTTATTTTGAGAGTTCCACAGTATTCTAGAAAAATTGAAATATGAAGATTTGGGTCCTCCGAGGGAGAACCAGAAAATTGGTTTTGTTGAACCATTGAAAGCAGAGATGTTTTGAGTTCAAAATTATTTGCTTCCACATTCGGATGTACAATGGCAGCCGATGGCTCTGCTGAAGGTGTTGCGTACTCTTTGAGGGCACGATTTTCATTAGCCGCCATTTGGTTATCGGGAATTTCTCTCCTCCTTCTATGTAAGAACCTTTCGATTTCGGGAATTTGTTGAACAGTTTCACCGAAACTTCTGGTTCTTCGCATTCGAGGGACAAGAGAAGAAAAAGTAAAAATAACGAAAATAAAACTTCAGTCTAACCGGTTTTGAAAAACTTAATTAATATCACTGCCTCCCCGGCAACGGTGCGAAAAACTTGATAGGCCGCAAGTGCACGGTCTTGTCGCGTAATAAAAAGAGTTATCGATCCACAGGGAGAGCCTAGGTGATTACCAATTTAATTTTCCATAGTTGATTAACTGAAGAGAAAGTGTTTTTAGAAAGAAGGAATGTTTTAGTAAAGTCTACTCATTCATGATCATTGTAGACAAAAGAGGAGAAAAGAAAATAATTGACTTGAAAAATAAAGGGCAAGAAAGTAAATGACTTGGAAAATAAATGGCAAGAAAATAAATGACTTGGAAAATAAAGGGCAAGAAAATAAATGACTTGGAAAATAAAGGACAAGAAAATAAATGACTTGGAAAATAGAGGGCAAGAAAATAAATGACTTGGAAAATAAAGGGCAAGAAAATAAATGACTTGGAAAATAAAGGGCAAGAAAATAAATGACTTGGAAAATAAAGGGCAAGAAAGTAAATGACTTGGAAAATAAAGGGCAAGAAAATAAAGGGCAAGAAAATAAATGACTTGGAAAATAAAGGGCAAGAAAATAAATGACTTGGAAAATAAAGGGCAAGAAAGTAAATGACTTGGAAAATAAAGGGCAAGAAAATAAAGGGCAAGAAAATAAATGACTTGAAAAATAAAGGGCAAGAAAATAAATGACTTGGAAAATAAAGGGGCAAGAAAGTAAAGTGCAAGAAAATAAAAGACTTAGAAAATAAATTGCAAGAATTTAAATAGCAAGAAAGTAAAAGAACATGAAGAACAATCTTTAGAGAATTTTTGAGATGAACTTTGTCACAAAATTCAAGTGATTTACAAGTGAGGATCAAGGTCCTATTTATAGGAAAATATGAGGGAGGGGCAAAATAGTAAATTACAAGTTTTGGCAAAGATATGGTCATCAACAAGTGGGCAAGGCAAAGCCATCAACAAGTGGGCAAAAATAACCATCAACAAGTGGAGAAAGCATAGCCATCAACAAGTTGACAAAGGGCTTAGGTTGAGGGCAAAATGGTCAAAAAGAAGAAAAAAATCAAGTTGGCAAAGGTGGCCATCAAAAAGTGGCCGTAGCCAAATTTTCCAGCAGTTTGCCGCCCATGGCGCCCATGCCTGCGCCAGTTCCTGCGCCAGTTTCTGTGTTGCGCCTGTGTTGCGTTTTTGGCGCCAATGGCGCCCATGGCGCCCATGCCTGCGCCCGTTCCTGCGCCAGTTCCTGTGTTGCGTTTTTGGCGCCCAGGGGTCCCTGTCTTGCGCCAGTTTTGCCAGTTTTCTCCTGTGTTGCGTTTTTGGCGCCCATGGCGCCCATGGGTCCCTGTCTTGCGCCAGTTTGGCCAGTTTTCTCCTGTGTTGCGTTTTTGGCGCCCATGGCGCCCATGGGTCCCTGTCTTGCGCCAGTTTTGGGTTTTTGGGGCCCTTGGCGCCCATGAGGGTGTCTAGTGCCTTAAAAATTGCTCCTCCTCAAATATTTCCTTTTTTCTTCATTTTAGCTCATATTTTCTCTTTTGCTCCAAAATAAAACCTGAAAATAAAAAGCAAACATTTGTAGTAAAATAGCTCAAAGATATAAAATATAATTAAAATACCTAAAAAAACTTAATGAAAATAACTATTAAAAAGACTCTAAAAATAGACTTATCACCGCTTCGTGAACCGAGTGGGTACCCTCGTGCCTTTCCTAGTGGCTGAGGTTGTCGCAATGCTGAGGATCTCCTTCCACTTCCTCTTCATTGATTTGTTTGACCCCCAGTCATCATTGGGGTTTCTCC
Source organism: Astragalus membranaceus (assembly GCA_039519185.1). Taxonomy (NCBI): domain Eukaryota; kingdom Viridiplantae; phylum Streptophyta; class Magnoliopsida; order Fabales; family Fabaceae; genus Astragalus; species Astragalus membranaceus. The sequence continues at coordinate 36,724,738 of CM076854.1, read as the reverse complement.
CGTGGATCACCATGGCCACTGGCCTTCCTTTGGGTCTCCGGGTATCCTCTTTATCGGTTGATTCATCATTGCTATTTTCGACCCCCTCACCGACGGGAGCCTTCCCCTTCCTAGGGGACCTGTATCTTCCTTTGGGGGATCAGGCTCTTTTGCGCGAGCCACTCGGTTCCCCCTAATTCTTCACGTACTGTGACAACTTTCCTCTCTGGATCAGCTCCTCAAAACTTCTAACACATGAAGCTTCCTTGTTGAAACGTTCAACGTACTCCCTCAGCGTCTCGTGGTCGCGCTGCCTAACGGCTCTCAGTACTTCTTCAGATTTGGGCTTTAGCCGGGAGGCCGTGAAACGAGCTGTGAACATTCTCGCCAGCTGCCCCCATGAGGAGATTGAGTTCGGCCTCAACTCTTGAAACCACTCTAATGCGGAATTCTCGAGAGTGAGGGGAAAGATTTTGCAGTGGACGGGCTCCCTGGCGCCCCTGTAGCGCATCATCAGGGAGTAGTCTGGATCTCCAGTTCCGTCATACATCTTAAGATTTGGCAGTTTCTCCAAGGCCCTTGGGATCCGACATTCGTCCACCCTTCTCGTGAAGGGTCCCTCCTCCGAAAACCCTCGTGAGTTTCGGGGGGAGGTGTCCTCATATCCCAGCTCTTGACACCTGCGCGGGTCGAGGGATCTCCTCGATGGTGAATCCCTGTGATGCTTCCTGCGGGTGATGACCCGGCTCCTTGACCTCTCATGAGGCTAATAGGTTCCGCATGGCGATGATGGATGAGTTCCTGGGGGTGAGCCCGATACCCCATGTCTGCGTCGCCTGGGGGGAGAGCGATAGACATGATGCCTCCGAAGTGGGGACCGGTGGCGCCTTGAGGTCACCGTCGTTGGAGGAATGGTTCCCCCTCTGAGTGGTGGTTGCTCCGGCAGGGCGGTCACACGCCTTTCAACTTCCCTCAGTCGTGCTTCTTGTTCCAACATAGCTTGAGTGCGATTGGCCAGGAGGTCCAAAAGCTGATTGACGTTAGAGGGCTGGACAGTCTGACTGGTGCCCTCGTCCTGTAGAGTCACGACGTTGCCCTCGGGGGTACCTGCCGGTCGGGGTGCGGGCACGGCAGTGTTTTGAGTGCGGGGTCTGCGTCTGGGAGCCATCGCACAGCAAGAGAAAAGTTTGAGTTATGATTGTGTGAAAGATAGATATCTCCCACTGTCGTCGCCAATGTTCTGAACCTAGCAGCTTTTCTGGTAGGCTGCTGTTGGTTGTACTCTTGCTGTCCTGACAGTAGGTTGGTGAGCGCCCGGGGGGTACCTGCAAGCCACTCTGATGCTCAAGTCAGTATGAGAGTAAGATAGTGTAAATGCAAAGGAAGAGTGTGTACCTCGTAAAAGGCTGTGCGAGCCGGAGTTTATAGGAAATTGTTGTTCGTTGTGGATCGTCGGATCAGTGGAGGCGATCTGAACCCTCCAAGTGTATTGGGCTTGCATGTGGTGGAGATGGGCCAAGTTGATTGGGCTGATCCATATTCTACTGCTGAGTGCACCCCCTAGTATTGCTAATTGGACCTCTTGGTTGACTCTAGAACAATCTTAAACTAAATTGGCAAAACATGAATGAAAATATGAAAATACATGATGAATTTTAATTGTAGTGTCAGGATACATATAGTATATAAAGAGATTTGCTGTTGAAAATAAAACAACAGTAGTAACGAAGTGTATAAAGAATTCTAGAAAATGGAGAAAAGGGGAGTTTGACGTAATAGGGAAACAAAAAAAAAATTATTCGTCAGCCAAAACAGTGGAAACGAAGTGTATTAAACTTGGATAAAAATCAAGATAGGGTTTTACCATATAAAAAGATCAAGAAAGGGGAAAACAATATGGAAGAATATTTTTACCTCCTCCATTAGCCATGTCGTCGCGATAAAACCTATAAATTAAAATAAAAAGTTTATATTTCCAATAAAAATAAAATAAAACTAATTTACAGTAAACTATAATGGTAGATATAGAGCAAAAGGTGCATTAATTTCATAAGCGTGACCATATGCTGTGTGTATTTGGCTTACCCATATTTAATCAAGTAAATCACATTTGTTGGATATTAATGATGGAAATGTTAAAACGAACAAAAGAGCGAAGCGCAAGAGAGAAGGTATAGAATTACAATACAACATTGATGATTTTCTTTTCACCAAGTTGGTAATGATAGTCCACAAATCCAGTATTTTTGCTTCCCTCATCGATCTATTGGAAAAGCAAACAACACATGATTTAGATAGAAAAAAACGCCAGCCAAAAAACTGGTGATATAAATGACAAAATATGATGGATAATCTTGGTTAACAATCTAAGAAGAATGAAATCACATCGAATCTTCGCATATGATTTTGGTCATTTCAGTGATATGAGCACAGAGAACCATATAATTTTGAGGAGGTAGCGGCGGCGATCCTTGCTTGCACTCTCAAAGTGCTAAGTAAAACCTCATATTTATACGCAATTCACAAGGGATTGGTATTAGGTTAAGTTTTAACATTATACCTAAATTCATAATAATTTATTTTTATTAAAAAAATACCTTTAAGAAAACAAAATCGAAAGAAAAAAATGATTATTTAATGGGTCTAGACTAAATTTTACTCGGAAAAAGATAAATCAAAAAAGAAAAAAACACATTAGTAAAAAATTAACAATTAAGTTTGAAATATAGTAATTGATGTTAATAAACTGTAAAATAAAAAAATGTTAAAAAATCTTTAAAAAATGCTCATCCTCTATCAATACAATAGGAGATACTCTTAGGTTACTATTTGTTTAATTGTTAATGTAATCACTAATATTATATTTTGAATTCAATACTATAAATTAATTTTTACATTGGACAATACAAAAAAGAATCAGCATAAATTACAAGAAAAATACAAAAGTGAAAAATGAACGGTATAACACTAGTGCAGAAAAGACATTTAGCATTAATTATTTTGTACATTTAACATCAGTTATTTACCCATTAATACAATGTTAAATCCTACGATGCTAAAAGCGTAACATTTCACATCGGTTATTGTTCTGGAGTGGGCTCGAAGGCCAACTCGTCCAAAAGGCCCATCGCAGCCCACTATCTAGCTTGCTCCGCAAGATGCGGCCGGTCCCGCAAAAGCCGGAACGGCTAGAACGCCAACGTTATATATACCACACCAGCATGTGGCTTCAGGTATGTTTTACTCACCTTGTGACCCTGCCCGTTGAAGCACCTCTGACTTGAGCGTTGGAGTGCCTTTGCAGGTACCACCCGCGTGCGGCTTACAACTCGGTCCCTCATCACAGCGACCGATCAACGTCATCAACAACAGCAACCCATCGTATTGATCAGGTACGATCAATTGGCGACCACAGTGGGAGGCCCGAGAGCTATTCCACATCAAACCATGCCGCCACGCCAGAAACGCACTTCTTCCAGGCTCAACACCTCTGGGTAGAACCGACCTCAACGGACCCCAGAGGGCGTGCCTGTGACCGTTCATGAATCACAAGATGAGCCTCGCCAAGAACCCTCAGTACAGGGCGGTCGCGGGCCAGTTATACAACCGGTCCAGCAACTACCGGCCGAGCTGGCCGAAGCTGGAATCCCAGAAGCATTGCCAGAGCATGTGACCCAGGCACTTATACAAATTCTGGAGCAAAAGAATCAGGTGATTGCTGATCGAGACGAGCTGATCGAACGCTATGAGAGAGGCTCGATTTCAATCCGCCCGCGTGCGGACAGCGGTCACCGAGGCCAACCATCCCGGCCCCATCGTTCACCACCACGAAGAGAAGTTCCTCCTCGTCGAGGCGTATCCCGACGCAATCCTTCAAGAAGGGCGATCGTTCACAGGTCGCCCCCTCATCGAAGAAGTCGCCACCGACGTTCCCCCGAGGAAGACTACGACTATGCTGACTCAAGCTATCGACCAGAGTCAGAAGGGTCGCCAACAAGATACTCGTCAAACGAGTCCTCAGGATCCCGGCGATCAAGAAGCAGGTCGTGGGACTCGTATGAGGAGTTTGACGACTATCATAACGGGGAGATTAGAGATGTCTCCCGTGCCAACAGCCGACCGAGAAGGAACAATTCAGAGCGGCCTAGAAGACGGTCGTCGCCACATGCTCCACAATACCATGGACGCCCTCCAATTGCTGACAGACTCCTTGGTCAGCCGGTCGGCCTTTACGGTTTTCCCGTCGACCAATCTTATGCCGCCATGCAGCCTTACGGTCAGAATCCCATCCCGACCGGACAGGGGCCTTTCACCAGCGAAATTAGGCGCTATCGCATCCCAAGGGACCTGAGGAAGCCCCCAAACCTGAACAAGTTTAACGGTCGCGGGGATCCAGATAAACACCTGATGTACTTCAACAACTACTGTAGCTACAGGGAGCTGGGACGGACGATGAAGTGCAGACTTTTCCCTCAGTCGCTCGAAGGTCGGGCGTTAGAATGGTGGGAATCTCTGTGTCCCAACTCAGTCTCTTCTTGGGAAGGTCGTGTGGCAATGTTCTTGGCCAATTACACGGCCAACCGTTGTCAGTATCGCTATGAAGAGCACTTGGACTCGGTCGTCCAAGGAGAGAATGAATCGTTGAGGGAGTTTATCGACCGGTTCATGACAGAGGCTGACATAGTCCGCAACCTATCAGACACGGACAAGCTGAAGTATCTCAAGCGTGGTATAAGAAAGAACCACAGATTTGCTGAAGAGTTCTCTCTGAACCGCTATTACGACCTCGGCCTGTTCCTTAGAAGGGCCAACGACCATATGGGCTATGAGGAGCAATTGGCGGCCGACAAGGGCGCCCGCGCGCGTCCCAAGGAAGAAACTGGCAGGTCGGTCAAGGGGCAAGACCGTGACAGTAAGCCCGAGTACCGGCCCAAGAGGTACGAGCAGCGTACCAAATTGAACACTCCGATCGCACAGATCTTCACGGAGTGCCAGAACAATGAATTCACTGGTGTGAGGCGACCTGATCCTTTAGTACTAAAGAAAGGAGGTCGGCCAACCAAGAAATACTGCAGATATCACAAGAGTAAGGGGCATGACACCAATGACTGCATGGCCCTAAAAGATGACATAGAAGACCTCATACAGAAGGGCAAGTTGAGGCAATATGTCAAAGATGAAGGTAACGATCGCCCTGATCAAAGAGCCGTTGGCCAACCCGCCAATGACAAAGGTAAGGCGATCGTTAACTCTACGATCGAGCAAGCGCGTAACAGTTCAGAGGAAGAACGCGACCCCAGACAATCGAAGGGCCGCAACGTAGCCATGGTCATCCATGGAGGTAATCCGTTGGATATCAGAGAGTCCAACAAGGCGATGAAGAGGAAGTGGAACGAACTCATGATGGTCGGTTCAACTTCAACCCCACGGCCGGCCTCGAATAAGCCGCCCATTTCCTTTGGGGACGAAGACTTGCTTGATGGAAAAGTTAATAATTATGTCCCTTTGGTAGTATCGGCCGTAATGGCCAACACCGAGGTCAGAAGAATACTGGTCGACCAAGGGAGCTCGGCCGACATCATGTTCGAAGAATTGATCGACAAGTTAAATGTGGATAGGAGCGAGATTATTCCCCAAGCAGTACCAACCCCATTGACCGGGTTCAATGGGGCGACCACCTACCCGCTGGGGACGATAGAATTACTTGTCACCTTTGGAGATGACATGAGCGGCAGCACGTCGTACAGGACGGTCAGAACGACGTTCTTAGTTCTGCCAATCAAATCGTGTTACCACTGTATCATCGGTCGCCCAACTCTGGGAAAATTGGAGGCCGTAGCCTCAACTGTACATCTGAAGATGAAGTTTTACAGTAAAAACGACCAAGTTGTGACAGTGATGGCCGACATGGAGGCGGCCATGAGGAGCCATTTCCTCTATCAAGAAATTTGTGACATGGAGGTGACGAATGCTAAACCTCAGAATCTTGGAGAGGGGCATCAGGTCAATGTAGCCGACCTGGATGCTCGATACGACCCTGATAGCGACCCTGAGGACGACGATGATGATTTAGCCCGCGAGCTAAAGAACAGACTCAAGAGGCCTGAGCCCCACGGGGAATTGATCGATGTTCAGTTAATGGACGACCCAACTAAGACAGTTAAGTTGGGGAGCGACCTACCTGAAGAAGTCAAGCAAGAGCTCATCACCTGCCTCAGGGATTACGCAGACATTTTTGCATGGCAGGCATCAGATATGCCCGGGATCCCAATTGAAATTGCCTGCCACCAACTGTCCGTTGATGAGACAACAAGGCCGGTCGCACAAAAGAGGCGAACTCAGAGCGAAGAGAAAGCAATGGCGGCCGCCCAGGCAGTTGACGACCTCATCAAGGCCAATTTCATTGAGGAAATTAAGTATACAACATGGCTTTCCAACATCGTGTTGGTAAAGAAGAAAAATGGTAAGTGGCGCATGTGCGTCGATTATACCGACCTGAATAAGGCATGCCCGAAGGACGCCTTTCCACTGCCAAGCATTGACAAACTGGTCGACGGGGCTGCGGGCTATAAACTTCTGTCTTTTCTAGACGCCTATTCAGGATACAATCAGATCACCATGTACCCACCCGATCGGCATAAGACCGCGTTCATGACCGATCGGGGAAATTTCCAGTACAAGGTAATGCCCTTTGGTCTGAAGAACGCCGGAGCGACCTACCAGAGGATGATGAACAAAGTTTTCAGGCGGCAGATCGGTCGAATATCAGAGGTCTACTTGGATGATATGATCATCAAGAGCAAAACCGACCAAGACCACAGTAACGACCTAAGGGAAATCTTTGAGGAAGCAAGGAAGAATTCTTTAAGGTTGAATCCAGAGAAGTGCACCTTCGGAGTAAGGGCGGGCAAGTTCCTGGGCTTCCACTTAACAGAGCGAGGGATTGAAGCGAACCCTGATAACGGACGAAGCCATGAGCGCCGTTCTGGTCAGGGAATGCGACCTAAAGCAAAACCCGGTCTATTTTGATCAGCAAGGTGTTTCAAGGCCCAGAAATCAGGTACCAGAAGATCGAGAAACTAGCCTTGGCGTTACTTGTGGCCGCTCGTAGATTACGTCCTTATTTCGTGGCCCATCAGCTTGTGGTAAGGACCGACCAGCCTATTAGGCAAATCCTTCACCGACCTGACCTTGCAGGGCGTATGATCAAGTGGGCTGTGGAACTCAGTGAGTTTGGAATTAAGTTTGAGGCCAGATCGGCCGCTAAGGCACAAGTGTTGGCCGACTTCATCGCTGAGATGACCCCAATACCAGACGATCAGGCCGTCACTACCTGGACTTTGCACGTAGACGGGTCCTCCAACAGCAAAGGAAGTGGGCCGGCTTGATACTTGAGAACTCAGAAGGACTTACTGTTGAAGTGTCATTAACTTTTGCATTTCACACTTCAAACAATCAGGCCGAGTATGAAGCGTGCATTGCCGGGCTGCAGCTAGCCAAAGAATTCAATGTCGACCGTGTCGAACTTCACTCCGACTCTCTACTGGTAGTATCCCAAATTCAGGACCTATACGACGCAAAGGACGACGTCCTGAAGAATTATTTGGCCAAGGTAAGGGATCTGCTCAGGCAATTCGACCGAGCAGAAGTTAAGCACGTCCCCAGGACAGAGAACGTGAGGGCTGACATCCTATCAAAGCTAGCCAGTACAAAGGCTCCTGGGAATCACAGAAGTCTAATTCAGGAAACATTAACGCGGCCGAGCGTGTCTACTAAGCCCGCCCAACCGCTAGCCATTCTAGCGGTCGATTTAGATAAAGACTGGATCACTCCGATCCTACAATATATTCTCAGCGGAATAGAACCTTGCGACCAAAAGGCAGCAAAGCTCCTGAGGTTGCGGGCGACCAAATATTCAGTAATTGAAGGAAGACTGTATAGAAGGGGCTTTTCATCCCCATTGCTGAGGTGCCTTACGTCGGTCGAGGCCGACCATGTACTAAGAGACATACATGAGGGAGATTGTGGTAGCCACCAAGGTGGTCGGTCGATTGCTAAGAAGGCACTCAGGGCCGGATATTATTGGCCGACCATGGATGAAGACGCTAAGTTACTGGTTCAGAAGTGCAAGAAATGCCAAATCCATGCCGACGTGCACATAGCGCCCTCATCAGAACTACACAGCTTGACCCCACCCTGGCCGTTCGCTTGGTGGGGCATGAACCTGCTCGGCCCTTTTCCACCTGCACCAGGTCAGCTGAAATTCCTCATCGTCGCGATCGACTACTTCACCAAGTGGATAGAAGCAGAGCCACTCGCCACCATTACCTCAGCGAAGGTATCCAAGTTTTTTGGTCGAAATGTGCTCGCCCGCTTTGGAGTGCCCCAACAACTGGTGACCGACAACGGAACTCAGTTCGCTGACAGAAAATTTAGAGAAATGCTGGCCGACCTTGGCGTGAAACAGCGTTTCACCTCGGTTGAGCACCCACAAACCAATGGCCAGGCAGAAGCGGCCAACAGGGTAGTACTACGCGGGCTGAAAAGAAGGTTAGATGAAGCCAAAGGCAATTGGGCAGAAGAGCTACAGTCGGTCCTTTGGGCCTACAGAACGACCCCCCACTCATCGACCGGGGAGTCACCATTTAGACTGGTCTATGGTACTGACGCTGTCATCCCGATTGAGATGGGAGAGCTAAGTTGGAGGACGACCAACCCGCCAACCCCGGCCGCAAATGAGCAAGCAACAAGAGAAGAACTCGACCTGGTTGATGAGCTGCGAACCAAGGCGTCACTTAGGGAGCAACTCATCAAACAGAAGGTCGCTGCAAGATACAACGCCCACGTCCAGAAGAGGGAATTCTCCATTGGGCAGCTAGTCCTCAGAAGGGCCGACGTAGGAAATAAGAACGCTCGCCAGGGAAAGCTAGCCCCCAATTGGGAAGGACCATACCTGTGTCATCAGCAAGACTGGAAAGGGAGCGTACGAGCTGGAAACCATGGAAGGGGCGACCATCCCCAGAACATGGAACGCTGACAAATTGAGAAAATATTATGTCTAAGTTGTAAACATCAATTCATCAATAAAGAACAGGCGGTCGCTCTTTTTCCCCACTGGGGTTTTTTACTGAGGACCGACCTTAAAATTTGACTTGTGTACTTTATTTTCATGCAAATTGAATGCACGGTCGCTCACCATGCGAGTAGCAGTCGAGCGACCAGAAGAGTGCCATCGAATGGCCCAAACGAGAGCCGCCGAGCGGCCTAAAAAGAGTGCCATCGAATGGCCCAAACGAGAGCCGCCGAGCGGCCTAAAAAGAATGCCATCGAATGGCCCAAACGATATTTTTTGGTCGCGACCGACCATATCAAAAAAGAATCAAGCCAAATATAAAGCAATTAAACGGGCTGGAATTCATGCAAAAATTGTCATTAATTACAAACGAAGACGCCTTGGTCGAAACCAGGGCGCCCATTTAAAAACCGCTCGCAGGCGGGGCAAGATTACAATTCAGAAATTCAACAAATGACAAAGTTAAGAGTCGCGGGGGGCCTGATAGATAACTGTCTCTTCTTGAATAACCTTCCCCTTCGACATCTTCACAGGGCGGATGATCTGCTGCTCGGTCGCACGATGCATGCTTTGAACGATCTCGCGATCGACATACAGATCAGGGTAGAGGATCTTGATCTGACCGACCGCATTTTCGAACTGACCCTCCGCAGCTCCCTTCGCCTTGTCAAGAACGTCCTTGTAGCGACCTCTTAAACTGTTCTTTTCCGCCTCAACTGCCTCCAGCTCAGTTTTCAGCTCAGCGACCTGGCTAGACAGCTCTTTATTCTTGGAAGAGAGGCGTTCGACCTCTTTCTCAGCTTCTTCCTTATCAGCGACCGCCTTGTTCAGAGAAGACTCGGCCAGTGTTTGAGCAGAGACAGCAGCCACAAGCTGGCGTTCTGCTTCGACAAGCTTCCTCTCATTGTCAGCGGCCGCTTCGATTGTCGGTTCTAGCTCCTTCATTTTCTTGAGCAGGCCGTCTCGCTCACCCCTCATTTCTGCGAGCAATGACAAGGCAGAATTCAATTTAAAATTTTTATCGACTAGGTCGTCTTCAAGCAATGAATATCTATGGGCGAGGCGCCAACCTTCCAAGCGATCTGATTCTTCATCTCGGTACTTCTTGAACAGAACACCAGCGGCCTTCATTGCCTCGGCCATCACCTCGAAAGGTTCTTCCTTGAAGCGGGCACAGTCTTCATCACCCAACCCAAGCAGGTCGATGTTGGGCCCGTGGCTTTTTCCACTCTTATGCTTCTTCTTCTCGCCCCCATCATCGACCGACCTGTTCCTTTTGGATTTTCCTTGATTTTTGGGTGGGCTGCTCAGGTCGATGGCTTGTGCTGCTGTGCCCGCCCGAGGAGCCTGACGATCAGGCTGAGATCCGGTCGCAGCAGTTTGGGGTGTACCTCCAGATTGAGCCGCAGGTATGACGCGGGCGGGCGAAGTATCGCCGTCCTCGGCCGCCCATTGCTCCAACAGGACAAAGTCATTCATGCTGGCCATCTTAACTGCAAAGGCAAAAGCAGATGGTTAGAAACATTTAACAAAACAAAGTGACAGAAAATAAAAGGTGTGAGCGACCACCGACCAAGAGCGGCCTTGACATTCTTCTTGGTACGAGCATCCACAACGTTTTTAACTTTGATGCGACCCTCAGGGACTAGGGACGCAATCCTTCTCAATCTATGGATCGTCCCCCTGTCCAGGTCATCAAGATCAGCGTCCTTGAAAGCGTACTGGCCCGGCTTTTTGGAGAAGTGATTAAAACTCCACACCGTAGGAAACAGGGGGGTTCCTTCTTGATCGTTGGTCATTTGGGCGACCACATTTTGGGCCTCGGCCGACTCAGGAACGACCCAAAAGAATTCCTTTTTCCACCCGGTCGTCAACGATTCCAGATATGGCTTGAAGAAGTTGTACGTTGACCGGTTTTTGAATGAGACCGCTTCCTTGCGGGCGCCCTTGGAGCCTTTTTCATAAATATAGCTCATCTCAAACAAATGGAAGAACAGTCGTATGGAGACCGGTCGTTTCAGAACCGCAAGGACATCTTCATACGCCTGCAGGAACGCCCAAGCGTTCGGGTTCAGCTGAGAAGGGGCGACCTGAAGATACCGTAGAACCATGCGTTGGAACCTGGTGAATGGTGGAATTATACCCATGCGTTCGAAAACGATGCGGTACATGGTAAATTTTAACACATCAGTCCAGGCCGCAATATCTTCCCCCTTGGCCATACCTTCTACCCTCCAACCTTCATTCAGCTCGGTCGCAAGAAACTCCAGGTCTTGGCTTCCACGTTGAATCTTGCTGCGCTGACCCCTCAGGTTGAGAGAAACCCAAGACATCTCCTGTGCAGCAGCAACCTCAGGATCTTCTCCATGATTGCCCTGCTGATCTCTGTCGGCCGTCTCGGTTACGTCGGTCGCAGCATGGTCAGCACCTTTGTAGCGACCGAAGAATCCGGAGGAGGGATCCTTCGTTGCTTTTGAACAATGGAGCCGCCATCAATATTTATTTTTAGGAAAACATTGAAAAAAACCTTTGTTTTTGGGTTCGGGGGTCGATTAAGTGCGGGGAAGGTACTAGCACCCCGCAACATCCTAAAAAGGTTACCTTTTAATTTAATGTGTAGAAAAAATTAGTTTAAAGAAAAACATTTTAATTTACCCTTTTTATTATTTGCAAAAAAAAAACGGAAAGGAAGACTTAATAAAAATTTTAGTTTTTTTTTGCGCTCGACGGGAGTGGGCCCCCGCTCCTACGTATCTCTGGGTGCGATGGAGAAATCAAATCTACGTAGTTCTCGGGTAGAAAATATTTGTGTGTTGGTATTTTTTATTTATTGAAAACTTTGCGAAAACGGGAGGCCGTTCATGGTGACCAAGCAGATAAATCCAGAGTGGTCACCACTAACGACTTTATTCGAAAAAGAAAGTATTCACAGCGTCAAACGAGCTAAGCCCAGAGTGACTGTTGTAAATACCCGGTTTGTGATTGAGCGTTTGTTCGTTTGAAAACGTGCTTACCGGGAAGCGTGATAAAAAGGAGTCGAAATTATGTTTATACTTTATTAACTAAAAAAGAAGTTTAGGCGGATGTTCGCGATGATCAAACAAGTGGCCTTAGAGTGATCATGGCGACTAATCCGTTGTGAAAAAAAGAAGGTTAGTCCTAACGGTCAAACAAGCTAAGCTCAGAGTGACCATTAGTAACCACATATTTCTTTTTATGTTAGCAAAATTGTTTGAAAGAAAGAAAAGCGGTTTGGAAACATCATGGTGTAAATAGAAGCGAAAAGTGCGACAAAGGGGGTGTAAGTAGCATTTTGACGCTAAAAAAAATGATTGATGGGTTTATTACTTTTTTACTATTCTACCCTAGAACACGTGATTCTTGAAACGCTTTTTCCTAAAAAACCTAGACTAAACAAGTGGTATTTTGAAAACGGATTATGGAGAAAAATTCTTTTGTTTTTTTTTGTTGTCATAGTTATTATAAAAGGGTACCTTGTTTGTTTTTTATTTGGAAGAATGGTCATTTGTTATTTTTTCTTTAAAAAAAAGGGGGTAGTGACATTAGTAACCATTTCTTTTAAGAAAATATTTTTTTTTTAAAAGGTTTATTCTTAATCCGAAAATAAAAAAAAGGGAATACATTTTTTTACTTTTATTTTGTTTATTTTAGTCCGAAAATAAAAAAAAGGAATACATTTTTTTTACTTTTTTTTTTGTTTATTTTAATCCGAAAATTAGTACCTTAATAAAAAGGAACACATTTTTTTAATACTTTTTTTTTGTTTATTTTCAATCCGAAAATTAGTAACTATTTTTAAAAAAAAAACAAATTTTTTTTATCACCCTTTTTTAATCCGAAAATTAGTAATTATTTATTAAAAAAAACAACATTTTTCTTTTACACCTTTTTTACTCCGAAAATTAGTAACCATTTTTTTTAAAAAAAACAACATTTTTTTTACACCTTTTTTACTCCGAAAATTAGTACCTATTTTTTTTAAAAAACAACATTTTTTTTTTATATAACAAAAACAGTAACTAAAATTTATAAAAATAACAACAACAATAATATCTAAAAACGTGAACAATAATAAACAAAGAAAAAGTAGCATAAAAATAAAAATAATAAAAATGAACAATACTCATATGAACAATTACAGTTGCTAAAAAAATGTTAGGAAGGAGGAAGAAATGTTGAAGAAATTTCCTTCTTCGAATTTCTTCAATACAAGTGAACTTTTAAACTAAAAAAAAATTTAGGAAGGAGGAAGAGAAGAGAAACCCTAATTTTTTAGAAGATCTTTCCCCTTTTTTTTTCTTAAAACCGAAACCACCACCCCCTTCTTCGAATTTCTGTGACCCTATTTATACAAAAAAAGTTGCCCTTGCCTCTCTTCATTATATTCTGACTTGCTCCATGCTTGTACAGTATTTTTTTCTGACTTGAGAAGGATTTGATATGATGGAGGGGTGAAGGTTTGGAGGTAGTTGGTGAAGGGGAATGATGGTTTGTGTGTGAGAGAGAAAAAATCCGTGAGTGTGTGTGAGAAGAGGAATGGGGCGTGAAAGGAGGAGAGCCATGTGAGGGGGATGAGTGTGTGAGTGTGGGTGTGTAGGAGAGGGATTGGAGAAGTGATGAGTGAATGTGAGAGAAAAAAAAAGAAAGGGAAAGAGTGAGGAGAAGAGAGAGTGCCGTGAGTGTGAGAGAGGAAAGAGAAAGGGAAAGAGTGAGGAGAAGAGAGAGGGATGAGAGGTTGAGTGTGAGTGGGAGAAAGAGAAGTGATGTGTGAGAGAGAGAGATGGGGTCGAATGGGGGAGAGGGAAGGAGAGAGGGAGGAGGCGTGGAGTGGGGAGAGGAGAGAGAGGTTGAGTGTATTGGGAAGGGAAAAATGGGGAAGTGGGAAGTGTGGGGAAGTGGAATTGAGAGAAAAGAGGAGAGGTGGGGTCGAATTTCAAGGGAGAGAGAGAGGGGTATGGCCGAATTTTAGGAGGGGTTTTGGGGGATGAATGTGGATGGATTTTTGGGTTAAGGGGGGATTGAATGTGGATGGCTTTTAGGGTAAGGGGGAAGTCGAATTAGGGTTAGGAGGAGGGGAATTAGGGTTTTGTGATGAGTTGGGTTATGGGTTGTGGGTTGTGGGTTTTTTTTTGTTGGGTTGGGTCATGCGAATTGGGCTAGCCATTTTTGCTGGGTTGGGTTCCCATGACAGCACCTTATTATTTTTAATAGACCCCCACTTCCTTCTTTGCTTATTTTTATTTCTTCACTTCTAAATAAAGTATTTATTTTTTTTTGTGTTAAAAAACTTGTGACAAATAAAATAATGACTAAAATAAAATAATTATTTTTATCAAAAGTAAATAAAAGTTTCTCATTTTGGTTAGGACAAAATTAGGGTATTACAGCTGCCCCTCTTTATTTATATTTTGCTAGGAAATCGGAGGGATTCCGAATTTCTCGAGGAAAATAGAAATGAAGATAGAAAAGACGCTAATTTTGCCCAGACTGAGGTACTTTGGTTTTTTTTTTGTTTTGAAAAATTTATGAAAACTGGGCTGATTTAGACTGAAAGTAAATAGGGAGCACCGGGGCTCTGGGGGATCGCTAGGGATCTGAAGGAGCACTGGGGCTCTGAAGGAGCACTGGGGCTCTGAAGGTCTAGTTCAAAATCAATGCTTGGAGCATCGACTTGCGTTCGACTGAGGGACCGTCGGGGTCTGAGGGGCATGCCTAAGCCTGAAGGACCAATGGGTCTGAAGGAGCGCTTCTAGCTATGGTACTAGAGATACGGTCTGGGGGTGGCCTTTTCCGAGCGGCCATTAGGGTTAATCAGGTCCGGAACTGATATAACCACGAAGGACGTGCACTGTGTTTTTTAGGCGGACACAGCTAGTCTGAAGGGCCTGGGGCCGGCTGATCCGTCGGTTGCTCGATTAACGCGACGTGCGATCTGGATTGAAGGACCATTGTTGGTCTGAAGGAGCGCCTGGGCTCTGAAGGACCGCCGAGGGTCTGAAGAATTGGTGCTAACGATACATACTAAAATTATCTCAACAGACACTTGCAATGAATGATGCATGCGTGCATGTAGTTAAGTAATTGATGACATGATGGATGAAATGTGGAATGATTTTGTTTTTTTGGCTTTTGTTCTTGGTCTTTTCTTCTTTTTTCATTTTCTTTTCTTGCTCTTTTGCTCTTTTTGCTCTTTAGCTCTTTATTGACTTTGCTGGCATCATCAACTCGCGTGACTCTTGACGTGGGATACGAGGGTTGCCTCAAGCAGTGGTGCCAAAGTGCGGGTTATTTAAGATTTGCTGAAGTGATTATGCGTTGGTCCTTTTTGCAAATTTGTGAGAGATCATCTCTTTTTGTGATTTTTAGAAATTTCGCAATGAATATAATGCTTTCGATTATGCACATGTTTCGCAAATCAATATCATCTACCATAAAACATCTTTCCAAAGTAAATAGGGAGGTGAGAGAATGAAGAAAGAGTTTAATATTCAAATGGAAACCGAGTGTGCCGAAGGTCACACTGGCTGAAAATTACATTGAGAGTTTAAACTAAAAAGAAAGAAGAAAAAGAAAAAGCAAATCTTTTGATTGTTCGTATCTTGGAGGTAACAATGCCAATCATCCATACACATGCCCTTGAGCATCCATCACCCAACTTTCGGAGGACTGCCTTTGCATTTGTTCCAAGTCCAACTCATTGACCCTAATTTTTGCCTGGACTGCCCTTTAGAGTTTTCAATCCACCAAGTCGCTCTAATTTTTGCCTAGGCCGCCCTTTCGGGTTTTCAACCTAGCGAGCTCATTTTTGCTTGGCTCATCTTTCTCTTTTTTTTCATATATTTCTTTAGGCATAGTACTTCTTAACTGCATCTGAGTTCACTGGGAGTGAGAGATCTTCACCGTCCATTTTTGTGAGAATTAAGGCTCCTCCAGAGAATGCTTTCTTTACCACATAAGGCCCTTCGTAATTTGGGGTCCATTTTCCACGGGAATCCTTTTGGATAGGCAAAATTTTCTTGAGCGCTAGATCTCCTTCTTGAAACTGCCGGGGTCGAACTTTCTTGTCATAAGCTTTCTTCATTCTTTGCTGATATAACTGCCCGTGACACAAAGCTTCCACTCGTTTTTCCTCTATGAGGTTCAATTGATCAAATCGAGATTGAACCCATTCCGCTTCCTCTAATTTGGTTTCCATTAACACTCGCAGAGAGGGTATTTCGACTTCTACGGGAAGAACTGCTTCCATCCCATATACTAGTGAGAATGGTGTTGCCCCTGTTGACGTGCGAACAGAGGTCCGGTACCCATGCAGAGCGAAAGGTAACATTTCATGCCAGTCCTTGAAGGTCACTACCATCTTTTGCACGATCTTCTTTATGTTCTTATTTGCAGCTTCGACTGCCCCATTCATTTTTGGACGGTACGAGGAGGAATTATGATGTTGGATTTTGAAGTCGTCACACAACTCTTTCATCGTCTTGTTGTTCAGATTGGTCCCATTGTCTGTGATGATTTTATTTGGCAGACCGTATCGGCAGATCAAATCTCTTTTTATGAACTTGACAACTACCGATTTGGTTACACTGGCATAAGAAGCCGCCTCGACCCACTTGGTGAAATAATCGATAGCGACAAGAATGAAGCGATGCCCGTTTGATGCCTTAGGTTCGATGGGACCAATGACGTCCATTCCCCACATTGAGAATGGCCATGGTGCTGTCAGGACGTTCAAAGAAGCAGGCGGCACATGGATATTATCGGCGTAGATTTGACACTTGTGGCATTTTCTCACGTAGTTAAAGCAGTCGGTCTCCATTGACAACCAGTAGTAGCCGGCCCTTAGGATTTTTCTTGCCATGGTGTGCCCGCTAGAATGGGTTCCGAACGAGCCTTCATGGATGTCTTTCATAATTCTTTCTGCTTCTTCTTTTGCAACACATCTGAGGAGGATCATGTCGTGAT
This sequence comes from Astragalus membranaceus, assembly GCA_039519185.1. Taxonomy (NCBI): domain Eukaryota; kingdom Viridiplantae; phylum Streptophyta; class Magnoliopsida; order Fabales; family Fabaceae; genus Astragalus; species Astragalus membranaceus. The sequence continues at coordinate 36,707,703 of CM076854.1, read as the reverse complement.
TCCTTTTGTAAAGTACCTCCCCGTTTAGGAAGAAACCCATTGATAACCTCCTAAGTGTTCTCTTATCATTCTCAGTGGCACCGGGAGGGTATTCTCTATTTGTGATATAGTGTTTGATATCATAATACCAAGGCTTACTATCAGGCTCTTCCTCGATTGCCACACAATGATGCGCCGGTAGATCTCGATGCTGGATTCGGATGAATGTCAGACTTTTGTTGTTATTGATATTGAACATTGATGACAAAGTCGCCAAAGCGTCAGCCAACTGGTTTTCTTCGCGAGGGAGATGGTGGAAAGTGATCTCCCCGAACCGTTCAATCATCTTTTGGATGTGATCATGATAGGGAATCAATTTGGGATCCCTGGTTTCCCAGTCACCTTTTATCTGATGGATGACTAGCGCTGAGTCCCCATATACATCGAGTCTTTTGACTTTCCATTCAAGGGCTGCTTTGATGCCTAGGACACACGCTTCATATTCTGCAATGTTATTGGTGCAATAGAAGCTCAGTCTAGCAGTAAATGGTATGAAGCGGTTATCGGGAGAAATCAACACAGCTCCAATCCCGTGCCCATACAAATTAGAAGCGCCATCAAATGACATCCTCCACCTTTCATTGTCTGGAGATTTTCCTTCTCCGAACAAAGCCATTATATCCTCGTCCGGAAAATCATACTGCATTGATTGGTAATCCTCAATGGGCTGATGCGCCAAGTATTCCGCTAAGGCACTACCTTTGATTGCTTTCTGAGTGACGTACAAAAGGTCATATTCGGATAGTAGCATTTGCCAGCGGGCGATTCTTCCTGTGAGTGCAGGTTTTTCAAAAATGTACTTGATGGGATCCATTTTAGATACCAACCAAGTCGTGTGGCTCAACATATACTGCCTCAGGCGACGTGCAGCCCAGGCCAAAGCGCAACATGTTTTTTCCAACAATGAATATCTTGTCTCGCACTCGGTGAACTTCTTGCTGAGGTAATAGATGGCATGTTCTCTCCTTCCAGACTCATCATGTTGCCCCAGTACGCAACCCATTGAGTTGTCTAGCACTGTTAAGTATAGAATGAGGGGTCTGCCCTGCACCGGTGGCATCAGAATCGGTGGATTTTGGAGGTACCTCTTGATCTTTTCAAAGGCCTCCTGGCACTTATCGTTCCACTTCGTTTCTTGGTTCTTGCACAGCAATTTGAAGATTGGCTCGCAGGTCGATGTCAATTGGGATATGAATCTGGAGATGTAGTTCAACCTTCCTAGGAACCCACGAACTTCCCTTTCGGTTTTAGGCGCTGGCATTTCAAGAATTGCTCGTACCTTGTCTGGATCTACCTCTATACCCTTCTGACTGACTATGAACCCCAACAACTTTCCTGATCTTACACCGAAAGTGCATTTGGCGGGGTTTAATCTGAGTTTGAACTTCCTTAGGCGTTCAAATAGCTTTCGCAGATTGACGATATGTTCCTCTTCAGTCTTGGATTTTGCGATCATGTCATCCACATAGACCTCTATTTCTTTGTGCATCATGTCGTGGAACAACGCTACCATCGCCCTCTGGTACGTTGCCCCAGCATTCTTCAAACCTAATGGCATTACTTTGTAACAGAAGGTTCCCCAGAGAGTGATGAAGGTGGTTTTTTCCATATCCTCGGGGGCCATCTTAATCTGGTTATATCCGGAATATCCATCCATGAAGGAGAAAAGGGAATGCTGAGCTGTGCTATCCACCAGGACATCAATGTGAGGCAAAGGGAAGTCATCTTTTGGGCTGGCTCTGTTCAAATCTCGATAGTCGACGCACATCCGAACCTTCCCATCTTTCTTTGGGACCGGTACAATATTGGCTACCCATTGAGGGTACTTTGCTACCGCCAAAAATCCTGCATCGAACTGTTTCTTGACCTCATCTCGGATTTTTAGTGACATTTCTGGTTTCATTCTTCTTAACTTCTGCTTTATCGGCGAGCATTCAGGTTTTACTGGTAACTTATGCTCGACTATGTTGGGGTCCAGTCCCGGCATGTCTTGGTATGTCCATGCAAAGATGTCAACATAGTCGATCAAAAGTCTAATCAATTTCTCTCGCTCACTGTCTTTTAAGGTGGTGCCAATCTTGACTTCCTTTTCATCCTCTTCCGTGCCCAAGTTGATTGTTTCGGTTGATTCCTCGTGGGGTTCGATTATTTTTTCTTCCTGTTCCATCATTCTCATTAACTCTGGAGGTGTTTCCCAGTTATCTTCAATATCTTCCTCAGTTTGATAAATGGGGTGCTCAAAGTCACAGTATGAATTATTGGCGTCGTTATTTTCAACGGTGTTTTTTTCAAATCTGCATTAGTATAAATTGACGGATTGAAAAACGAGCCAAAATAAAACGCAAGTGCAAAAGAAAACTGAAATTTATTGGAGAATCTGAAATAACATTTTATTGATATTGATATTGAAAGGAAACATGTGTGCCCGAATGAAATGTCCTAAGGCCTTGGGCAGAGCCATAGGATTGCATTACAGAAACATTACTTTGAACTAAAAACTACAGGAAAATCGACGATCTCCCAATTCTTGAGCTTTTTGCTTGCTGGACAACGGCGCACAAGACTGACACCGCCATTTTCAGCGTTTGAATCATCTTCAATAGCTGCAACCTGGTTAGGATCTAGCATTCCTGCGCTCTGAAAGCTTTGCATTATGTCGCAGATGACAATCTTCTTCATATTTGGCTCCCGACCCTCAAGTTTGGCCAACCTCTGCTCCTTTTTTCCTGCGGCGATCCTTCCTTTGTCAGTACGACTAGGCCGGTACCCTATCCCACATCTGTCCTTGTTTTCACGCAGCAGTATGGGTGTTAGGATCCCTTGTTCAGTCTTCCCTAAACCACTTCCAGCTTGATAACCCTTGCTTGTCATGACTTTAGCAATCATCAATGCAGCTTTGGACAGCTTTGGTTTTAATGATGGGGCCCCTTCCCCCACAAAGGTAGCATTTGCAATTTCTAGTGCTTGGAAGGCGGTCTCGAAAGATTCTTCTGCAGCCTCAACATAATGTATAGGAAACGGCTTATTGACTAGCAACTCTTCTTCTCCTGAAACGACCACCAATTTGTTGTTGACTATGAACTTGAGCTTTTGGTGTAGAGAAGAGGGCACAGCCCCTGCCGTATGGATCCATGGTCTTCCCAGAAGACAACTGTAAGACGGATTGATGTCCATCACTTGGAAACTCACTATGAAGACTTCTGGACCTACCTGTACAGGTAACTCCATCTCTCCGATAACCTCTCTTTTAGACCCATCGAATGCCCTGACCAGTGTAGAACTGGGTTTCATGTATGAACAGTCTACGTCTAGCTTGTTCATGGTTGATTTGGGTAGTACATTCAGGGACGATCCGTTATCGATGAGTACTCGAGCTAGAGAGTATTCTCCACATTTCACGGAGATATGCAAAGCCTTGTTGTGCCCTCTTCCCTCGACGGGGATCTCATCATCTGTGAAGGTGAGGTAATTGTTTGCAACGATATTTCCGACGATCCCGTCAAACTGACCAACTGTGATGTCGGGAGTGACATGGGCTTCATTCAGCACCTTCATTAGTGTTGCTCGGTGGGTTTCCGAATTGAGTAATAGCGATAGCAGGGATATCTTAGCGGGAGTCTGATTCAGCTGATCCACTACCTTGTACTCGCTCTGCCTCATAATCTTTAGAAACTCACTGGCTTCTTGCTCAGATAGTGCCTTCTTGCCCGTATTTTTGTCAGATGGCTCCACTTCTTTGTCTTTGCCTTTATCGATCTTTCCTCTTTCATTTGATTCTCCTCCTCTGGGTCTTTCAGGGGCATAGACGCGCCCGCTCCGAGTCATTCCGCTGCTTCCCGAGATATTGGTGACATCAGGATTGCCCTGAGGACCTTCCACTTGGACTTTCGCGTTGTAGTTCCATGGGACTGCTTTGGTGTCGTTGTAGGGGAAGGGAGCTGGCACTTGGATAGTGATTGGTTTAGGCATACCCAGGGACGACTTGGAGTCCTTAGTATAGCGGATCTCTAGCGGCTTCCGAGTATCCTTGTTCTGGCCATTGCTCGATAGGATAGTTGACACCTGGTCCTCCCTTTTTTGAAAGCCCGCTTGTATTACATGTCGGTCCAACAGGTCCTGAAGCACTTGTTTAAACGCCTCACAATTTCCAATGCAGTGATGGTCATTGCATGGATTCTTTCCAGTGCATTCTCTCTTAATAATCCCAAAGGAACACAGATTAGCATGAATCACTTCCAGGGGTGTCTGGATGCATTCTACCCTCCTGATTAGGGACGGTTCTGCAGAATCTTCAATTGCATTAGTTGAGGGCATCCCATGTCCTGGTAATGGGTTGGTAGCCACATTAGGACCATTTTCCTTGAAGTTCAACCAACCCGAGGCGATTAGATATTGGACGACATACTTCAATGCCTTGCAATTTTCTATGGAATGGCCGACCGTCCCCGAATGAAATTCGCATGTGGTGTTTGGGTCGAAGCCTCTAGGAAAAGGGGGCTGGATCTGTCTCATTGGGCGGGTGGTGATTAAATTATGGCTGAGCAGGTGGCGGAATAGGTCGGAGTATGACATTGGGATTGGGTCAAAGTGGACGAACTTTCCGACTGAGTAGTTTTGTGGTTTATGGCCTTGGTTATTTTGGGTAGGTGGGGTAGATAGTGTTTGTGCTGAGAACGGATTGGTGTGAGAGGGATTGGAGTAGGAAGTTTTTCCGGTTCCTGTGATGGCATTGGCTTCTCCTTCTTTCTTTTTAGGAAATCCGGAGAAGGGCTTTCTCTGGTTAGTGTTTCCGGGGGGGCATAAGCGATTTTCCCATTCCTCATTCCGTTCTCTAGCCTTTCTCCAATAACGACCATGTCCGAGAAACTTGACGATACGCTCCCGATCAGTTTTTCATAGAAGGGTGAAGGAAGAGTTTCCATGAACATAGATACCATTTCCCTTTCAAAAAGAGGCGGTGCTACCTGTGCTGCTAGTCCTCTCCAACGCTGAGCATATTCCTTGATGGACTCATTATCCCTTTTAGTCATGTTTTGTAGCTGAGTCCTATCAGGAGCCATATCAGTGTTGTACTTATACTGCTTAAGGAAAGCATCAGCGAGATCCTTCCAACACCGAATATGAGTGGGTGTCAACTGCATATACCAATTTGAAGCTGCCCCAGCTAAGCTGTCTTGGAAGTAGTGGATAAGCAGCTTATCGTCATTTGCGAATGCAGCCATCTTCCTGCAATACATAGTTAGGTGGCTTGCCGGACATGTTGCTCCTCTGTATTTATCAAAATCTGGCACCTTAAACTTAGGGGGAATGACCACGTTTGGGACGAGACATAAATCTTGTGCATTTCTCGCACCAATACTGAATCCTTCAACCGCTCTCAACCTTTCTTCCAGCATTTGCAGCTTTCCTTGGGCTTGAGGGTTCTCCATAGAGTAGTCGTGAGGAAGCCCACTCATACCATAGTAAGGATGCATCATCGGAACTATGGCTGGGTTCACATTTGGGGTATGTGAATGAGTGGGATTCCTGAGGTTGGAACCCTGAGCTTGAGCGTTAACTATCGGCGGTGGAGGGCAGCCAAGTGGGAGTCCTTGTGGTATGACGACGGGGGTCGGGTTTTGACCTTGTGGTGTCCCCGGATTACCATCGTGACCCGTTGATGTAAGCTGTTGTTGGCCTGCGACTCCTGAGGGACTAGCATCGACTGTCGGAGGTGTGTAACCTTGTGGAAGTCCGTAAGGAGGCCATATGTAACCTTGGCCATTAGGCCCAGTATGGTGCACTGTATGTGGGATCCCGAGTCCATTGGGAGGAGGAGGGTTGGTAACTTGATTTTCTGTGTTCCCAGCGGAGACATCTTCACTTGTGTCTTGGCCCTTCAAAGCTTGTAGAACCTTCAAGATTTCAGCCATCTGTTCTTTCATCCCATCTATTTCTGCCCTAAGCTCTTGATTGCCTAGGTTCTGAGGTGGATTGCCTTGATCCGGGATATCTTGAGGCGGATTGTCCTGATTTTCTTCCATGTTTCTGGCCTGAGAACGAGTCCAGTAGCGATGTTGACGCACCAGCTTGTCTTTTACTCTCTGTTGGTGGGACACATGGTATGAGTATATGTATGAGTATATGAATGGATGAAAATGCGAATGATGCATGTGCGCATGAGTCTTATTGTTTTAGGTCGGGAATTGCAAGCGCATCCTGATTTGTCATAAGTACACAGATTAAAGTTCCACAATATTTTCAAGATAAAGGATCAGTATGTGAGACAAACAAACTTCATTGATGGAGGAAAGTACAACATTTTGGAAATAAAACTTCGGAAAAGGAAAGTACAATGTTCTTTAAATTTCACTCAAATACATATGGCTTTCATTTTTCCACTCCTCTCTCTTTTTCTACTAGTAGTGCTGCCAGCCTTCTCCCGGAGTTCGGCAATCAGACTCTCGCAAAACTCCATGAATTCGGAAACTTGGACCGGGGTGTTAAACGGGTGCATTGCCGCGTTAGCCTCCTTTAGACGTTTGGGGATTCCTACGATAGATTGATCGGCCAGCCATGCCAACTTTGAGAATCTGTCTTTCCAGTATAAGCTTTCATTCTTCAACTCTATGAAGGCTTCATGGTTTTCTATCCTGCTGACCAACTCCACAAAGCGGTTCTCCCAATAGATGCTTTCTGTCTTCAGCTGGTGGTAGACCTCCTCTTGATATCTGATATGGTCGTTCAGCTCATCAGATTTTTCATGCTCCCTTCTTAAGGCTTGCTGGTATTCTCGGAGTATCTCTTCAATGGTATCTTTATCCTGCTTGATACTTTTCACTTGCTCTTCAAACTCGGCTGCCATCATCCGGGATTCTCTCTTTGATACCATTAGCAGGCTCTGTGCGGTCTTTTCAGCCATCATTGATTCTTCCCATAACTTTTTCCACTTGTATGTATCATCGATGGCTTGGTTCATTTTCAGGTTGCAACGTTTTATTTCCTCTTTCGCCCCTCTTAGGTACTTTTGAACCTCTAGTTTGTTCTTTTGTTCAGTCTTGAGCTGCTTGCGGCTGTCTTCAATGGCCACTGACTTACTTGCGTTCTCTTCCTCCAATTTCTGGTTTTTTAGGAGCACTTTCTCTAACTCTGCCTGCAAGCCCTTCTTTTCTTCCTTGGCTTTTGACAATGCCATTTTAAGCTTATCTAAATCTTCAACAGTGGGAAGGGTAGGTTCAGGTATTTCTTCCTCAACCCATAGTGCACTTTGGTAAGGCAATTGGGTGTCTTGGATCCTCTTTTGGAGCCATTTACGAAAGGTGGTTTCCTTATCGCCACTCTTCTTAGTAAGCTCTTGTCCCTTGCGGACGACCAAATTCCATGCTTGTGAAATCTTCCGGAGCATGTCAACCTCTTTTGGGCTTCCTTCATGGAGGTAAAAAGGGATTAACATGTCTTCGGTGGGCGGATTTCGCATGGGGTACCCCAGCTGTCTTAGAGTTAGAGAAGGATTGTAATTTATGCATCCTCTTGTCCCCATGAGCGGGACGTTTTGAAAGCTCCCACATTGAAAGACTACTGTGGGCCTCTCTTTCCACCACGATGGGTGCCAACGAACCTTGTATTCATGAAGGCCCCCTAGCACTTGCAACCATTCACTAGTGTTCATTGTCTTCACATCACACCCTCTGGCATCTTCAATTGGGCCTTCTACTCTGACTTTGTTAACGAAAGCATGGATGAGAAGCCAAACATACAAGGCGTGCAGGCAGCAAGATATCCTTTTTCCCCTTAGCTCACTATAATGAGTGAAAGTACAGTAAGTGTCTGCAAGCATGGCTGGAATCGGATCCTTGAAGGATAAGAAGACGCCAATAGCTGTTGTGTCCACATATCTTTCAAGGCGTGGAAATAGGACAATGCCAAAGATAGTCAAAGCTAACACCTGCTTAAAAGGACCCCAATTTCTAGCGTCGGCGAAGGATTTCATTTGGCTTTCCAGATACTCTTGTGGGAATCCTGCAATGCCATTTCGATTTTTCTTTCGGAGCTTCAAGTTCTCTTTGCTGGTTTGTAACATTGAGGCGAGCTTCTCATCTGTGTAGTATTGTCCCCGATACTGGTAGGGTCCATTGTCTTGTTGAGGAAAGCCGAAGATCTGTGTATATTCTTCCAGGGTAGGTGCCATCTGGAAATTTTTGAAGGTGAAGCATCTTAATGAAGAGTCGTAGAACTGGCTCAAAGCGGCAACGACATCCGTTTGCACGTCCAATTGTAGTAACATAATAATCTTCCCATACACCCTGTAATACCCTAATTTTGTCCTATCCAAAATAAAAGAGAAATTTTATTTATTTTAATAAAAATAATTATTTTTTTTTCATGCCATGTTTTATTTTATTTTAGTTTGCTACAAGTTTTAATTTTTGAAAAAAATAATAATTAGAAGTGAAGAAATAAAAATAAGCCAAGAAGGAAGTGGGGGGGGTCTATTAATAATAAGGTGCTGTCATGGAAGCCCAACCCAGCAAAATAGCTAGCCCAATTCGCCTAGCCCACTCCTCCACCAAGCCCAATCCAACTCCTCCACCAAACCCAACCCATATCCTAACCCTAACCCATATCCAACCCATAACCCAACACCCAACTCCATCCAACCCACTCCAACTAAACCCTAATTCGCATACCCCCCCTTTTAACCCTAAAATGTGTCTACATTCACTCTCCCCCCTAGCCTTAAAAATCATCCACATTCATCCCTAGAAATCCGCCCCCCACTCTCCTTGATTCCCTCCTTGAAACTCTCAATCCCACTTCCACACACAACCCCACTTCCCCATTTTTTTTTTTTTTTCCTTCCCCATACAATTTTCCCACACTTCCCTCACATCACACTCTCACACACAAACCCCTCTTTCTCTCTCTCAAAACCTACGGCTCCCTCCTCTCCCCTCATCTCACATGTCTCTTTTTTTTTTTTTTTTTTTTCCCCTTCAACAACTACCCCCAAACCTCCATCATATCAAAAAAGATCATCATCACTATCCAAGAGTGGTTGAAGTGGAGCAATGAAGAGAAGCAAGGGCAACTTTTTTTGTATAAATAGGGTCACAAATTCGAAGAGGGGGGGGACTCTTAGGAAGAAAGGGGGAAAATCTTCTAAAAAACTAGGGTTTCAAAGAAAGAAAGAATTTTTTTTAGAGTTTCTTTTAGAAAATTTTCTTCCCCTTCTTTTCTTCCTTCTTAGATTTTTTTTAGTTTAAAATTTTGTTGTATTAAGAGATCCGAAGAAGAAAGCTTGGATTTGTTCAAGGTACAAAAATGTAATAATTTGTAGTATTGTTGTTTTTTTTTGTAATTTTTAGTTATTGTAATTTTTGTTCATATTATCATTGCCATTGTATTTTATTTATTGTTGTTCACGTTTTTTTTCGTTTTTTTTAAAAAAAAAAAATATTAGTTACTGTTTTTATTTTTGTTGTTGTCATGTTTTTATATTAGTTGCTGTTTTTTTTATAAATATTAGTTATTTGACTTTTTTATAAATATTAGTTACTGTTTTTATAAATATTGGTTGTTTTTTTTTCTCTTCCTTGAACATATTATTGTTTTTTTAGTTTAGTTGCTGTTTTTATAGATATATATATATGTTGTTATTATTGATGTTTTTTATGTTACAATTTTCGGATTAAAGAAAAAAAGTGAAAAAAAATGTTGTGCTTTTTAATAAATAATTACTAATTTTCGGATTAAAAGAAAGTGAAAAAAATGTTATGCTTTTTTTTAAAATAAATTACAATTTTCGGATTAAAAAGTGATAAAAAAAAGATGTGTTGTTTTTTTTTTAACAATTTACTATTTTTCGGATTAAAAAAAAGTGATAAAAAAAATGTGTTCCTTTTTTATTTTCGGATTTAAATAAAGCCTTTTTTTTTTTCAAATACTAAAAAATATTTTAAAAAAATAAATGGTTACTAGTGTCACTACTCTTTTCTAAAAAAATAATATAATAACAAAAATCTTTTTTCAACAAAAAAAGTAAAAAGGCCCCCCTTTTTATTAAATAATAACTATGACAACAAAAAAAAAACAACAAAAGAATTATTTTTCTCCATAATCCGCTTTCAAAATACCACTTTTTAGGCTAGGTTTGTTTTTTTAAGAGAAAAAAAAAACGCTTCAAGAATCACGCGTTCTAGGGTAGAATAGTAAAAAAGGGTAATAAACCAATCAATCGTTTTAGCGTCAAAACGCTATTTGCACCCGCGGCAACCTTTTTTAAAAAAAGGCACCAAAACGCTATTTGCACCCCGCGTTCTCTTAAAACAGCAAACCCATCCATTTTTTTTTACTACAAGCCCATCTTTTCAAACACAACCTAGTTCACCAAAAAACGATTTGGTCACGCTATTCACACCTCCTTTTTTTAATACAACCCCTTTATTATTTGCACCCCCCCTTTTTATCACATATTCCGTTTTTATTCACCACGTGATACTTCCAAACCGTTTTCCTTTTTTTTTTTCTTTTTAATCGAATTCGCGTAAAAAAAAAATAGGTTGTTACTAGTGGTCACTCTGAGCCTTGCTTGTTTGACCGTTAGGACTAACCTTCCTTTTTTTACAGCGGATTAGTAGCGGGGATCACTCTGAGGTTACTCGTTTGATCATCGCAAACATTCGCCTAAACTTCTTTTTAGTTAATAAAGTACAAACATAATTTCGACTCCTTTTTATCACGCTTCCCGGTAAGCACGTTTTCAAGTGAACAAACGCTCAATCCCAAACCGGTTGTCTATAGCGGTCACTCTGGGCCCGACTCGTTTGAACGCTGTAAACACCTCCTTTTTCAAATAAGCCATTTATGACAACCACTCTGGATTTATCTGTTTGGTCACCATGAACGGCCTCTAGTTTTCCCAAACTTTTCAAAAAAATAAAAAATACCAACACACAAATTTTTTCTAACCAAGAACTACGTAGCTTTGATTTCTCCATCGCACCTGGAGATACGTAGGAGCGGGGGCCCACTCCCGTCGAGCGCAAAAAACTAAAATTTCTATTAAGTCTTCTTTTCCGTTTTTTTTTTGCAAATAACAAAAAAGGGTAAATTAAAGTGTTTTCTTTAAACTAATTTTTCTACACATTAAATTAAAAGGTAACCTTTTTAGGATGTTGCGGGGTGCTAGTACCTTCCCCGCACTTAATCGACCCCCGAACCCAAAAACAAAGGTTTTTTTCAATGTTTTCCTAAAAATAAATATTGATGGCGGCTCCATTGTTCGAAAACAAACGAGGAATCCCTCCTTCGGATCTCTCGGTCGCTACAGCTGGCGACTCCACTGGGGACTTTTTTTTAGAGGGTCAAGCCTAATTTAATTAAATGTGTAAATTATTAGTTTAGTACTTTATTTACCCTTAGTCTTTATCTTCGCATATTGAACCTTAGGGTAGAAAACTTTTATACTGCTATTTGTTTTCTTGCAAACCTTAGGGTAGAAGACTTTTATATCGCTATCTGTTTGCTCTTTTGCAGTTTGGGTAGTTTAGGTTGCTTATATCACACACATCACCTACACCTATTTATTCACACACTTCTGAGTGGGGCCCTATACCCGGGTCTGAAAAATAACTTAGGACGAGCGGAGATGATTAGTGACAGTCATTCTGGATTTATCTGTCTGACTCTCATGAAAATCTCAACCAGAGTACGCTCTTTTGTGGTATCCCACACCAGGTAGCTCGCTATCGTTGTGAGTCATATCACGAAGGAGATTTCAGCTCTGGAGACCTTTGTGAGGAAGTGAATAGAGCCACCCGAAAGGATGATCACTAAAGTAACCCTAGATCATGTTGAAAATACCAATTTAGACATGGCCCATTTAGGACACAATGGAGCATCTTCTTTGTTTTATTCAGTATTGTCTTTTCCCTTACAATAAAAAATTATTATTATGTAGTCATGTCATTGTACCCAATAACAATGCATTCATGCATCATGTTGCTCAAAGGCATTATTTTCTAAAAAAACAAAAACAAAAAGGCATGACATTATTCTTTTATTACTGCATCATTCGTGCATCTAATCCTAATTATTTTTCAGTTTTTTTTTAGAAACATGTCTCATGCATTTCTTATATTCTTTCGCATATCAAAAATGTTCAAACATATCATTTTGCATGCATTTCAAGTACCGTCGGGGAATCATAAAACTTTTTTAAAGAGAACAAGCATTTGAAAGTCAGACCACCTGGATCATACTTTAATAAAAAGCTCACAATTCCCCGACGAGATTAATAAAACCATACATTCGCGCCTCATACACACTCATTCATTCATATTCCAAAAAATCAGGGCAAAAAAAGCAAGTTGGTTCGCCAACACTCATGCATCTGTTAAAATCATGTTAAAATCATGTCAAGCAAGTTGGTTCGCCAACACTCATGCATTATTTTCTTCCCATGCAAAAAAAAAAAAAAAAAAAAAAAAAAAAAAAAAACCACCGCGAGTGTCATGCATTCTATTTCCTCGCACAAAAATAATTGTTAGCTCGCACTACCATTCATTTATAATCATTCACAAAAATCCTCATCAAAAAGTGTGGACATCGCGTCAATGTGGCATTCATGCATCATTCCATTAACCTCATCACTTTGTTTGAATACATCATTTCTCCCTGCATGCATCCTTTCAAAAAAAAAAAAAAAAAAAAAAAAAAAGAAAAAAAATCTCTCATGTGATGGCTTAATGGATAGAATTGCACCTTTGAACGGCGAAGGGTAATATCTCAAATTTGTTTGTCGACTACAAATTTGAGATGTTGCTCTGCGATGTCAGGGCACTTTGACCCAGTCACACGTGTTTTATTTTCGAGCAGGAAGTCAAATTGAGTCAACTAATTGTCGAAACGTTTCAGTATATTGTGTGAAGTATTGAGTCAGGATCCACTCAATGTTTCATGCAAGTTACTCAGGGTAACGACAATCAGTTGCCTCATATCACCATTCTTGCATCTCTCATCATTCAAAAAAAAGGGGGGCATTGGCATTTCGTATCTTGTCTTGCCTCTAAAAATAAAAAAAATCAAATCAAAAAAAAATCATTTTGAAAAAAGGGGGACATCGTCCTTGCATCATTCGCATTGGCATTCCATATTTTGTCTTGCATTAAAAAAAAGCAACAAAATTATTTAGAATAAGCCACACTTTTCGAGTGGTCATTCTCCACGCATTTGCATCATACTCGTATATCATAATTTGTTCATTCATTCATTGCATAAAATAAAAGTTGTGATGAGAAGCGAGACGTTCATGCAAAACAACCATCCTTTTTGAAAAAGTTTATCCTTACTTGGTTGCTAACTCCGGGTGTTCCAAAGCACTCAGTTTTTTTTTTCAAATCAATAGCTCATTGGCATTTCTTTCAAAAACACTGCATTCCCATCCATTCCATGACAAAAGACTGGAGCAACTCAAAAAAAAAAAAAAAAAAAAAAAAAATGGTAACTCTCTGTGAAGCATTCTTCTAGTGAGCGTGCATACTAGGTGCAGTTTCTCTTGTTCGAGTCAGTCAGTTTCCTTCCTTGCCCTCATCACCCTCCAAGTCTAGTCCCGCCCCATTCGCCCAAAGTGTATACTCTTCCCGTGTTGGTACATAATTGACTTTTGGGTTAAATCCTCTGTGCAAGGGGGCAATTTTGTAATCACATAATTACCTTGTTAAAATAGCTTCCCTTTGATTCAAGTCTAAAATGTTGCATGCATTTGTCCAGTCATTCGTTCTTGGGCTTATAGTGTATGTCCTGTTGACAGAGAAAGGCAAAGTTGGACTTGTTCTCTAGCTAGGAACATGGCAACAAATGAAGAACTAAGAGCAGAAGTGAATGAGTTAAAAGCAGAGGTGAATAAGTTAAAAGCAGATGTGAATGGGTTAAGGACGCAGATGTCAGAAATGGTGAGAGTTCTAATTCCTCTAGGTTACACTCTCCCTTCTAACCCAAAAGCTAATCAGGGAACTGGTTCTGTAGCCATTATTGAGAATGAACAACCGGCATCTATCAGATCTGAAGGAATGATTGGTGAACCTCGGGCTCAGATCCCGCATCCTACTGTTATACCCCAGGCTACTCTTCAGAGCTTCACTCCTCAGCTAGCTGCCATTCCACAGGCTCAGGACTTCACGACTGGAAACCCTGCATACCCTCAGATTCATCACTCAACTCCAACTATGGCTCCAATGCTCCAGCTCCCTCATAATGTAAGCAGCTTCCCTCAGGTTTATTCCGCTGAGCATCAGCAGACCAAAGATCAGTTTCAGATACTAGAGGAAAGATTAAGAAGGGTTGAAGGCTTCGGTTCCAGAGCAAGAGAGGCCAGAGACTTGTGCCTTATTCCTGATGTGGTGCTGCCTCCGAAGTTCAAAGTCCCCGACTTCGACAAATACAGGGGCGCGACTTGTCCAAAAAGTCACTTGACGATGTATTGTAGAAAGATGTCTACTTACTCTCATGATGACAGACTGCTAATCCATTGCTTCCAAGAGAGCCTTGCAGGGGCATCTCTCAATTGGTATATGAAGTTAGAACCATCTCAGGTTCGCTGTTGGAAGGATTTAGCCGATGCATTCCTCAAGCAGTATCAGTACAATACAGACATGGCACCAGACAGAACGCAGCTGCAGGGCATGAGCAAGAGGGACAATGAATCGTTCAAGGAGTATGCCCAGCGATGGAGAGCTTTGGCTGCACAATGTACACCTCCTCTTTTGGACAAGGAATTGGTCTCTATGTTTTTGGAGACTTTGCCACCACTATACTATGATCGTCTGATCAGCAGTGCATCCTCCAATTTTTCAGATGTGGTGATTGTTGGGGAGAGGATAGAGAACGGACTAAGAAGTGGCAAGATCGCCCAGAGTTCCCCAGGTAACACAAGTGCGCACAAAAACCCATCTTCCGGGTTTCCTGCAAAGAAGAATGAAGAAGCTAATCCAATAACAGGCCAAAAAAAGTCGCCTCGATACGACCCTATCCCTATGTCGTATACCAACCTATGCGGATGCCTAATCAGCCACAATTTGATCTCCCCTCGTGAGATGAAGCCAGTACAACCTCCATTCCCAAAAGGATACAACCCACAGGCCACTTGTGAATTCCATGCTGGGGCAATCGGGCACTCTGCCGAAAATTGTTATCTTTTGAAACATTTGGTTCAGGGTCTTATTGATTCAAGGCGATTAACCTTTGAAGAGGGTGGTGAAGGATTTAACCCTCTGAGTTCAGAGCTATCAGGTCAAAATGACAACAGTTGAAGATGATCAAAATGTTGAAGGCAGCATCATCTTTCCCATGCTGTTCATAGTATGTATGAGTGACTGTTGATTTTTTTTTTATGTAGTTTTTCAGTTCAAAGCATTTATCTGTGATGCAATCCTCTGGCTCTGCCCAAGGCCTTAGGATATTTCAATAAGGGCACATGTTCCTTTTCAATATTGTCATCAATAAAAAGTTACTTTCCTCACTAAAACCTTTGAGTCCTCCATGCTGGGGCAGTTCTGTGATCACTAAGTTTCCTCGTCAATATCATATTCCTTGAGTGCAAGTCTTTCAAAAGATAAAAATAAACAAGAAAATAAGCTCGCTAGGTTGAAAACCCGCAAAGGGCGGCCTAGGAAAAAAAAAAGAGCGCCCGGTGGATTGAAAACTCGCAAAGAGCGGTCCAGGCAAAAATCAGGGCATAAAAAAAATGCAAAGAAAAGAGCAAACACATATAGATAGGTGAACTGTTGTTTTACAAAAAAAATAAATGAATAAGCAATCGGGATCTGAAATAAAGTTTGGCCATCTCCTCAAAAATACCAAAATCCCAGAAGGTCCCTTTCCTACCCACCTTAAGCCAAGAAAAACCAAAATACAAAAATCACCCTAGACAAGGATCACCTCAAATATCAAAAAAGCAGTGCATCACTTTTTACCAGCTCACCCGAGTCAAAGAAAAAAAAAAGGAAAGAAAATCAAAAAAGGGATTCAAAAATGAAAATCCCAAAACAAAAAAAATACAAAAGAAATGTAAGTGGTGAGCTGGTACATATTGCTACCAAACACAAGAGACCTTTGTCTCAATAAACCATCAAACACTTCATCATTCTCATACACCCCTCCTTCCATAAACCGCAAACACTTCCCTTTGACCTTGGCATCCCGCCTTCCACAGACCCTTAGCCAGGAATAAAACTTCCAAACACCTCATCAAGCCAATTAACCATCATAAATCATCGATTGTCAGCCAATGCCGAACAAAAATCATCCCACCATTAGCCCCAAACACTTCGATAAACCCAATCATCCATTCACAACAAAACACCATAATCCCGAAAAGTCCATGACCGGTTGCTTTCGTTTTCTCATTTTTTAAATCTAGAGACAACTAAGTTTATCTGTCTACAATGTGGTTGCTCAAAAAGAAAAACAAACGATCAGAAAAAAAAGAAAGCTGATCAAAAAAAAAAAAAAAAAAAAAAAAAAAAAAAAACCCTCAGGAAAAAGAAATGAGGGAGCAAAAACAAACAGTCAGAAAAAAGGAAGCTGACGGAAAAAGAAAGACTTGCACTTCAAACGCATTCAAGCTGCATTGAAACAATGTTTAGTGATCACCAAGTGAGGCTTCTTTCACACCAAAGGTCAAGACATTAGTAGAGAACCAATGATTTGCACTGAGAACACCACTCGGATCTAAAAGTTGGGGCATTCTCTTCACCACTCACCCACCCTGGTCTTGGGAAAGCCTGTTCAGTGTCCATCCCATGTTCACTCCAGTTTGTCAATATCACCAAACAGGGGCAAGCCTTTCATTCATAGTCACCAAGCCTAGATTGGGGCAGTCCGGCAAAAGCCATTGCCTTTCACCCCTTCACCTGCCATGTCTCAAACACCTGTCTGACATTTGCACTCTTTTGTATACTTACTAGACAATGCTTCAAAGAGAGAGAATACAAGTTGAGTCATCATGGAAAGGAGGAGAAAGAATAAATGAGCTGGTTGATAAATAAAAAGCTTGAGAGCACCGGGTTTTGAATTTAACTCAAATGTTTCGAAAGAATAATCAAAATTTACCTTCACTTTTTGCATCCAAAGGCTCGCATCTTATCATCACGAAATGTTCACAAAAATGTTATTTTCGCCTCATGCATCTGGGTATCTCATTTTTCCCGTAACAACAAGGCATCGCATTCGCACTGGCATCTCATAGTAGAAGCAATAAAGGAAAAGCAAAAATCCTTTCATGTCATTGCATTTGCATCATATTTTAGAAAAGGAATAAAAAACAAAAGTTTCCCATTTCATTCATCATTCAAGTTAAGAAATGAACAACAAGAGCATTCCATTCAATAAATCACTACATACATTTGCATACCAAGACAATCCACCATTGCATAAATCACTTGCATGACCTGCACCATTCAAATGCATTGTTAAGTGAATACAGATAAGCACCAAATGTTAGTCCTCATGCTTGCTACCAAAAAAAAAAAAAAAAAAAAAAAAAGAACCAGAAAGCTTGGACCCGCTGGTCCCCAGAATTCAACTTTCCAAAGAATTTTCTGAACCATTTGCTTTGGACCTGTTAGCCCCCAGATTATAGAGCTTATGTGCTCGCCCTATACTTATAGAGCTTATATGCTCGCCCTATACTTGTAGAGTTTATGTGCTCGCCCTATACTTATAGAGCTTATGTGCTCGTCCTATACTTATAGAGCTCGTATGCTCGCCCAGAATCTGCTCCTCCTCATAGAGAGAAAAAGAGGAAGAGCAAAGAAGAGAAAGTTTTCCTTTGCATGTCATTCCATTAAAATACAGGAGCATTCCATGTCATCATTACACCAGAATCATAGCATTGCATGCATTTGCATAGCACGCCCTTGCATAACATGCCCCCGCGTAACATGCGTCCACACTCCATGCACCATTCCTCGCATCAGCCGACATATGCAGGTACCTCAATCCAGTACAGCAGCATAAGCCATTTCAATCAATCAATCAACAGGATTCGTGAATCCCTTCAGGACCCAAGCGTCCCTTCAAAAGCAGAGTTCACCTCGTATTCGAGCTGCGAGCAGATCCTTCAGACCCCCAGCGGTCCTTCAGAGCCCAGGCGCTCCTTCAGACCAACAATGGTCCTTCAATCCAGATCGCATGTCGCGTTAAATCGAGCAACCGACGGATCATCCGGCCCCAGGCCCTTCAGACAAGCTGTGTCCGCCTAAAAAGCACAGTGCACGTCCTTCGTGGTTATATCAGCTCCGGACCTGATTAACCCTAATGGCCGCTCGAAAAAGGCCACCCCCAGACCGTATTACTAGTATCATAAGCTAGTTGCGCTCCTTCAGACCCATCGGTCCCTCAGGCTTAGGCATGCCCTTCAGACCCCGACGGTCCCTCAGTCGAACTCAGGACGATGCGCCAAGCATTGATTTTGAGCTAGACCTTCAGAGCCCCAGTGCTCCTTCAGAGCCCCAGTGCTCCTCCAGATCCCCAGCGATCCCCCAGAGCCCCGGTGCTCCCTATTTACTTTCTGTCTAAATCGACCCAGTTTTCATAGATTTTTCAAAAAAAAAAAAAAAAAAAAAAAAAAAACCAAAGTACCTCAGTCTGGCCAAAATTAGCGTCTTTCTATCTTTATTTCTATTTTTCTCGAGAAATTCGGAATCCCTCCGATTTCCTAGCAAAATATAAATAAAGAGGGGCAGCTGTAATACCCTAATTTTGTCCTATCCAAAATAAAAGAGAAATTTTATTTATTTTAATAAAAATAATTATTTTTTTTTCATGCCATGTTTTATTTTATTTTAGTTTGCTACAAGTTTTAATTTTTGAAAAAAATAATAATTAGAAGTGAAGAAATAAAAATAAGCCAAGAAGGAAGTGGGGGGGGTCTATTAATAATAAGGTGCTGTCATGGAAGCCCAACCCAGCAAAATAGCTAGCCCAATTCGCCTAGCCCACTCCTCCACCAAGCCCAATCCAACTCCTCCACCAAACCCAACCCATATCCTAACCCTAACCCATATCCAACCCATAACCCAACACCCAACTCCATCCAACCCACTCCAACTAAACCCTAATTCGCATACCCCCCCTTTTAACCCTAAAATGTGTCTACATTCACTCTCCCCCCTAGCCTTAAAAATCATCCACATTCATCCCTAGAAATCCGCCCCCCACTCTCCTTGATTCCCTCCTTGAAACTCTCAATCCCACTTCCACACACAACCCCACTTCCCCATTTTTTTTTTTTTTCCTTCCCCATACAATTTTCCCACACTTCCCTCACATCACACTCTCACACACAAACCCCTCTTTCTCTCTCTCAAAACCTACGGCTCCCTCCTCTCCCCTCATCTCACATGTCTCTTTTTTTTTTTTTTTTTTCCCCTTCAACAACTACCCCCAAACCTCCATCATATCAAAAAAGATCATCATCACTATCCAAGAGTGGTTGAAGTGGAGCAATGAAGAGAAGCAAGGGCAACTTTTTTTGTATAAATAGGGTCACAAATTCGAAGAGGGGGGGGACTCTTAGGAAGAAAGGGGGAAAATCTTCTAAAAAACTAGGGTTTCAAAGAAAGAAAGAATTTTTTTTAGAGTTTCTTTTAGAAAATTTTCTTCCCCTTCTTTTCTTCCTTCTTAGATTTTTTTTAGTTTAAAATTTTGTTGTATTAAGAGATCCGAAGAAGAAAGCTTGGATTTGTTCAAGGTACAAAAATGTAATAATTTGTAGTATTGTTGTTTTTTTTTGTAATTTTTAGTTATTGTAATTTTTGTTCATATTATCATTGCCATTGTATTTTATTTATTGTTGTTCACGTTTTTTTTCGTTTTTTTTAAAAAAAAAAAATATTAGTTACTGTTTTTATTTTTGTTGTTGTCATGTTTTTATATTAGTTGCTGTTTTTTTTATAAATATTAGTTATTTGACTTTTTTATAAATATTAGTTACTGTTTTTATAAATATTGGTTGTTTTTTTTTCTCTTCCTTGAACATATTATTGTTTTTTTAGTTTAGTTGCTGTTTTTATAGATATATATATATGTTGTTATTATTGATGTTTTTTATGTTACAATTTTCGGATTAAAGAAAAAAAGTGAAAAAAAATGTTGTGCTTTTTAATAAATAATTACTAATTTTCGGATTAAAAGAAAGTGAAAAAAATGTTATGCTTTTTTTTAAAATAAATTACAATTTTCGGATTAAAAAGTGATAAAAAAAAGATGTGTTGTTTTTTTTTTAACAATTTACTATTTTTCGGATTAAAAAAAAGTGATAAAAAAAATGAGTTCCTTTTTTATTTTCGGATTTAAATAAAGCCTTTTTTTTTTTCAAATACTAAAAAATATTTTAAAAAAATAAATGGTTACTAGTGTCACTACTCTTTTCTAAAAAAATAATATAATAACAAAAATCTTTTTTCAACAAAAAAAGTAAAAAGGCCCCCCTTTTTATTAAATAATAACTATGACAACAAAAAAAAAACAACAAAAGAATTATTTTTCTCCATAATCCGCTTTCAAAATACCACTTTTTAGGCTAGGTTTGTTTTTTTAAGAGAAAAAAAAAACGCTTCAAGAATCACGCGTTCTAGGGTAGAATAGTAAAAAAGGGTAATAAACCAATCAATCGTTTTAGCGTCAAAACGCTATTTGCACCCGCGGCAACCTTTTTTAAAAAAAGGCACCAAAACGCTATTTGCACCCCGCGTTCTCTTAAAACAGCAAACCCATCCATTTTTTTTTACTACAAGCCCATCTTTTCAAACACAACCTAGTTCACCAAAAAACGATTTGGTCACGCTATTCACACCTCCTTTTTTTAATACAACCCCTTTATTATTTGCACCCCCCCTTTTTATCACATATTCCGTTTTTATTCACCACGTGATACTTCCAAACCGTTTTCCTTTTTTTTTTTCTTTTTAATCGAATTCGCGTAAAAAAAAAATAGGTTGTTACTAGTGGTCACTCTGAGCCTTGCTTGTTTGACCGTTAGGACTAACCTTCCTTTTTTTACAGCGGATTAGTAGCGGGGATCACTCTGAGGTTACTCGTTTGATCATCGCAAACATTCGCCTAAACTTCTTTTTAGTTAATAAAGTACAAACATAATTTCGACTCCTTTTTATCACGCTTCCCGGTAAGCACGTTTTCAAGTGAACAAACGCTCAATCCCAAACCGGTTGTCTATAGCGGTCACTCTGGGCCCGACTCGTTTGAACGCTGTAAACACCTCCTTTTTCAAATAAGCCATTTATGACAACCACTCTGGATTTATCTGTTTGGTCACCATGAACGGCCTCTAGTTTTCCCAAACTTTTCAAAAAAATAAAAAATACCAACACACAAATTTTTTCTAACCAAGAACTACGTAGCTTTGATTTCTCCATCGCACCTGGAGATACGTAGGAGCGGGGGCCCACTCCCGTCGAGCGCAAAAAACTAAAATTTCTATTAAGTCTTCTTTTCCGTTTTTTTTTTGCAAATAACAAAAAAGGGTAAATTAAAGTGTTTTCTTTAAACTAATTTTTCTACACATTAAATTAAAAGGTAACCTTTTTAGGATGTTGCGGGGTGCTAGTACCTTCCCCGCACTTAATCGACCCCCGAACCCAAAAACAAAGGTTTTTTTCAATGTTTTCCTAAAAATAAATATTGATGGCGGCTCCATTGTTCGAAAACAAACGAGGAATCCCTCCTTCGGATCTCTCCGTCGCTACACACCCTATCAAAAGACCTGCGCTCGATGGGCGACAATCGGCCAGCACATTCCCTTAGACTTGTCAGATTAGGCTGCTTCACTATAGGGTAGTTCAGAGTTTGGATTGCTTCACAGTTTGATCCCATATTGCCTTGCTTATGACAAAACTTTCGAACCTCTTACAATTCCCGGTAAACCTAAATGAGATGAATAGCATGCAATGTAAGGATTTTTTGTATTTTTTGTGAAATAATGATGATGAATGATGAATTAAAGAAAGACGTTACATGCGTTAATAAAAGCATATTTTGGTGATTCAAAATTTTGAGAAACATTAACCATGTCACATAAAATATGTAAAGGGCAAAAGAATAAATGGTTTTTATTGTTTGATCTTTTTTGAAAGATAAAAAGTTGTTTTTTTTTTTGATGCAGCGGGTAGGTGAATTGCTTTCGTGTCCTAAACAGGTTATGTCTTACATATAGGTCACAGTCTAGGGTCACTTATGTGATCAATCTCTCAGGTGGCTCTAATCACTTCCTCACAAGGTTTCCAGAGCTAAAATCCCTTTCACGATATGACCCACAACGATAGCGAGCTACCTGGTGTGGGATGCCGCGAAAGAGCATACTCTGGTTGAGATTTTCATGAGAGTCAGACAGATAAATCCAGAATGACTGTCACTAATCATCTCCGCTCGTCCTAAGTTATTTTTCAGACCCGGGTATAGGGCCCCACTCAGAAGTGTGTGAATAAATAGGTGTAGGTGATGTGTGTGATATAAGCAACCTAAACTACCCAAACTGCAAAAGAGCAAACAGATAGCAATATAAAAGTCTTCTACCCTAAGGTTCAATAGAGCAAATCGTGTTACCACTGTATCATCGGTCGCCCAACTCTGGGAAAATTGGAGGCCGTAGCCTCAACTGTACATCTGAAGATGAAGTTTTACAGTAAAAACGACCAAGTTGTGACAGTGATGGCCGACATGGAGGCGGCCATGAGGAGCCATTTCCTCTATCAAGAAATTTGTGACATGGAGGTGACGAATGCTAAACCTCAGAATCTTGGAGAGGGGCATCAGGTCAATGTGGCCGACCTGGATGCTCGATACGACCCTGATAGCGACCCTGAGGACGACGACGACGATTTAGCCCGCGAGCTAAAGAACAGACTCAAGAGGCCTGAGCCCCACGGGGAATTGATCGATGTTCAGTTAATGGACGACCCAACTAAGACAGTTAAGTTGGGGAGCGACCTACCTGAAGAAGTCAAGCAAGAGCTCATCACCTGCCTCAGGGATTACGCAGACCTTTTTGCATGGCAGGCATCAGATATGCCCGGGATCCCAATTGAAATTGCCTGCCACCAACTGTCCGTTGATG
The DNA here is from genome assembly GCA_039519185.1 of Astragalus membranaceus. NCBI lineage: Eukaryota > Viridiplantae > Streptophyta > Magnoliopsida > Fabales > Fabaceae > Astragalus > Astragalus membranaceus. The sequence goes on along the minus strand of CM076854.1, from coordinate 36,684,554 downwards.
AGACAGCAAGGCCGGTCGCACAAAAGAGGCGAACTCAGAGCGAAGAGAAAGCAATGGCGGCCGCCCAGGCAGTTGACGACCTCATCAAGGCCAATTTCATTGAGGAAATTAAGTATACAACATGGCTTTCCAACATCGTGTTGGTAAAGAAGAAAAATGGTAAGTGGCGCATGTGCGTCGATTATACCGACCTGAATAAGGCATGCCCGAAGGACGCCTTTCCACTGCCAAGCATTGACAAACTGGTCGACGGGGCTGCGGGCTATAAACTTCTGTCTTTTCTAGACGCCTATTCAGGATACAATCAGATCACCATGTACCCACCCGATCGGCATAAGACCGCGTTCATGACCGATCGTGGAAATTTCCAGTACAAGGTAATGCCCTTTGGTCTGAAGAACGCCGGAGCGACCTACCAGAGGATGATGAACAAAGTTTTCAGGCGGCAGATCGGTCGAATATCAGAGGTCTACTTGGATGATATGATCATCAAGAGCAAAACCGACCAAGACCACAGTAACGACCTAAGGGAAATCTTTGAGGAAGCAAGGAAGAATTCTTTAAGGTTGAATCCAGAGAAGTGCACCTTCGGAGTAAGGGCGGGAAAGTTCCTGGGCTTCCACTTAACAGTGCGAGGGATTGAAGCGAACCCTGATAAGTGTAGGGCGGTCGCCGACATGAGGCCGCCCACTACGAAAAAAGAGATCCAGCAATTGAATGGCATGGTCGCTGCCCTGTCACGATTTATACCTAAATCAGCGTGCAAATCTCTTCCACTGTTCAAGCTTTTGAAGAAAGAGGTCGAATTTCAATGGACCGATCAATGCCAGCGAGCATTGGACGAGCTGAAGGCGGCACTAACCAACCCTCCCATCATGACCAAGCCGCAACCGGGGGAGACACTTTACTTGTACTTGGCCATAACGGACGAAGCCATGAGCGCCGTTCTGGTCAGGGAATGCGACCTAAAGCAAAACCCGGTCTATTTCATCAGCAAGGTGTTTCAAGGCCCACAAATCAGGTACCAGAAGATCGAGAAACTAGCCTTGGCGTTACTTGTGGCCGCTCGTAGATTACGTCCTTATTTCGTGGCCCATCAGGTTGTGGTAAGGACCGACCAGCCTATTAGGCAAATCCTTCACCGACCTGACCTTGCAGGGCGTATGATCAAGTGGGCTGTGGAACTCAGTGAGTTTGGAATTAAGTTTGCGGCCAGATCGGCCGCTAAGGCACAAGTGTTGGCCGACTTCATCGCTGAGATGACCCCAATACCAGACGATCAGGCCGTCACTACCTGGACTTTGCACGTAGACGGGTCCTCCAACAGCAAAGGAAGTGGGGCCGGCTTGATACTTGAGAACTCAGAAGGACTTACTGTTGAAGTGTCATTAACTTTTGCATTTCACACTTCAAACAATCAGGCCGAGTATGAAGCGTGCATTGCCGGGCTGCAGCTAGCCAAAGAATTCAATGTCGACCGTGTCGAACTTCACTCTGACTCTCTACTGGTAGTATCCCAAATTCAGGACCTATACGACGCAAAGGACGACGTCCTGAAGAATTATTTGGCCAAGGTAAGGGATCTGCTCAGGCAATTCGACCGAGCAGAAGTTAAGCACGTCCCCAGGACAGAGAACGTGAGGGCTGACATCCTATCAAAGCTAGCCAGTACAAAGGCTCCTGGGAATCAAAGAAGTCTAATTCAGGAAACATTAACGCGGCCGAGCGTGTCTACTAAGCCCGCCCAACCGCTAGCCATTCTAGCGGTCGATTCAGATAAAGACTGGATCACTCCGATCCTACAATATATTCTCAGCGGAATAGAACCTTGCGACCAAAAGGCAGCAAAGCTCCTGAGGTTGCGGGCGACCAAATATTCAGTAATTGAAGGAAGACTGTATAGAAGGGGCTTTTCATCCCCATTGCTGAGGTGCCTTACGTCGGTCGAGGCCGGCCATGTACTAAGAGACATACATGAGGGAGATTGTGGTAGCCACCAAGGTGGTCGGTCGATTGCTAAGAAGGCACTCAGGGCCGGATATTATTGGCCGACCATGGATGAAGACGCTAAGTTACTGGTTCAGAAGTGCAAGAAATGCCAAATCCATGCCGACGTGCACATAGCGCCCTCATCAGAACTACACAGCTTGACCCCACCCTGGCCGTTCGCTTGGTGGGGCATGAACCTGCTCGGCCCTTTTCCACCTGCACCAGGTCAGCTGAAATTCCTCATCGTCGCGATCGACTACTTCACCAAGTGGATAGAAGCAGAGCCACTCGCCACCATTACCTCAGCGAAGGTATCCAAATTTTTTGGTCGAAATGTGCTCGCCCGCTTTGGAGTGCCCCAACAACTGGTGACCGACAACGGAACTCAGTTCGCTGACAGAAAATTTAGAGAAATGCTGGCCGACCTTGGCGTGAAACAGCGTTTCACCTCGGTTGAGCACCCACAAACCAATGGCCAGGCAGAAGCGGCCAACAGGGTAGTACTACGCGGGCTGAAAAGAAGGTTAGATGAAGCCAAAGGCAATTGGGCAGAAGAGCTACAGTCGGTCCTTTGGGCCTACAGAACGACCCCCCACTCATCGACCGGGGAGTCACCATTTAGACTGGTCTATGGTACTGACACTGTCATCCCGATTGAGATGGGAGAGCTAAGTTGGAGGACGACCAACCCGCCAACCCCGGTCGCAAATGAGCAAGCAACAAGAGAAGAACTCGACCTGGTTGATGAGCTGCGAACCAAGGCGTCACTTAGGGAGAAACTCATCAAACAGAAGGTCGCTGCAAGATACAACGCCCACGTCCAGAAGAGGGAATTCTCCATTGGGCAGCTAGTCCTCAGAAGGGCCGACGTAGGAAATAAGAACGCTCGCCAGGGAAAGCTAGCCCCCAATTGGGAAGGACCATACCGTGTCATCAGCAAGACTGGAAAGGGAGCGTACGAGCTGGAAACCATGGAAGGGGCGACCATCCCCAGAACATGGAACGCTGACAAATTGAGAAAATATTATGTCTAAGTTGTAAACATCAATTCATCAATAAAGAACAGGCGGTCGCTCTTTTTCCCCACTGGGGTTTTTTACTGAGGACCGACCTTAAAATTTGACTTGTGTACTTTATTTTCATGCAAATTGAATGCACGGTCGCTCACCATGCGAGTAGCAGTCGAGCGACCAGAAGAGTGCCATCGAATGGCCCAAACGAGAGCCGTCGAGCGGCCTAAAAAGAGTGCCATCGAATGGCCCAAACGAGAGCCGCCGAGCGGCCTAAAAAGAGTGCCATCGAATGGCCCAAACGAGAGCCGCCGAGCGGCCTAAAAAGAATGCCATCGAATGGCCCAAACGATATTTTTTGGTCGCGACCGACCATATCAAAAAAGAATCAAGCCAAATATAAAGCAATTAAACGGGCTGGAATTCATGCAAAAATTGTCATTAATTACAAACGAAGACGCCTTGGTCGAAACCAGGGCGCCCATTTAAAAACCACTCGCAGGCGGGGCAAGATTACAATTCAGAAATTCAACAAATGACAAAGTTAAGAGTCGCGGGGGGCCTGATAGATAACTGTCTCTTCTTGAATAACCTTCCCCTTCGACATCTTCACAGGGCGGATGATCTGCTGCTTGGTCGCACGATGCATGCTTTGAACGATCTCGCGATCGACATACAGATCAGGGTAGAGGATCTTGATCTGACCGACCGCATTTTCGAACTGACCCTCCGCAGCTCCCTTCGCCTTGTCAAGAACGTCCTTGTAGCGACCTCTTAAACTGTTCTTTTCCGCCTCCACTGCCTCCAGCTCAGTTTTCAGCTCAGCGACCTGGCTAGACAGCTCTTTATTCTTGGAAGAGAGGCGTTCGACCTCTTTCTCAGCTTCTTCCTTATCAGCGACCGCCTTGTTCAGAGAAGACTCGGCCAGTGTTTGAGCAGAGACAGCAGCCACAAGCTGGCGTTCTGCTTCGACAAGCTTCCTCTCATTGTCAGCGGCCGCTTCGATTGTCGGTTCTAGCTCCTTCATTTTCTTGAGCAGGCCGTCTCGCTCACCCCTCATTTCTGCGAGCAATGACAAGGCAGAATTCAATTTAAAATTTTTATCGACTAGGTCGTCTTCAAGCAATGAATATCTATGGGCGAGGCGCCTACCTTCCAAGCGATCTGATTCTTCATCTCGGTACTTCTTGAACAGAACACCAGCGGCCTTCATTGCCTCGGCCATCACCTCGAAAGGTTCCTCCTTGAAGCGGGCACAGTCTTCATCACCCAACCCAAGCAGGTCGATGTTGGGCCCGTGGCTTTTTCCACTCTTATGCTTCTTCTTCTCGCCCCCATCATCGACCGACCTGTTCCTTTTGGATTTTCCTTGATTTTTGGGTGGGCTGCTCAGGTCGATGGCTTGTGCTGCTGTGCCCGCCCGAGGAGCCTGACGATTAGGCTGAGATCCGGTCGCAGCAGTTTGGGGTGTACCTCCAGATTGAGCCGCAGGTATGAAGCGGGCGGGCGAAGTATCGCCGTCCTCGGCCGCCCATTGCTCCAACAGGTCAAAGTCATTCATGCTGGCCATCTTAACTGCAAAGGCAAAAGCAGATGGTTAGAAACATTTAACAAAACAAAGTGACAGAAAATAAAAGGTGTGAGCGACCACCGACCAAGAGCGGCCTTGACATTCTTCTTGGTACGAGCATCCACAACGTTTTTAACTTTGATGCGACCCTCAGGGACTAGGGACGCAATCCTTCTCAATCTATGGATCGTCCCCCTGTCCAGGTCATCAAGATCAGCGTCCTTGAAAGCATACTGGCCCGGCTTTTTGGAGAAGTGATTAAAACTCCACACCGTAGGAAACAGGGGGGTTCCTTCTTGATCGTTGGTCATTTGGGCGACCACATTTTGGGCCTCGGCCGACTCAGGAACGACCCAAAAGAATTCCTTTTTCCACCCGGTCGTCAACGATTCCAGATATGGCTTGAAGAAGTTGTACGTTGACCGGTTTTTGAATGAGACCGCTTCCTTGCGGGCGCCCTTGGAGCCTTTTTCATAAATATAGCTCATCTCAAACAAATGGAAGAACAGTCGTATGGAGACCGGTCGTTTCAGAACCGCAAGGACATCTTCATACGCCTGCAGGAACGCCCAAGCGTTCGGGTTCAGCTGAGAAGGGGCGACCTGAAGATACCGTAGAACCATGCGTTGGAACCTGGTGAATGGTGGAATTATACCCATGCGTTCGAAAACGATGCGGTACATGGTAAATTTTAACACATCAGTCCAGGCCGCAATATCTTCCCCCTTGGCCATACCTTCTACCCTCCAACCTTCATTCAGCTCGGTCGCAAGAAACTCCAGGTCTTGGCTTCCACGTTGAATCTTGCTGCGCTGACCCCTCAGGTTGAGAGAAACCCAAGACATCTCCTGTGCAGCAGCAACCTCAGGATCTTCTCCATGATTGCCCTGCTGATCTCTGTCGGCCGTCTCGGTTACGTCGGTCGCAGCATGGTCAGCACCTTTGTAGCGACCGAAGAATCTGGAGGAGGGATCCTTCGTTGCTTTTGAACAATGGAGCCGCCATCAATATTTATTTTTAGGAAAACATTGAAAAAAACCTTTGTTTTTGGGTTCGGGGGTCGATTAAGTGCGGGGAAGGTACTAGCACCCCGCAACATCCTAAAAAGGTTACCTTTTAATTTAATGTGTAGAAAAAATTAGTTTAAAGAAAAACATTTTAATTTACCCTTTTTATTATTTGCAAAAAAAAACGGAAAGGAAGACTTAATAAAAATTTTAGTTTTTTTTTGCGCTCGACGGGAGTGGGCCCCCGCTCCTACGTATCTCCGGGTGCGATGGAGAAATCAAAGCTACGTAGTTCTCGGGTAGAAAATATTTGTGTGTTGGTATTTTTTATTTATTGAAAACTTTGCGAAAACGGGAGGCCGTTCATGGTGACCAAGCAGATAAATCCAGAGTGGTCACCACTAACGACTTTATTCGAAAAAGAAAGTATTCACAGCGTCAAACGAGCTAAGCCCAGAGTGACTGTTGTAAATACCCGGTTTGTGATTGAGCGTTTGTTCGTTTGAAAACGTGCTTACCGGGAAGCGTGATAAAAAGGAGTCGAAATTATGTTTATACTTTATTAACTAAAAAAGAAGTTTAGGCGGATGTTCGCGATGATCAAACAAGTGGCCTTAGAGTGATCATGGCGACTAATCCGTTGTGAAAAAAAGAAGGTTAGTCCTAACGGTCAAACAAGCTAAGCTCAGAGTGATCATTAGTAACCACATATTTCTTTTTATGTTAGCAAAATTGTTTGAAAGAAAGAAAAGCGGTTTGGAAACATCATGGTGTAAATAGAAGCGAAAAGTGCGACAAAGGGGGTGTAAGTAGCATTTTGACGCTAAAAAAAATGATTGATGGGTTTATTACTTTTTTACTATTCTACCCTAGAACACGTGATTCTTGAAACGCTTTTTCCTAAAAAACCTAGACTAAACAAGTGGTATTTTGAAAACGGATTATGGAGAAAAATTCTTTTGTTTTTTTTTGTTGTCATAGTTATTATAAAAGGGTACCTTGTTTGTTTTTTATTTGGAAGAATGGTCATTTGTTATTTTTTCTTTAAAAAAAAGGGGGTAGTGACATTAGTAACCATTTCTTTTAAGAAAATATTTTTTTTTTAAAAGGTTTATTCTTAATCCGAAAATAAAAAAAGGGAATACATTTTTTTACTTTTATTTTGTTTATTTTAGTCCGAAAATAAAAAAAAGGAATACATTTTTTTTACTTTTTTTTTGTTTATTTTAATCCGAAAATTAGTACCTAAATAAAAAGGAACACATTTTTTTAATACTTTTTTTTTGTTTATTTTCAATCCGAAAATTAGTAACTATTTTTAAAAAAAAAACAAATTTTTTTTTATCACCATTTTTTAATCCGAAAATTAGTAATTATTTATTAAAAAAAACAACATTTTTCTTTTACACCTTTTTTACTCCGAAAATTAGTAACCATTTTTTTTTAAAAAAACAACATTTTTTTTTACACCTTTTTTACTCCGAAAATTAGTACCTATTTTTTTAAAAAAACAACATTTTGTTTTTATATAACAAAAACAGTAACTAAAATTTATAAAAATAACAACAACAATAATATCTAAAAACGTGAACAATAATAAACAAAGAAAAAGTAGCATAAAAATAAAAATAATAAAAATGAACAATACTCATATGAACAATTACAGTTGCTAAAAAAAAAATAAAAAAAGCAATACTACATAAAACATTACATTTTAGTACCTTAACAACAAGAATCCAGAAATGTTGAAGAAATTTCCTTCTTCGAATTTCTTCAATACAAGTGAACTTTTAAACTAAAAAAAAATTTAGGAAGGAGGAAGAGAAGAGAAACCCTAATTTTTTAGAAGATCTTTCCCCTTTTTTTTTCTTAAAACCGAAACCACCACCCCCTTCTTCGAATTTCTGTGACCCTATTTATACAAAAAAAGTTGCCCTTGCCTCTCTTCATTGTATTCTGACTTGCTCCATGCTTGTACAGTATTTTTTTCTGACTTGAGAAGGATTTGATATGATGGAGGGGTGAAGGTTTGGAGGTAGTTGGTGAAGGGGAATGATGGTTTGTGTGTGAGAGAGAAAAAATCCGTGAGTGTGTGTGAGAAGAGGAATGGGGCGTGAAAGGAGGAGAGCCATGTGAGGGGGGTGAGTGTGTGAGTGTGGGTGTGTAGGAGAGGGATTGGAGAAGTGATGAGTGAATGTGAGAGAAAAAAAAAAGAAAGGGAAAGAGTGAGGAGAAGAGAGAGTGCCGTGAGTGTGAGAGAGGAAAGAGAAAGGGAAAGAGTGAGGAGAAGAGAGAGGGATGAGAGGTTGAGTGTGAGTGGGAGAAAGAGAAGTGATGTGTGAGAGAGAGAGAGATGGGGTCGAATGGGGGAGAGGGAAGGAGAGAGGGAGGAGGCGTGGAGTGGGGAGAGGAGAGAGAGGTTGAGTGTATTGGGAAGGGAAAAATGGGGAAGTGGGAAGTGTGGGGAAGTGGAATTGAGAGAAAAGAGGAGAGGTGGGGTCGAATTTCAAGGGAGAGAGAGAGGGGTATGGCCGAATTTTAGGAGGGGTTTTGGGGGATGAATGTGGATGGATTTTTGGGTTAAGGGGGGATTGAATGTGGATGGCTTTTAGGGTAAGGGGGAAGTCGAATTAGGGTTAGGAGGAGGGGAATTAGGGTTTTGTGATGAGTTGGGTTATGGGTTGTGGGTTGTGGGTTTTTTTTTGTTGGGTTGGGTCATGCGAATTGGGCTAGCCATTTTTGCTGGGTTGGGTTCCCATGACAGCACCTTACTATTTTTAATAGACCCCCACTTCCTTCTTTGCTTATTTTTATTTCTTCACTTCTAAATAAAGTATTTATTTTTTTTTGTGTTAAAAAACTTGTGACAAATAAAATAATGACTAAAATAAAATAATTATTTTTATCAAAAGTAAATAAAAATTTCTCATTTTGGTTAGGACAAAATTAGGGTATTACAACCTTCCTCACAGGCAACCCGTGCGTTGCTCTCTGCAATATCAGCAACCACAACCTCGGAGTACGGGACCCCACTTCTGTCCGGCCGCGTCCCGGATCTGCTAGATGAAGTCGAGTTCTGGGTCGAAGGCCCAGAGGAAGAAGATTCGTCACTATAAGAAGACGACCGGGCAGGCGCAGGACTCTGTTCCACTGGTCGTGTCATATTTTGCGCAAGGGAAACGGCCGGGACTCCAAATATACGGCGGGTTTGTTTAGTCCGCGCCAGAATGAACCTGTGGAGGGGAATAACAGTCAGGGTCTTACTCGCACGTGGGAAGGGGCGACGTGGTCGTCCCTAGACCTGACACCCCCTCCATCAGGTGGAACATAAAAACTCAAACAAAGTAAGAGCGGTCGCAGTTACCTGGAATTGGAGCAAGGTGATTACGAGCGAGCTTTAGCGAGAACGAGCGAGCTTCGACGGTAGCGAGCGAGCGTTGGCAGAAGCAAGCGAGCTTGATGCGAGCGATCAGCGAGAGCAGCGGAGAATTCGGAGAAAAGTGTAAATGATGTGCCCTATGAACCCTTTATATAATGGGCCAACCATCACCATGGGCCGGAAGTGAAGAGGCGCGACTCTTCATGTACCATCATTGCTTAAACTCCTCGAGTCTCTAAACGTCACCTCATTAAAGCAGCTGTCGCCTCAGCACTCATGACGATTGATTGTCAGGCATCACCCCCGAGACGGCATCTGGCCCCGTGTGACCAGGCCGCGTGGCAGCGACCACTCAATCAACCGATCGACCAGACTACGTTCGACACCATGCCGCGTGGCAGCGACCACGCAATCGGCAAATTAGCGATCGACCAGTCGTGGTTCCAGAACGGTCGTTTGTGACCACGCTGGGGGGCAAGGAATCAAGCCTCAACCCGCCCCCAGGCGACCTAGGCTTGGGGGGCAACTGTTCTGGAGTGGGCTCGAAGGCCAACTCGTCCAAAAGGCCCATCGCAGCCCACTATCTAGCTTGCTCCGCAAGATGCGGCCGGCCCCGCAAAAGCCGGAACGGCTAGAACGCCAACGTTATATATACCACACCAGCATGTGGCTTCAGGTATGTTTTACTCACCTTGTGACCCTGCCCGTTGAAGCACCTCTGACTTGAGCGTTGGAGTGCCTTTGCAGGTACCACCCGCGTGCGGCTTACAACTCGGTCCCTCATCACAGCGACCGATCAACGTCATCAACAACAGCAACCCATCGTATTGATCAGGTACGATCAGTTATTTACCCACTGATACATGTCACATTTAGCAATAGTTGATACTAAATTGTGTTTGAATAGTGTTTTTGTTGTCTGAAAACAAATATTTAATATCAGTTATTGAAGAACAAGATGTTAAATGTCTCTAAAACGAGCATTTAACATCGGATATCTAAACACCCGTTGTTAATGTCCCAAAAGAAGGTCATCTAGCATCGATTATTTAAATAACCGATGTTAAATAACCTTCTTTTGGGACATTTGACATCAGGTGTATAAACGCCCGATGTTAAATGTCTAGTCCATTTCACTAATTTATAAGAACCTGTAATACAGATATTTCCAAACAACAACGCATAATAATTTCATAAAAATATTTTAAATTCCAATGAAATTAATATCTTACAATCACTACTAAAAAAACGGAAATTAGTGACGGCTAAAACCTATCGCTAAACAAAAAAAAATCTGTCACTAATTAGCGACGGAATTTGCGACGACCCATGACTCGTAACCAATTTCACGTCACTAAATATTTAGCGAGGGATTTTAAAATCCGTCGCTAATTGAGAGGGAAAAATCTGTCGCTAACAGAGAGGGAATTTATTTGTCGCTAATAGAGAGAGAAGTTTTCCGCCGCTAATAGAGAGGGTACAATCCGTCACTAACTACGAGAAACCTTTTTTTTACTCATTTTAAGTGAGGGATTTTTAGTGAAAGATTTTTGTTTTCAATTTAACAAAGCATTATATGTAATAAAAAAGGTGTGACAGCCGCTACCCCTTTTGGAAAACGTGACGTAAATAAAAGAATTAATAAAAAAATACATTTTTATAAAAAAAAATTAAATCAAACGAAATAACAACTATCAGCACCAAATGTGAATCAAGTAAATAACAAAAGTAAAGTAAAAACCCAAGGAACCCTTGTGTCACATGTCTCAGAGCTTTTACCACTTATTACAACTTTTGAAGAACAAACGGTAATGGAGACAACAAACATAACACGCATTCAAAAACAATCAACGGTAATGTCCAGTCCTAGGACTACAACATCAACGCAATCCTAACACCACTACTCCAACGTCATGCTCAAACTGTCACTACTCTGGCAATACATCTGGATCCATCTAACTCTGGGTAAGCGGAAGCAAGTGCCCAAACATCTCAGACAATAGATAGAGTCTAGTCAGGGTACCCCAGTGTCATTTAGGACCCCCCACTTGGCCTACCCGCAAGGCCGAGTCGTGGTCGTCTCTATTACTACTCCCATAATTGTTTGCTTACCACCCCACCTATCATCATCACCATCCTTTGAAGTATTGCTCGCCCATACTGCGACGAGTCTTTACCCATACTGCAGCGTGTCCTTGCCCATACTGCAACAAGGCTACTTAAATATCATTCTTCATTAGCTTCCCTAATTAGAACTCCTAAGTCTGAGGGTATCATGAACAACTAGGGGATCATTCGTCCTATAATCATCATCTTGGGTATCACCATACAACTAGGGGATCACTTGTCCTATATCCATCATCTTTAGTCATAACTATTACCCAAGTCCCCCGTTAATCCTATATAATAACGTCAACCTTATATCTATATATCGTCTTGGTTCAATGCTTTTAATCCCAGTTTCCCCATTACTTCGGCATTTTCTAAGGCTTCTATGACTTTTATTGTCTCAATCATCATTCATGGTCAATGTTACCAGAAACTAGCTTAGGAAGAGTCAAGCATCATCCAACTCACCCCTACAATAGTCCTAATCCATTAACAGCTTAAACTTATTCAACTAATAGGCTTAAATGGTCTCTTAGGTAATTTTACTAGTTCTAATCCATTCACAACTTAGTCTTAATCAGTTAAGAGGTTCTAAATTGTATCTTAGATACTTCCCATTGCCCTAATCAACTAAATACATCAATTTAATTGATTTCCATCCTCGTTTATGCCTATAAATCATTATAAGTCATTCTTAATCTAAATTTAACCATTAAAATGCTTAGGGACCTTTTGTTCTACATTCTAACCTTGCTCATTAACTTAGAGGCAAACTAAAACATGAGTTCATCTTTAATTTCGAACCTGTGAGCTAGCTAACTATATAATTTCAACATCAACTGTATCAAATCCAATAAGGTCAACTACTCTAGGGTTCATCAATCGTAACTACCCAATTATAACAAATAGGTGAGCCTTTAGGCTTTAACAACTCATCAACAACAATCATAAACAATAGCAGGTAGGCATAAAAGACATGAATAATCACACAAAGCATTCTTTATAATAGGGTCCTTGCTCCTACAAGGACATAACCAATTATTAATAAAGCATTTAGAATTCATTGCTCATACAATGTTTTACATATAAACTATGTTGTCAGTGTAAGAAAGGGATCACGGGACATCCCAGCTATGTAAATTGCATCCTAAACTACCATGTTCCCTAGTTATCATCCCCCCTCTTCTTACATCAAATCCAAGCGATCACAAAAGGATGTGTGAAGCGAAAACATAAACTCCTGTCCTCCAAAAAGTAATTAATTCCTCTTATATTATTCCCCTGAAGATCCCGGAAGTCACAAATAACAAAAGGACAGAGGTACTATATTAAATATTCGGGAGTCGGTTATGCGTGGGGAATGTATCAGCACCCCATGACATCCTTCCTAAGGAAGGTTACCTGCTAATTAGTTGTATAAAAGAATGTTAATTTGGAAAATATTTATTTTACCCTTTTATTATGAATTTAAAAGAAAAAAAGACTTAATAAAAATATTTATTTTTTTGTGTTTGACGGGAGTGGGCCCCTGCTCCTACATATCTCCAAGTACGATGGAAAAATCAAAGCTAGGTAGTTCTTGGGTAGAAAATGTATGATTGTTTGTGTTTTTTAATTTAGGGATTTTAGGACTCTTAAACCGTACGGTTGATTTATCCTAAAACGATGAGTAACCCGGTCATACGACCGACTTAATCCCCTATTTTTGAAAATAGGATTTTTGTGTTCTTCAAAAGAAAATGGTTTGTGTATGGAGTGATTTGATTTTATTTGAATAGGGATTTTAGGACTTTTGAGCCGTACGGTTCAATTATCCTAAAATGATGACTAATCCCGATTGTACAATTGACTTAGTTCTCTATTTTTGAAAAATTGATTTTTGAAAATGAAAGGAAAAAAGAGATTTGTATGTTTGTATTTTTTGATTTGACATTATTTATTTTTAATAGGTATTTTAGGACTCTTGAGTCGTACGGCTCATTCATCTTAAAAAGATGACTAGCCTCGTTGTAAAAGTTGTTTAAAAAGGAAATTTATTTTATCAAAAATGTTTTTTTAAGAAAGAATGGGAAAAACAAAATGGGTGGCAGAATAAAAAAGGGGCGCAACCCAGTCTGAAATAAAGGCCCATAATTAGGAGGTCCTGTATTATTAGAAACATGAGGGTGCAAATGTAAATCTGGTGTTTAAGAATCAGGGGGTTGTATTGTTGAAATATGGATGGCGCATATAATGATAATCAACTAATAAAATAACATAAAAAGGTTACTTGAATAAAAAATTAAAAGGAAATAGAGAAGCAAGAGGGTAGCAGGTTCGAGACTCGAGAGTATCAAAAAGAAAACAAATTTTTTATTACATCAAAAAGAAAAGGAGTGAGTGAAATTAATATATTATTATTAATGTATAAAACATTAAAAAAAAGAAGATAAAAGGCAATAGAAAGAGAGAAGGAGTGAGTATTTACGTTAAAATTGGGATTGAAATCCCTAAAAGTCTACAACCACGTTGCTGCTGCTAACAGCAGCGTGAAACAGCGAATGCTTCCACAAAGGGAGAGGGATGGAGAGCGGCAGCCGTAGGGAGAGAAAAAGGGGGAGATCGGAGGAGGTGGTACGGCGTCGATGTGCAAGACGCTGGTGGTGTGAGCGGTGAAGGTGCAGTGAGGCTCTAGTGGTGACGGCGGTGATGCGGAGGTTTGCGATGGCTACGGTGGTGTGAGGTGAGGACTCTCCTCTCTCATATCTACCCACTGTTTTTGTTCTCTAGATCTCTCTCCATTGTTGTAATCTTTCTATGTTTTCCTTCCATGTTTTTTCAGGTTCCTCTATTTTCTATTCAGTTCCCCTTCTCCCTTTTTTTAAAATTCTCTCTTTTCCTTCTCCAAATCTCTATCTCATTTTTCCCATTTTACTTCTCAGAATCATTTCCCCCTCCTTCTTGTGTGTGCTTCTATTTATAGGGGTTTTGATAAGGATAGGGATGGCAAAACGGGCCGGCCCGCCCTGCCCCACCCCCGCCTTGCCTTCAGCCCGTTAAAATAGGGGCGGGTTGGCCCGCCAACTAACCGCGAGTTCAACATACTAGCCCGCCCCGCCAGCTGGCGGGCTGGCGGGCTTACCCGCCTAGTTTTTTTTTGCAATTTTTTTGAACAAAATTTTTACCTATTTTTAACGTTTCAATTTCAATTAGATTTTTCACCCGCTTTTTAAAACAGTTTTTTTTATAAAGTTTAATGGCTGCATTTCAAATGACCAAATGGGAGCCTTAATTAATTAGTTGCTTTTAACATTTAATATTTGAACTTTTCATTGAAATATGTACATTACTACTCCTTGATTATTAGTGTACATATGCTACTGCATATATATGATTTTTATAAATCCAAGTTTGTCTTATTCCTCTCCCTCCCTATTGTCCCCAGTATCATGTTCTCCCCCTCTGCTACAAATAATATATTTTCTATCCAATTTAACTTTTCTGATGTTCTTACGTGTCGAAGAAGTATGTAGAAATTAAGTTCTTTTATTCTTCCTATCCCATTACAGACATACTATTATTTTTGATACATACTATACACACATTACACATATACAGAGAAGTGATCGGTTCAATAACTTTCAGAGTAGTAGTATATTCAAAAATATATATCATTTGTAGTAGCGCTTCAAATGCCAATATATCTCAACATCATACAGTAACAGTATTTCTAACTTTTTTTTTTTTTTAAAAAAATGGGTTTGCTAGCCAACCCTCCCCGTTTTTGTCTTTATCCCGCGGTTTTCTCCTTTTGGCGGGGCAGGCTCAGCGGGTCAGCATGCGCAATATTCCAGCCCAACCAGCCTTTTTTTTTGGCGGGTTGGCCGGGCGGCCCGACGGGCCAAACCCGTTTTGCCATTCTTATGGACCTTGTATGTTATATCATGTGATGTATACAGGCTGGATGGTGTAGTTGTGCGAGTAGCTTGCGGCATTGCATAGTAGGTACAGAGAGAGGTGGTGTGTAGAAAGGTACACGTCTGGAAGTGGCTTGATGTGTGGAGATAGTAAAGATAATAAGATTGTGTTTGCTAAAAACGGAACAATCAGTATATGTGTATAAAGGAGCCTCTGTCCCTAACTTATGTTCTCTTTGGCTAAATTATAGTTTTAGTCTTTCTATTTTTGCAAATCTGGATATTTGGTCCCCCTATTTTAAAATTCAGATATTTAGTCACCCTATTTTAAAAATCAGTTATGTGTGTACACGTGTTATTGAGATAGATGGAATTGTCACATATTCTCTTGCTTTATAACTTGTTCTGCATTTGATTTGTTAGATAGTTCCAAAAAGAAACTGATCAGTAGTTGTGTTTAGTAATAACAGTATGTACATATGTACATATTACATATCATGCAAGTCTATGAATTAGCTTCTGATCAGTCTTTGATTTTATGCAAAATTACATAGATCATGAATGCTTCTTGACTTTTTTGCTAGTGATGTAGTTATGGCATCATATCAGGATTATTTAATATATATCAGCTGCTGGCATGAAATGAAACATTCCATTAGTTTTATATGCCTTCTTAATAGAGAGATTGTTCAGGTGTGATTCTGAATTCATTTCCTTGCATTGAATTGATTACAAGGCATATACATGTATTTATGGATTGCTACATGGACTAACCTGCTAACTGCTACATGTTTTGTGCTAGAGATTTCATATCCTCTGTTACCTGCTAGCTGCAAATACATCAAGAATGTGTTAGAATTGGTTGAATGTGTGAATTTAACTATTAGTAATGCCTTGAATGTGTGAATTTAACTTCTGGAAATGCCTTGAATGTGTGAATTCTTTATATTTTACTATCTGGGTATGTTAATTTGCTAAAAGGAAACCTTTTTTGCTTGTGTTAGTCAAACAGAAAGTGATTGACCCTTTCAGGAAAGAAGCCAATATTATGGCTCACCTATGAGGGAAGGAAGCATTATGTTGTGCTGGATTTGTAGTACCAAGCAGCATTCTACAATTTTTTTTCTGGGAGTTGTTTAATTGCATCATCGAGAGGGGGAACTAGACCAAGAGAGGGGGAACTAGTACCAAGCAGCATTCTACAATTTGCTTTTGGGCATTTGAGTTGATGCCTAAAACAACCATTTGTCTCTCAAGCAATGATGCAATGTATAGAAATGATGCAGCAGAGTTAGCACGTCAGCGCTTTTAAATAGTCATCATAATACTAATTGACCTTATTTGTTACTTGTTTTGATGCAGCTTGTCGGTTTTATTCGTGAAGAAAACAACTTCATTACAATCAAGATAGAATTACTTATTTGTATATCTGCGTCAATTTTAGATTTTGGTGTTATGTTCAACTCGCCTGATCTTTGTAATAGAAACTTTTATTTGTTATCTATTTGTGTGCTAAAAATAATTGAAATATTCAATACTTATTTTGTTATCAAGTGTATGTGTTAAAGAATGATTTTGTTTTAATTTTTTTAGGTATTGAATAACACGATTTAAATTTAGTAGCACTTAAAAATTAAATTTAGAAGAATAATTTAATAGTAGCACTAAAAATTAAATTTAGAAGGCCAATTTAATAGATAAATTGAATTTATGGTTAAAATATGTAGATTTAGAGGGCTAATTTAATAAATAACTATTATAGTCTATTCTAGTAAAAAAACGACTTGCCTACACAAACAGATTTTAGAACAATAAAAATAATATTTAATACTATTTAGAAGAATAAAATAATATTTTTTTAAGATAAAGAATAAAAATAATATTTATCATGTATAATTATTATAAAAGGAATTTTTCATAAACAATTCCCCACGTAATACTGGCAAAAAACAATTCCCCAGGTAAACAAATAAAAGTCAACAGGAAAAAAAGAGTAAAAAGGAATCCCGGTAAACAAAAAAAAGTGAACTGAAAAAGATAGTAAAAAGGATTCCCGTTAGAATCAATGTATTTAAATAGTAAATGGTAAAAAAAGTCAATTTAAAATTAAGACCTCCATCTCCCTTTTTTTCACAAATTGTAACATCCAAACAAGGGGAGGGTCCTCCCCTCCCCTCCCCTCCTAAGCCTTCCCCTCCCCTCCTTAGGGTGTGTTTGGGAGTTTGGAGGGGAGGGGAGGGGAGGGGAGGGGAGGGGTTGGGACTAATAGTTAGGGTGTGTTTGGGAGTTTGGAGGGGAGGGGAAGGGAGGGGTTGAGACTAATAGTGTAAATTCTTTAGTGATTGGGGGAAAATTATCCCCCTAAACCCCCCAAACCCCTCTCTTAGTTTATTTTTGGAGCCCCTCCAAACTTCCCCTAAATATGGAGGGTTTTGGAGGGGCTACAAAAATAAACTAGGAGAGGGGTTTGAGGGGGTTTAAGGGGATAATTTTTCTTCTAATCACTAAAAAATTTACACTATTAGTCCCAACCCCTCCCCTCCCCTCCAAACTCCCAAACACACCCTAAATTTTTTAGTGATGAGAAGAAAAATTATCCCCTTAAACCCCCCCAAACCCCTCTCCTAGTTTGTTTTTGGAGCCCCTCCAAAACCCTTCATATTTGGGGGAGTTTGGAGAGGCTTCAAAAATAAACTAAGAGAGGGGTTTGGGGGGTTTAGGAGGATAATTTTTCCCCCAATCACTAAAGAATTTACACTATTAGTCTCAACCCCTCCCTTCTCCTCCCCTCCAAACTCCCAAACACACCCTTAGAGATTTTAGTCCAAAATGGGGTTTCTCAATTTTTTTTCTAATGTGTCTTCATGTCCAAAAAAAAACTTATGTGACACCCATTAAATGACATGGCAGCTGACACGGCTTGCATGTGTGTGCCACATCATTTAATGGTCCACCTATACATTCCATATTAGAAAACTATTATTAAACTATTTTTTATTAAATTATTAAAACTTAAAATAAATAATAAATTACTAAAATTAAAATCAAATATCAGAATGTTGGGAATCCGTAGAAAACAACATTCACGATTTCCTCCGTGCGAGAACATCATCATCCAAAACCCAGATTGCAAATAATAAATAAATTATTAAACCCAGATTTATCCCAGTGAGAACATCATCATCCATAACATTCACGATCTGCAGAAAACATTCACGATCATATCTGCAGAAAAACTAAAATTCCAGAAAAGATTTAAAAGAAATAAAACATTCAACAACCGATTCCAGATTTGTGCAGAAAAAAAAAGATTTTGGTTTCGATTTCATAAAAGAACATCATCCACGTTCAATTTTGTGCAGAAAATGTTCAATTTTGATTTCGATTTCACTCTAATCTCACAGCTAGGCGCTGGGATGAAATCAATGAACAGCTAGGCGCTGAGATTTAGGTGAGGAAGAAAGGACGAAATCGATGAAATTCGTTTGCGTTAGATTCTGTTCTCACCACCTATCACCACCGCACCATCCTCCCAACCTCCTCACCACCACCATCGCACCCCCTGCGTGCGATCTTCTTCGCCCCTCTTTTGTTATCTCTCCCTTGAAATCCCTTGAAATCCCCCGTTTCCTTTCCTCTCTCGTCGGTGCTTGAAGATTAGGGATTTTAAATCCATGAAGTAGAGGGAGATGATGAAATCTGGGTGGAGATGATTTACAAGGAGATGATGAAACGTTTTGATGGTTGAAGATATAAAAACTCAAATGATTAACTGGTTTATCGATTTTAGGTTGGAGATGATGAAACAAGGAGACAATGCAGTCTGGGTTTCTTTTTTTTATTTTAATTTTAGTAATTTATTGTTTATTTTTAAGTTTTAATAATTTAATAATAATTTTCTGACGTGGAATGTATAGATGGACCATTAAATGATGTGGCACACATGTGTGCAAGTTGTGTCAGCTGCCATGTCATTTAATGGGTGTCACGTAAGCTTTTTTTTTTACACGGAGACACATCAGCAAAAAAATTGAGAAACCCCCTTTTGGACTAAAATCTCTAAATTTTTTAAAATAGGGGGACTAAATGTCTGAATTTTAAAATAAGGGGACCAAATATCCGGATTTGTTAAAATAGGGGGACTGAAACTATAATTTAGCCTTTTTTTTATAATTTGTAGTATCCTTTTATTTAATTTTTCTATTTTTCTTTTGTAATTTATTTTTTGTACTTTTGGACCTTGATAATTCAATATTCAATATAAAAGAGTAAATAAAGATAAATCTATCTTGGTTTTTCTCTATTTTCTACTTGTTTTTCTTTTAATTAGCGTAAAATAAGATGTCAAAACAAAATTCAAAGATGCTACTTTTTTCTATTTTTTTAAGAAATTTTGAATTAGTCGGACAAAATTATACAACAGCTGCCCCTCTTTTTTTATATTTTACTAGTAAGAGATATGATAGATTTAACTTGGATATAATAGTTTTAACTTGTGTGCCCTTTTAAATGTTGTGAGCTGAAAGTTTCTCAAGATAAACTTGGATATGAGAACTTAAATGATAATAATAACTCACACAGAATCCAACCTTCTCTAAAAATGAAAGACAAATATAATAAGCACTAATAAGGTATATGGTAGTTTTAACTTGATTTTAGGTCAGAAATAATTTAAGCTTAGTTAAAACTGTGTTGAGAAGGTTGAGTGAACTATCCTTCTCTTGGTTTGAAAAACACCAAGTAGTTTATAGCAAGTGAGCAAATAGTATGGAAAGCAAGTAACTAACACAGTAGAGTTATAGAGGTTCACACAAACTTGGCTACGTCTTCTCCCCACTTCCTTGAGAGTATTTTCACTGTTTTCCAAATAGCTATTACATTTACTTTTGATCAAACATAAAAGACTTTCACAGCACTAGCTTCTGATCACACACAGAAGACTAGTGTTCTCTTACACAGCCACACCTGGCTGTTTTCCACCTCTTAAAAACTCTCTTCCAGTTTCCTAAGAGTCTCCTTTATCAAGTAGTATCGCCACCAACACTCACCTCTCTCTAGGTAGTTTGATGTGATGCTTACAAGATAATGTATACAATATGGGGTTTGGGTTTTGGGATGTTTAGGAGCTTGAAAAAAGTTAGATACACTGAATACAGTGACACTAAATGAGCTAACACACACTCAAGAAATATATCCCAGAAGTTATAACTTGAAGAAGCTTTGAGTGTGGGATGAGAAGGTTGATTGCTTTGAGAAACTTGAGCTTGCGTAGGTTGCAATTAACTCTCATACTTTGAAACTTCAGAATGGAGCCTTTAAATGGCCGTGGAGATTGAATATAGTCATTAGAAACTTGAAGAGAGCCATTTGAAAGAGTCCAACAGTCCTTAGGAGTGGCATGATGGAAGATAGAAAAGTTGACAGCTTTTGAATCTTCTCAAGCATAGCTTTTTAGTTTATCTGAACATCTAAAGAACATTCCAACATATTTATTGCTTGGATTCTTCATTTAATGCAACAGAAGAACATTCATGAGGAGTTAATGTGTTTGTCTTGAGTTGGTTGCATTTTCCAGTAACCTTCTCAAGCTTCATTATTCATACACATTAACCTTCTCAAGTTTGAATTTATACTTCTAAGATGTTGGCGAGGTCAACCTTCGTTTGACTTTTGGTCAAATCTTTTTCGACTTTTGGTCAAACTTTTTGTTGACTTTTGGTCAACCTTCTGTTAATTTGGCCAAAACTTCTGGTGACTTGTTTTAAGCTTCTCATTTTTTAACCTTCTCAAGGCTTTTCTACCTTCGTATTTTACCATTCTTTTTAACCCAAGGTAAAACCATATTTTGCTATGTAGGAAATCTGTTCTGAACACTTTAGCAAACATGTTAGATCACACAACATTAGAAAACCTAAATCTTACTTAGTTTGTATCATCAAAACATAGAAAGAGATTTCTTATTCCAACAATCTTCCCCTTTTTGGTGATGACAAACTTGTAGTAAGTATTGAGTTAGAGAATAACAAAAAAAATTTCCAGCCACCAATAAGTCCTCACAAGTGTATTTAGCTCACCAAATTTCACTCCACTCGTGTTTAGGCTTTTTAGGAAAAATACTCTCCATTACATGGATTTTTTGGGCACACAAGTGTAAAGTAGGGTCACTCAAGTCACTTTATTCTCCCATGATCTCTTAGGAGTGAACCTCAAAAGCCTCTTTCCAACCTTGATGTTGATATTACTATAGATTCTCAAGGATAGTATTGCCAATCACCAAAGAATGCCAAAAAGGAAAGAAACTACTATGACAAACTTAGAAAATTTGAAGACCAAAATCAAAAACAAAAAATTTCAAAAAGCTAAACCAAATATTGAGTATTTAAAGACAAATTTAAACTACAAAAAAGAGACACAAAAGAATGGTAATCATGTACCAAGAAAATGTCAATTAATGAGCAAACTAAGCCTCAAGTGTAAAATGGTCCAACAAAATATTTTGAGAAAAATTTCCAATGATCCAAAAAAATGCGTCCAACCTCAGGGAATTTTTTCAGAATTTTTTTGATTCTCAAGTGATAGGTAGAAACCTTTTTTTAGTATAATATAATACTTTTTTTTGCTATTTTTTTTTGTTTTTTTCTTTTTGCTGGAATATTTTTTCCAATGTCTCAAAAATATTGTAGATTTTGAGACAAACTATCTGGCTTTTGAATCACTTGATTTGGACTTATAATGAGTTCCCTAACAGATTTTGAAGTTCTGAAATAAGGAATTTGGATCAAACAGATTATGGATTTTCCAGAAATTCAAGAACACTATGAATGCTTGATTTCTTGCAATGGTGTTATCTCTGTGAATACTTAACCAAATCAAACAAT
This sequence comes from Astragalus membranaceus, assembly GCA_039519185.1. Classification (NCBI taxonomy): domain Eukaryota; kingdom Viridiplantae; phylum Streptophyta; class Magnoliopsida; order Fabales; family Fabaceae; genus Astragalus; species Astragalus membranaceus. The sequence continues at coordinate 36,662,716 of CM076854.1, read as the reverse complement.
ATTGATGTCCATTTCACTCAAAATTTCATAAGGAATCAGATTATGCAACTTTTAGGACCAAAAAACACTTTTGCAGAAACGTGATTCTGGATATTCGAGGTAGATGACGAATATTCAAAGCTTCAAGGTTCAATTTCCAGATTTTTCATTTCTTCACCAAATCAAGAAAATGAATACTCTATTTCATGAGGAACACGAATCTATCATCAATTTACACAAAAAATGAGAAGAGCTTACTCGAAATGTGACTTTTCAGAGGAAAACGTGTTTTAGGTTGTGACAATGGTATATTGTTCAAAACTTAACCAAAATTCATGAAACCAGTTGCTATAGGTTCGGAATCACTGCAGGAACAAAACGCAAGCAAGAAATTTGAAGGAAAACAATGCAAAATCAGCAACAAAGTTGAAAACAAGGTTGCGAAATTGTTATGGTTTTTGGACTCAAACAGACGCGGATCAAGCTCAGATAAAGTGAAATAAAGTGTATTATGTCACAAATTTCACAAGAAACAAGATGGATACAACAAATTCGAAAGAAACATGGCTAAAAGAAAAAACGAATTAGAAGGCAACATGAAGAAAGATGCGTGAACTGTAACATTACCAAAAACAAAAAGTGTGAAAAAATATTTTTGCCAAAATTCTACTAGCTTTGATACTTACTTGATAAGATCTAGCATGATCTTTTATGATTTGTATCTAGAAATATGGCAACTCAAATGTTTTCTCACAAAAACACATGTTCAATATGAACAAAAACACAACACACTTGAAACAACACTTACTTGAAAGGAAGAAAATACAAATATGGAGGAGATAGAAATGGAAGTGGAGAAGGAAGTCCACCACTCATCCTTGGGAAGATGATAAGGAAAACACTATCATTGAGCTCTCCTAGCCTCAAGGTTGTGTGCTCAAGGTTCTCATCTCAAGAAACCTTGGAGAATCCATGATGAACCTTCACAAACATTAGCAACTAGTCTCTCACCACTCTCTTAGGTATTAGGACACTCTCTTGCTCAAAATGTCATAGTGAATTTCATTCATCAAAGTTGTAACCTATTACATGGAAAGAAAAAGTATATATAGGTTGGAATCTTGGATCCTAAGCCCAACACTCTCAAGTCCACTAAGGAAACAAATAAGGCCCACGACCTAAACTAATTGGCCAACAAGGCTCAAAAACAAATTCAATATAATTTGAAATTAAATCCTAAATTTATTGAAAAGCAAATACAAATAAATAGGGAACACTAGAGTTTGGATATTCTAGCAATTCCTTAAGGTATCCTTGGTCACCTTTAGTGTGTCCTTGTCAATTATCAAGGTGGACACATAAAGTATATTCCCTTTAAGTGTTGAATCTCTTTTTGGTATTTTGAATATTTATCTTTGCGACCTTCATCCAAGCTCCATATTTAGGCTAGACATGCATGTTGACTCACATCATACTCCCCCTCTTAAACTTCACTTGTCCTCAAGTGAACTCCCCCTCTTGGAAACCTACATCAAAGATGGACAAAAATCGCTTATTTTGAAAATAAAAGACAAATAAACTAATGCAAGAATTGCTTATGCTCCACCGGGATCAAAAGGGAAGTTGGTTGCTTCAAATAAAAGCCTAATCATACAAATTCCAATCACTAGTTTCAACACAATCCAAAGCATGGTAAACATCCAAGCAAAAGAAAAAGACCTAGAGAAAGGAATTGAGAAAAGAGGGAGAATATTATACCTTTGCAACTTAAAAACATCATCTTTCGGTAGAGATTTAGGTACCCAGAATTTCTTGGGTCCTTCTTGGTTAGTTTTCTTCTAATAGAAGTTTTTCTTAGCTCTGAAACATGCAGAAATATCATGACCAAATATCTTACAGTATGCGCATTTCAATCTTGTTTTTCTAGCTTTTAAGATAGTTTTAGAACTCTGTCCAACATGTCTTTCCAGGGGTTTTTCAAAATAATTTTGAATAGACATGACAAGTTCTTCAGTTAACATCAAAATTTTGTTTTTGAGAAGGTTGTTTTGTTTTTCAAGATCTGAATATGCTAAGTTTGATTTTTCAGTTAGCTTTTCAATTAATAGTAGGTGTTGCTCAAACTGCCTAGTTTGTTAATGCTAAAGAGAATGAACAGTTTTCATCAAATATTTATTTTGTTTTTGAAGTTCCTCATTTTCTCTTTTTGCTTCAGAAAGTTGATTTGTGAACATCACACACTTTTGAGATAGAGTATTTGAATCACACACTCCTCGTGACTGTTGAACCAAGGGTAAACACTCCTTTATTTTGTATGATAACAAATTACATCATATCTACTAATGTTTCAAGTTGAGCAAAGTGCAGGACTTATTTTAAAAGGAAGAAGACTCAAAAAGGAGAAGCTTGAAGAAGAAGCATCATAAGAAGTTCAAAACCCTATTTTGTGTCTAAGCCTTTTTTAGGACTCTTTGTAAAGGTCCTATCACCTAAAGTGTGTGACACTTTAGATATTGAGAGAGATGATCTTTTCTAATCATACATGATGCATAAAAAAGAATTTTGAAAAGTATTTCAAAAAATAAATTGCATGGTGAAAACCAAACCCTAGAAAATATTTTTTGAAAACCTAAACCCTAAAAATGATTTTGTGGAAAGCTTGGAACCAATTCCTACTTTTTTTTGAATAGCATAATCGATTACCATCCTATACCAAATTCATACCATAATCGATTATCTACCTTGTTTGAAAGCAAATAATCGATTATGATGCAATTCCACTACAAAGGATAATCGATTATGATGCATTCCTTTCCTTCCATTTTTAGAACTAATAATCGATTATTGACTCAATTGGTCTCCATACCATAATCGATTATTGTCCTGATTGACAACAAATAATCGATTATTTGCTCATTATTACCACATGTAGTAATCGATTATCAAGGCATTTCTAACCTTCCTTATTGAGCCATAATCGATTACTTGCTCAAATCTACTACAAAGGATAATCGATTATGAGCCTATTCCTTACCTCCATAATCGATTATAACAAATTTGCACTACATGAAACAATCGATTATCTCAAGCCATAAATGTTTTTCAAAAAATTCGAACCTCACCTTTCACTATAAATAAGAGCCTGATTTCACTTCTCAAACCACCTACAACAAATCTTCATCTGATAATTTTCTTCTCTGCTCTCATATTCGAATCTCTATAGATCTATTACTCTTCATTGTTTTATTTTTTATAAGCTTTTGATTTTAAATTGTTATATCTTTTTTCAAAAGCTGTTTATAGATCTAAATCTGAGATCCTGTGCTCCAACTGTTTTGAATCTTGTTTTTCAAAAAGCTTTGTTTTTTTAAAATCATATCTATATTTTTTTAAAGCTTTCAAGCAACCTCAACTTCTATTGTTATATCAATTTGAAGTGGTTGCAAAAGCAAGATCATTCCTCATCTTATAGAGCATCCATAATATCCTAAGATCACTCATCTCTCTCAGTTTCTAAACTGACTCATTCTCTGAAGTGATTGGATCATAGAACTCTATTGTGTAATTTATTCTATTTCGAGGTGTTTTTGAAATCCTGGGCTTTGTACTTGGGTCTCTCAATCAAGTGATTGAGTTGGTATTTTTGAAATCCTGGGCTTTGTACTTGGGTCTCTCAATCAAGTGATTGAGTTGGTGTTTTGAAAACCTGGGCTGTGTACTTGGGTCTCTCAATAGGGTTATTGAGTTGGTTTAGAAATCCTTAGCAAGAGTGCTTAGGTTCTCAATTCAGGGGAATTGAGATTCACTTATATTGGGGTCGACTGTTTGTATCAAACTCTCTTCAATATAGTGGTTACTAAGTCCAAGGGTTGAAAAGCCTAAGGCCGAGGACGTAGGGGTTTTATCCCGAACCTCGCTAAATTGCTGTGTCTCTCTCTCTTCCCTATCTCTTTATATTTTGCACTTTATCTGCTTATAATATTGATATTATCATAACTGCTTATATTATCATATTCTCAATATAACTGTGCAAATATATCATATTGTAATCTTTCTTCTCATTATCTATTTTATTGCTGTATACAATATTGATCTGTCCATCATCTCATTCTACTCCTTCTATATTGGTCAAATATTATTATTCCGCATTTTATCCAAACCAATATCGAAAAAGTTTTTAAATTGAAAAAGAATCCATTAATCACCTATAACCTTATTCACCCCCCTCTAAGGTTACTTTTATAGACTCTCAAGTCTAACAAGTGGTATCAGTAGCTAGTAATTGCTTTAGAGCTTTACATCTCGCAATTTAAATTAATCCTGTTATATATCTGTGATTATGGGTTCATTTATGAAAGAAGGAATGTCTTCTAATAGGCCTCCTCTATTTGATGGTACTAACTATGATTACTGGAGTAGTCGTATGAAATGTCATGTGCAGGCTATAGATTTCACTCTGTGGAGAATTATTGTTGATGGACCTCTGATCCCTATGAAGATCAAGATCACAAAACCAGGTAATACTGATGGTGACACTTCAAAAATTCAAGCCACCGGCAAAGCTGAAGAAGTACCGGTAGAAGACATCTACACCATCGACCTGAGTGAGTTAAGAAAATCTGAGCTTGACAAGATATCCCTAAATGCAAAGGCCATGAATATCCTTCATCTATCACTCTGTGAAGAAGAATATGGTAGAGTAAAAGGGTGTCAAAGTGCAAAGGAAATCTGGGACTGCCTACAAGCCACTCATGTCGGGACAAGCCAGGTAAAGGATACTAAAATTAGAATTCTCACCTCTGAATATGAAAGTTTTAAAATGAAAGAAGGTGAGTCTGTCGCAGCAATGCATCAGAGATTAAATTTAATTGTAAACAACTTGAGGGCCTTAGGAAAGAAATACACCAACAAGGATTTGAATGGAAAGATCCTTGAATCCTTAACTGGTGATTTCTTCCCTAAGACTTGTGCTATAACCGAAGCCAAAGACATTGGCACTTTACCTCAAGAAGACCTTATTGGATCATTGCTAGCATTTGAGGTAGTTCTGGCTGCCAAAAAGAATCAAGAAAAAGAAACTGTAAAAGAGAAGAAATCTCTTGCCCTTGCTGCTAAAACTTCTAAAGTAGCAAGGAAAGAGGTTGAATCTGAAGAAAAAACCGATGATGAAGATATGGCTATGCTTGCCAAAAATTTCAAAAAATTTATGAGATTCAAAAAGTTTGGAAAGGGTGACTTTTCAAAGAAGTCCGGGTACAACAAAGAAGACAGGTATGAGAAAAAGAATGATCAACCAAGATGTTTCGAATGCAACAAACCCGGCCACATCAAAGAAAACTGTTACAAGCTGAAATCTAAGCAAAAGAAAGCAATGAAAGCAACATGGGACAATACAGACACTGAAAGTGAGACCGAAGAAGAAGAAGTTGCAAATGCTGTCTGCCTCATGGCAAAGAACACACCTGAAGCAACATGGGACAATCTCAGCACTGATGGTGAATCAGAAGAAGATGAGCAGACCGACAATGCTGTCCGCAGCATGGCAAATGATACATCAAAGGTAAGCCTTAACTTTTCTAGTTCCTCTACCTCCTCTATGCATGATGATATGATTGATAATGACTATAGTAGTCACGATCTGAGTGAAGCTTTTGAGGCTCTATATTTCGAACACGAAAAACTTTTGTTAAAATCCAAGAAACTAACAAAGAGCAACAAAAGCCTATCCACTCAAATCGAGACTCTTGAAAGTGAAGTCACTAGATTAAAGAATGAACTACAAAAATCAGTCAACCTTGAATTTCGAGAACTAAAACAAAATTTTGAAAAAGTCAAGGTTGAAAATGAATTTTTGAAAGAATCTTTGAAAAAGTTTGAGGTTGGTGAAAAGACCTTGACTCAGTTGCTTCACTCTCAACATCAATATGTTGATAGGAGAGGTATTGGGTACCAAGGTAATTCCACCACCTCCAGCTCAAACAAAAGTATCACCTTTGTAGCTTCTACTTCTAATCATAAACCTACTATCTTCAAATGCACATATTGTCAAAAGGGAAACCATAGCTCTTCTTCATGCCTCATCCGTAAAATATGTGAGCTTGGAACCCTTGTACCTGTTTGGAAGAAACCAAGGTGGATTGTGAAAGCAAACCCCTTGATGACTAACTCCCAAGGACCCAACAAAAAGGGTACCTCGTGCTAGTTGTTAAACAATTCTTTTGCAGGTTGGTCCCTCAGCTAAAAAGAAAAATGTGTGGATGGTTGATAGTGGTTGCTCAAGGCATATGACTGGTGATGCTTCACTATTTCTAAAACTGAGCAACAAAGCTAGTGGATCTGTAAAGTTTGCCAACAATGAATCTGCTCAAGTAATAGGTAAAGGTTGTGTGGAAAGCTACAAAATGAGAAAAACTTAGCCATCAAAGAAATTAGAAGCGATCATGGAGGAGAGTACGAAAATTCATCATTCAAGACTTGGTGTGAAAAGTATGGCATTCATCATAACTTTTCAGCTCCAAGAACTCCTCAACAAAATGGTGTAGTTGAAAGAAAGAACAGAACTATACAAGAGATGAGCAGGACAATGCTGAATGAGCACAACCTTCCCAAATATTTCTGGGGTCATGCAGTGGATACAGCGTGTCATGTGCTAAACCGTGTATATTTAAGGCCTTCTCTCAACAAAACACCATATGAGCTGTGGAATGGTAGAGCTCCAAACATTTCATACTTCAAAGTCTTTGGAAAAGAAGCCGAGGAGGAAGCTGAACCTCAAGAAGAAGTTATAGTGGAACGAGAGCCCCAAGACATTGATGATCATCTCCATGGAAGAACACACGATGATCTGCCCAAAACATGGAAATCAGTTCGAGATCATCCCATGGAGCAAATTATTGGTAGTCCATCAAAGGGGGTAACAACTCGCTCTTCTCTTAATCTTTTATGCTTTCATAGTGCTTTTGTCTCTCAAATAGTTCCAAACAATATCAAGGAAGCTTTAATTGATCCAGAGTGGGTTTTGTCAATGCAAAAAGAACTTGAACAATTTGAAAGAAATAAAGTTTGACACTTAGTTGAAAAACCGGTCGATCGGACCATCATAGGAACTAAATGGGTTTTTCGCAACAAACTTGACGAAAATGGAACAATTTTATTAAACAAAAGTCGTCTAGTAGTTCAAGGTTTTAATCAAATCGACGGGGTGGATTTTGAAGAAACTTTTGCTCCTGTGGCTAGATTGGAGTCCATTAGGATAATTTTGGCATTTGCCTCCTACATGGATTTCAAACTACACCAAATGGATGTCAAAAGTGCCTTCCTAAATGGTTTCTTAGAAGAAGAAGTTTTTGTAAAACAACCCCCTGGTTTTGAAGATTTTAAAAATCCCGATCACGTCTTTAAACTTGACAAAGCCCTCTATGGATTGAAACAAGCCCCAAGAGCTTGGTATGAGAGATTAAGCAAACATTTAATTGCCAATGGTTTCCAAAAGGGTAAGATTGATTCTACCTTATTCCTTAAAACCAAGGGCAAACATATCATAGTAGTTCAAATCTATGTTGATGATATTATCTTTGGATCTACTAATGATGATTTGTGCAAGGAATTTTCTGAGATGATGACTAGTGAATTTGAAATGAGTATGATGGGAGAACTTAACTTTTTCTTGGGACTTCAAGTGAAACAATCAAATGAAGGAATCTTCATATCCCAAACAAAGTTCTCAAAGGAATTGCTGAAGAAATATAACATGAATGACGCAAAAGAAATCAGCACTCCTATGGCAACAGCAACTAAACTAGATAAGGATGAGCAAGGTAAACCGGTAAATGAAACTATGTATCGAGGTATGATAGGTAGTCTCTTATACTTAACTGCATCTCGACCTGATATTATGTTTGCTGTATGCTTGTGTGCTCGATTTCAAGCATGCCCAAAAGAATCACATTTAAAAGCTGTAAAACGGATTCTTAGGTATGTTAAAGGGACCATAGACTTTGGTTTGTGGTACCCGAAATCGAGTACGTTTGAATTAGTTGGTTTTTCTGATGCTGATTTTGCAGGTTGCACTCTTGATAGAAAAAGTACTAGTGGAACTTGTCATTTTCTTGGTCCTTGTTTGACCTCCTGGTCTAGTAAGAAGCAGAACAGTGTTGCTTTGTCCACAGCTGAAGCTGAATATGTGGCTGTTGGAAACTGCGTCACACAAGTTCTGTGGATGAAACAAACTTTGGAAGACTTTGGTCTAATTTTTGAAAGTGTGCCTGTTTTGTGTGATAATACAAGTGCCATAAATATTGCTAGGAACCCTATACAACACTCTCGCACTAAACATATTGACATTAGACATCACTTTATTAGAGATCATGTGTCTAGGGGGAGCATTGCATTAAAATTTGTAGGCACGGATGACCAACTAGCGGATATCTTCACTAAACCCCTAGCAGAAGCTCCTTTTTGTAAAATCCGTAGAGAGCTAGGGATGCTTGATTATGCTAGTTTATAAAATGTTCTCTATTTGTTTTTTCACCCCCTCTCCTTTTTGATGAAAACAAAGGGGGAGAAAATATGCAAGTTACTATTATATGTGGGGAGAAAATAGGAGAAAATATATGCTTATGCTTAGGGGGAGCTTTTTTAAAAAGAATTTTCATTATTATCAAACCCTATGCATAATGTAATTTGTTATCATCAAAAAGGGGGAGTTTGTTGAACCAAGGGTAAACACTCCTTTATTTTGTATGATAACAAATTACATCATATCTACTAATGTTTCAAGTTGAGCAAAGTGCAGGACTTATTTTAAAAAGAAGAAGACTCAAAAAGGAGAAGCTTGAAGAAGAAGCATCATAAGAAGTTCAAAACCCTATTTTGTGTCTAAGCCTTTTTTAGGACTCTTTGTAAAGGTCCTATCACCTAAAGTGTGTGACACTTTAGATATTGAGAGAGATGATCTTTTCTAATCATACATGATGCATAAAAAAGAATTTTGAAAAGTATTTCAAAAAATAAATTACATGGTGAAAACCAAACCCTAGAAAATATTTTTTGAAAACCTAAACCCTAAAAATGATTTTGTGGAAAGCTTGGAACCAATTCCTACTTTTTTTTGAATAGCATAATCGATTACCATCCTATACCAAATTCATACCATAATCGATTATCTACCTTGTTTGAAAGCAAATAATCGATTATGATGCAATTCCACTACAAAGGATAATCGATTATGATGCATTCCTTTCCTTCCATTTTTAGAACTAATAATCGATTATTGACTCAATTGGTCTCCATACCATAATCGATTATTGTCCTGATTGACAACAAATAATCGATTATTTGCTCATTATTACCACATGTAGTAATCGATTATCAAGGCATTTCTAACCTTCCTTATTGAGCCATAATCGATTACTTGCTCAAATCTACTACAAAGGATAATCGATTATGAGCCTATTCCTTACCTCCATAATCGATTATCACAAATTTGCACTACATGAAACAATCGATTATCTCAAGCCATAAATGTTTTTCAAAAAATTCGAACCTCACCTTTCACTATAAATAAGAGCCTGATTTCACTTCTCAAACCACCTACAACAAATCTTCATCTGATAATTTTCTTCTCTGCTCTCATATTCGAATCTCTATAGATCTATTACTCTTCATTGTTTTATTTTTTATAAGCTTTTGATTTTAAATTGTTATATCTTTTTTCAAAAGCTGTTTATAGATCTAAATCTGAGATCCTGTGCTCCAACTGTTTTGAATCTTGTTTTTCAAAAAGCTTTGTTTTTTTAAAATCATATCTATATTTTTTTAAAGCTTTCAAGCAACCTCAACTTCTATTGTTATATCAATTTGAAGTGGTTGCAAAAGCAAGATCATCCCTCATCTTATAGAGCATCCATAATATCCTAAGATCACTCATCTCTCTCAGTTTCTAAACTGACTCATTCTCTGAAGTGATTGGATCATAGAACTCTATTGTGTAATTTATTCTATTTCGAGGTGTTTTTGAAATCCTGGGATTTGTACTTGGGTCTCTCAATCAAGTGATTGAGTTGGTATTTTTGAAATCCTGGGCTTTGTACTTGGGTCTCTCAATCAAGTGATTGAGTTGGTGTTTTGAAAACCTGGGCTGTGTACTTGGGTCTCTCAATAGGGTTATTGAGTTGGTTTAGAAATCCTTAGCAAGAGTGCTTAGGTTCTCAATTCAGGGGAATTGAGATTCACTTATATTGGGGTCGACTGTTTGTATCAAACTCTCTTCAATATAGTGGTTACTAAGTCCAAGGGTTGAAAAGCCTAAGGCCGAGGACGTAGGGGTTTTATCCCGAACCTCGCTAAATTGCTGTGTCTCTCTCTCTTCCCTATCTCTTTATATTTTGCACTTTATCTGCTTATAATATTGATATTATCATAACTGCTTATATTATCATATTCTCAATATAACTGTGCAAATATATCATATTGTAATCTTTCTTCTCATTATCTATTTTATTGCTGTATACAATATTGATCTGTCCATCATCTCATTCTACTCCTTCTATATTGGTCAAATATTATTATTCCGCATTTTATCCAAACCAATATCGAAAAAGTTTTTAAATTGAAAAAGAATCCATTAATCACCTATAACCTTATTCACCCCCCCTCTAAGGTTACTTTTATAGACTCTCAAGTCTAACAGTGACCTGAGTCAGATTCCTCAGAATCATCCCATGTAGCAAGTAGTGCCTTCTTCCTCAGTGGAAATTTTCCGTTGCTTCCTTTTAGTTTTGGACATTCATTTTTGAAATGCCCAGGCTTGTTGCATTCATAGCATATAGGAGATGTTTTGCTTGTGCCTTCTCCTTTGAATTGATATTTCTTGAAGAAGGGTCTCCTATTGTTTTTTGAGAGACCCTCTTCTCAATCTTCTGGAGATTAGAGCCATTTCATTTTCTTCATCAGTGTTATCATCATCTTCATTTTCTTCATGAGTTTCTTCTTGGGCTTTAAGTGACAAATCTTTAGATGGTTGAGGGGTTTTTTGAGAAGCTTTAAGTGCAATGGTTTTAACCTTCTTTGGATGAAGTTCATCCATGATTTCTTGCTCATGCACTTTTAAAGATCCTAGTAGATCCTCTATTTTGAGAGTAGACAAATCTTTGGCTTCTATTATAGCAGTCACTTTGGGTCTCCATACTTTTGGTAAGCACCTTAGAAGCTTTCTGACTTTAGCTTGATTTGAGTAGGTGTTTCCTAGTGAATTTAGGTCATTTGTTATGGTTGTGAATCTGCTAAACATTTCACTGATACTTTCTTGCTCTTCCATTTTGAAAGTTTCAAATTTATTGATGGGAAGGTTGATCTTTGCTTCCTTGACTCGATCAGTTCCTTCATGAGCAATTGACAGAGTATCCCAGATTTCTTTGGCAGTTTATTTCTCAGCAATTTTGTCATACGCAGTTCTTCCTAATGCACATGTTAGAAAAAATTTAAATTTAGAGTTTAGGAGTACCATTCGTTTGTCGTCAGCTGTCCAGTTTTCCCTGGTTTTGGGAAGAGTGGTTCCATCATCAAAGGTTGTTGTTGGAACAAAAGGTCCACTCTCAACAATACCCCAGATGTCAATATCTTGTGATTCCAGAAACAATCTCATCTGATCCTTCCAGTAATAGTAATGTTCACCAATGACTTCTGGAGGTCTGTTTGCTGAAGCTCCTTCAGGGAGGAACATAACAGAGTTTGGATTGTTCATCACTTCTTCCAAGATCTTTCCTCTCACACTGTGAAGTGTGCTTAGAGTCCCTAGAGGTTTGCTCTGATACCAATTTAAGTGACTAAGTTACACAAGAAAGGGGGTTGAATTGTGTGTACTTTTAAATTTTGTGAGCTGAAACCTTCTTAATAGAATGTTTCTCAAGATGAACTTGGATATGAGAAGGTTAGTGATAATAATAACTCACACAGAATCCAACCTTCTCTAAAGATGAAAGACAAATATAATAAGCACTAGTAAGAGATATGATAGTTTTAACTTGATTTTAGGTCAGAAACAATTTAAGCTTGAATAGGGCCTTACACTACTAGAAAAACAGGATTTTGCGGCGGGAAAAATCCGCCGGAAAAGCCATATTTCCGTCGCAAAATTGGACTTTGCGGTGGATTTTTACCGCCGGTAGCCAGGTCGAAGCAAACGCTTTCTGGCGGTTTATCCGCCGCAAACTTTCGCCGGATTTCGTGGCGCCGATAAATCCGCCGCAAGTTTCCGGCGGATAATCCGCCGGAAAGGACAAAAAATATTTGCCGCAAATTATCCGCCGCAAAGAGCATAAATCCGCCGGAAAATTATCCGCCGCAAGGACCATGATTCCGCCGCAAAGACCGTTTTTTTTAAAAAAAAATAAATAATATTTTTTTAAAAAAACCGCTTTATTTAAAATTCCGCCGGAAAATACAAAAACTCCGCCGCAAAATCCTTTTTTTAAAAAAATCGTTTTAATTAAAAAAAAATTTCTTTATTAAATTTTTTAATTATTGATATAAAAATAAAATTCATTAATTAATTAATTTACTATTTAAAAAAATAACAATTGGAAAGAGCAGTAAAATATCATCACAAAAAAAATATCCATACAAGAATATAATATCCATACAAAAAAATAAAATAATCTAAAGCTTCTGGGGTGGCTGCTGGCCAATGTCATCAAAATTATAATATGTATCATCTTGAAGAATAGCAGAAAGCGATGCAATACTAATATTTAGATCAATGTTCTCGTGGGGTGACTGGCGCTGGGGCTGCTGGTCTGGCTGGACGGGCGCCTGGGGGTGCTGCTGGTTTGGCTGACGGGGTGACTGATGCTGCTGCTGCAGGTATGGCTGGAATGGCGCCTGGGCCTGCTGGTGGTATGGCTGGGAATATTGAGGTGCGCCATATTGCTGGGGATTTTGGGGTGCATACTGCTGATGGGAATATTCGGGTGCATACTGCTGAAATGCACCGCTGTAATACTGCTGCGGCGGCTCCGGGTAGGATGCTGATGAGGATGGCCTCCAGTGCTAAGACATCAGTTGATCCTGCAAAAACTTAAAGCGCTCCACCATGCGCTCCTCAGTTAGCTTAGCTTGCTCCGCAACTACCCTAGTCTGCTCCGTAGCTACCCTAGCCTGCTCCGCAGCTACCCTAGCCTGCTCCCGAAGCGTCTGCACTTCCCGATCACTTTGCTCCTGCTGCGTCATCAATTGCCTAACGACAGCATCCATCTCACCAGCATTGGGAACATAATTGCGACCAGTCGAGGATCCAGAATATGAAGCTGATAGACTCAGAATAATGCTTGTTCGAAAAGGAGCCGGTCCAATACCACCTGATCCTACTAGACGATTAGACTTTTGGGGACCAACTGCTCTCTCCCAAATATCCCGAGCTACTCTAGCCTCCTCCACAGGATCGATATCTGCCCCACTGCTCTGCTGTGACTCATGTTACTCAGCCAGCCCGGTCTGGAAGCTTTGTTGAAAAAAATAACCCAACAAATAAATAATTAATTATTAAAAATAATATATAATATTATTGTAAAAGTACGTAGTTTTACCTGAATACGCCTCGCCCGATCTGTAGCGTACTCACCAGTCTCCTCCACCATATGCATGTTGTAACACCCGTCTCTACCCGGTAATTTATTAGCGTAAAATCAGAGTTTTCAACAATGAAACGGATGTCACACTTTTCGACTTAAAAAAAACCTTAAACGGATACATAACACTCATCACTCGGATGAACCGGCAAACAGCATTTTTAGTCTTAAAAACAAATCAACTCTTACTCATTCACGCAGCGGAAAATCATAAGGGTTCAACTAAAACAAACGTAGTGACCATGTAAGATTTATAACATCAAAATTCACAAAATAACATAAACAATATAAATAGTGTTCATCCCCCCGAGTGCTACGTATCAGAGCGACGACACGACCGAACTAGTGAAGTACAACAGCCTTCACTCGAGGTTACCTGCACGTTACCAACATAAGGGTAACATTCAAACAGAAGGGGTGAGATATCCAACAGTATAAAGAATCGTATGAAAGACCGTATATCTAGGTCAGAAAGTCAGATAATCATAACAGACAACGGGTCAACAACAGCATGGACATAACAGTCAATATCAGCACAACGGTCAACATCAGCACAACATGCAAATATCATCTCAATAGTCAAATATCGACCCAACAGTCAATATATAACAACAACAGTCAATATACAACAACAACAGTCAATATACAACAACAACAGTTCACCACAGTCAGTGACTTCACACATGCGGTATGAATGCGGGATGCTCAACAGAGAGCCAACTACCCTATAATGCATGTGGTACCGGGTCCAGCCAAATGAGGCTTCCAACAAAAATCCATGCCAAAAGCGGCAATCCAACGTGGTGGAGACTAGCTCCGGGGCCAACTACCCCATATGCAAATGATATGCATGCGACACAAGGATGCAACACGGAAAATCAACAACAAGCAACATATTTTAGCACACAATGACACAAGACTCAACACTGGCCATAGGCCTTCAACACAAAGATTCATGAACAGTTTGGGCCATTCGGCGATACCCTCAACAAAACAACTCGGGCCATTCGGCGGTACCCGCAACAAAACAAGGTGGACCATTCGGCGGTACCCACAACAAAATCAACAACGACATTTAACAACATAATCAACAACACGACAACAACGACAACAACATCAACAAAACAACAACATTCAGGCCAACAACTCAGCCACACCAATAGGCGCTAAGGCATCAACAACGAGCAACAACTGTAGGCGCTAAGGCGCCGACATGCAACAACAACAAACATAGGCGCTAATGCGCTGACATGCAACATCAACAATTCAACAATGGCCACCGGCCTACAACAACAAATCAACAAGACAACAGGGCGTTAAGGGCACCAACAACCACACACAAAAATAGAAACAACACATATGATTTTCAGCAAACAGCAACATTAATCTTTAGCAATCAGCAACATTAATTTTCAGCAACAACAACATGATTTATCAGTAAACAGCAAAATTAATTTACAGCAACAGCAACATGATTTTCAGTAAACAGCAACATTAATTTACAGCAACAGCAACATGATTTTCAGTAAACATCAACATTAATTTACAGCAACAACAACATGATTTTCAGTAAACAGCAACATTAATTTACAGCAACAGCAACATGATTTTCAGTAAAGAGCAACATTAATTTACAGCAACAGCAACATGATTTTCAGTAAACAGCAACATTAATTTACAGCAACAGCAACAATAATTTCAGCTAACATACCTCTACTTCGGTGAATTAATTAACCTATCAAACGGTATCGAAACTTAGCAAAGGACCCCTCTATGGAAAGCTAAGAATGTCTAGTTCCTGACTATAATTTTTATTTTGCAAAATATTGGTCCAGTTCGTACAGTTTCAGTAAATGAGTAACAAGGTTCAGAAAACAGGACAGCTACCATGACCTAGCTTGCGACACCTCTAAAATTATCAAAACTCAGCCAAATGACATGGGACTTGAGCCTAACCCGAAAAAAATTGAGTGTAGTTTACAATGAATCAAGAATCATTCCAAAAAGAGTTCAAACGAAAACGTTATTTACGAAATACTAAACCTATATCCAGATTGTTTCCAGAATTTTAACCTAACTTGTGACATATATAACTCGAGCTATACAACTCCAAATGCAACCAAACCAGGTCTAAATCAACAAGCATTAAGTCTAGTTTCTGAAAAGGTAAACCACATAATTTTTGGACCACTAGATTGTTCCCAGTTACTGAATAACCGAACCTAAACCCAGTTTTCTTTGCGAATTAAAAACCCCAAATTGATTTCCAACCTCTACAACGTATTCAAACATCAACAAGTGATCTCAAACATCAACAAATAGGTTCAATCATCAAAAACTGGTTCAACAAGGCAACACAAACATATAATCATACATGTGATAAATCATCATACCCTAACCCCCACATGCAATCATCAAAGATAGTATTAGGGCATGGGAACATCAATTACATGACAAAATCAACCAATATAGCATTCAAAGCATTTTATCAAACACATAATAAACATGATACACATATGATGACTACCAAACCCTAACCCACATACAACCCTTCATACCAACCCTTATAAAGCATGAACCTCACCCTTACCTTAGCCTTAGAAATCGAAACCCTAGCTTGGAACATGTAAGAAACCCTAGCTTTCTTTCTCTCTCCTTGGTGCTACGCCTCTCAACAAAACCATTGCTCTATTGTAACACCCATTTATACCCGGTAATTTATTAGCGTAAAATCAGAGTTTTCAACAATGAAACGGATGTCACACTTTTCGACTTAAAAAAAACCTTAAACGGATACATAACACTCATCACTCGGATGAAACGGCAAACATCATTTTTAGTCTTAAAAACAAATCAACTCTTACTCATTCACGCAGCGGAAAATCATAAGGGTTCAACTAAAACAAACGTAGTGACCATGTAAGATTTATAACATCGAAATCCACAAAATAACATAAACAATATAAATAGTGTTCATCCCCCGGGTGCTACGTATCAGAGCGACGACACGACCGAACTAGTGAAGTACAACAGCCTTCACTCGAGGTTACCTGCACATTACCAACATAGGGGTAACATTCAAACAGAAGGGGTCAGATAATCATAACAGACAACGGGTCAACAACAGCATGGACATAACAGTCAATATCAGCACAACGGTCAACATCAGCACAACATGCAAATATTATCTCAATAGTCAAATATCGACCCAACAGTCAATATATAACAACAACAGTCAATATACAACAACAACAGTCAATATACAACAACAACATTTCACCACAGTCAGTGACTTCCAACATGCGGTATGAATGCGGGATGCTCAACAGAGGGCCAACTACCCTATAATGCATGTGGTACCGGGTCCAGCCAAATGAGGCTTCCAACAAAAATCCATGCCAAAAGAGGCAATCCAACGTGGTGGAGACTAGCTCCGGGGCCAACTACCCCATATGCAAATGATATGCATGCGACACAAGGATGCAACACGGACAATCAACAACAAGCAACATATCTTCGCACACAATGACACAAGACTCAACACTGGCCATAGACCTTCAACACAAAGATTCATGAACAGTTTGGGCCATTCGGCGATACCCTCAACAAAACAACTCGGGCCATTCGGCGGTACCCGCAACAAAACAAGGTGGGCCATTCGGCGGTACCCACAACAAAATCAACAACGACATTTAACAACATAATCAACAACACGACAACAACATCAACAAAACAACAACATTGAGGCCAACAACTCAGCCACAACAATAGGCGCTAAGGCATCAACAACGAGCAACAACTGTAGGCGCTAAGGCACCGACACGCAACAACAACAAACATAGGCGCTAATGCGCTGACATGCAACAGCAACAATTCAACAATGGCCACCGGCCTACAACAACAAATCAACAAGACAACAGGGCGCTAAGAGCACCAACAACATCCCACAAAAATAGAAACAACACATATGATTTTCAGCAAACAGCAACATTAATCTTTAGCAATCAGCAACATTAATTTTCAGCAACAGCAACATGATTTTTCATTAAACAGCAACATTAATTTACAGCAACAGCAACATGATTTTCAGTAAACAGCAACATTAATTTACAGCAACAGCAACATGATTTTTACTAAACAGCAACATTAATTTACAGCAAGAGCAACATGATTTTCAGTAAACAGCAACATTAATTTACAGCAACAGCAACATGATTTTCATTAAACAGCAACATTAATTTACAGCAACAGCAACAATAATTTCAGCTAACATACCTCTACTTCGGTGAATTAATTAACCTATCAAACGGTATCGAAACTTAGCAAAGGACCCCTCTATGGAAAGCTAAGAATGTCTAGTTCCTGACTATAATTTTTATTTTGCAAAATAATGGTCCAGTTCGTACAGTTTCAGTAAATAAGTAACAAGGTTCAGAAAACAGGACAGCCACCATGACCTAGCTTGCGACACCTCTAAAATTATCAAAAATCAGTCAAATGACATGGGACTTGTGCCTAACCCGAAAAAAATTGAGTGTAGTTTACAATAAATCAAGCATCATTCAAAAAGGAGTTCAAACAAAAACGTTATACACGAAATACCGAACCTATTCCCAGATTGTTTCCAGAATTTGAACCTAACTTGTGACATCTATAACTCGAGCTATACAACTCCAAATGCAACCAAACCAGTTCCAAATCAACAAGAATTAAGTCTAGTTTCTGAAAAGGTAAACCACATAATTTTTGGACCACTAGATTGTTCCCAGTTACTGTATAACTGAACCTATACCCAATTTTCTTTGCGAATTAAAAACCCCAAATTGATTTCCAACCTCTACAACGTATTCAAACATCAACAAGTGATCTCAAACATCAACAAATAGGTTCAATCATCAAAAATTGGTTCAACAAGGCAACACAAACATATAAGCATACATGTGATAAATCATCATACCCTAACCCCCACATGCAATCATCAAACATAGTATTAGGGCATGGGAACATCAATTACATGACAAAATCAACCAATATAGCATTGAAAGCATTTTATCAAACACATAATAAACATGATACACATATGATGACTACCAAACCCTAACCCACATACAACCCTTCATACCAACCCCTATAAAGCATGAACCTCACCCTTACCTTAGCCTTAGAAATCGAAACCCTAGCTTGGAACATGTAAGAAACCCTAGCTTTCTTTCTCTCTCCTTGGTGCTACGCCTCTCAACAAAACCATTGCTCTATTGTAACACCCATTTCTACCCGGTAATTTATTAGCGTAAAATCAGAGTTTTCAACAATGAAACGGATGTCACACTTTTCGACTTAAAAAAAACCTTAAACGGATACATAACACTCATCACTCGGATGAAACGGAAAACATCATTTTTAGTCTTAAAAACAAATCAACTCTTACTCATTCACGTAGCGGAAAAGCATAAGGGTTCAACTAAAACAAACGTAGTGACCATGTAAGATTTATAACATCAAAATCCACAAAATAACATAAACAATATAAATAGTGTTCATCCCCCGGGTGCTACGTATCAGAGCGACGACACGACCGAACTAGTGAAGTACAACAGCCTTCACTCGAGGTTACCTGCACGTTACCAACATAGGGGTAACATTCAAACAGAAGGGGTCAGATAATCATAACAGACAACGGGTCAACAACAGCATGGACATAACAGTCAATATCAGCACAACGGTCAACATCAGCACAACATGCAAATATTATCTCAATAGTCAAATATCGACCCAACAGTCAATATATAACAACAACAGTCAATACACAACAACAACAGTCAATATACAACAACAACATTTCACCACAGTCAGTGACTTCCAACATGCGGTATGAATGCGGGATGCTCAACAGAGGGCCAACTACCCTATAATGCATGTGGTACCGGGTCCAGCCAAATGAGGCTTCCAACAAAAATCCATGCCAAAAGAGGCAATCCAACGTGGTGGAGACTAGCTCCGGGGCCAACTACCCCATATGCAAATGATATGCATGCGACACAAGGATGCAACACGGACAATCAACAACAAGCAACATATCTTAGCACACAACGACACAAGACTCAACACTGGCCATAGACCTTCAACACAAAGATTCATGAACAGTTTGGGCCATTCGGCGATACCCTCAACAAAACAACTCGGGCCATTCGGCGGTACCCGCAACAAAACAAGGTGGGCCATTCGGCGGTACCCACAACAAAATCAACAACGACATTTAACAACATAATCAACAACACGACAACAACATCAACAAAACAACAACATTGAGGCCAACAACTCAGCCACAACAATAGGCGCTAAGGCATCAACAACGAGCAACAACTGTAGGCGCTAAGGCACCGACACGCAACAACAACAAACATAGGCGCTAATGCGCTGACATGCAACAGCAACAATTCAACAATGGCCACCGGCCTACAACAACAAATCAACAAGACAACAGGGCGCTAAGGGCACCAACAACATCCCACAAAAATAGAAACAACACATATGATTTTCAGCAAACAGCAACATTAATCTTTAGCAATCAGCAACATTAATTTTCAGCAACAGCAACATGATTTTTCATTAAACAGCAACATTAATTTACAGCAACAGCAACATGATTTTCAGTAAACAGCAACATTAATTTACAGCAACAGCAACATGATTTTTACTAAACAGCAACATTAATTTACAGCAAGAGCAACATGATTTTCAGTAAACAGCAACATTAATTTACAGCAACAGCAACATGATTTTCACTAAACAGCAACATTAATTTACAGCAACAGCAACAGCAACAATAATTTCAGCTAACATACCTCTACTTCGGTGAATTAATTAACCTATCAAACGGTATCGAAACTTAGCAAAGGACCCCTCTATGGAAAGCTAAGAATGTCTAGTTCCTGACTATAATTTTTATTTTGCAAAATAATGGTCCAGTTCGTACAGTTTCAGTAAATAAGTAACAAGGTTCAGAAAACAGGACAGCCACCATGACCTAGCTTGCGACACCTCTAAAATTATCAAAAATCAGTCAAATGACATGGGACTTGTGCCTAACCCGAAAAAAATTGAGTGTAGTTTACAATAAATCAAGCATCATTCAAAAAGGAGTTCAAACAAAAACGTTATACACGAAATACCGAACCTATTCCCAGATTGTTTCCAGAATTTGAACCTAACTTGTGACATCTATAACTCGAGCTATACAACTCCAAATGCAACCAAACCAGTTCCAAATCAACAAGAATTAAGTCTAGTTTCTGAAAAGGTAAACCACATAATTTTTGGACCACTAGATTGTTCCCAGTTACTGTATAACTGAACCTATACCCAATTTTCTTTGCGAATTAAAAACCCCAAATTGATTTCCAACCTCTACAACGTATTCAAACATCAACAAGTGATCTCAAACATCAACAAATAGGTTCAATCATCAAAAATTGGTTCAACAAGGCAACACAAACATATAAGCATACATGTGATAAATCATCATACCCTAACCCCCACATGCAATCATCAAACATAGTATTAGGGCATGGGAACATCAATTACATGACAAAATCAACCAATATAGCATTGAAAGCATTTTATCAAACACATAATAAACATGATACACATATGATGACTACCAAACCCTAGCCCACATACAACCCTTCATACCAACCCTTATAAAGCATGAACCTCACCCTTACCTTAGCCTTAGAAATCGAAACCCTAGCTTGGAAAATGTAAGAAACCCTAGCTTTCTTTCTCTCTCCTTGGTGCTACGCCTCTCTTTCTTTCCTTGCTTGTGGATCACGCCTCCTCTCTTCTCTTCTCTCTAGCCGTCGCCCACTTCTCCTCTTCTCACTTCTAATTTTGAGAGAAATCCTAAACCTAGCCCTATAAGTAGCCATCACCCAATCATGGGCTTTTTCCCTTAGCCTTATGCGAATACCATAGTGGGCTAATCCACTTCACTAAGTTATTTCTAATTCTAATATGCACCAACACACTAAAATAATTAACTTACATTTCTATTATTATATCTATCACATAAAACTAATATAATTAATTAAATAAATAAATCAATAAATATTTAATTAAATTTGGGGTGTTACACATGTGGCAATGCAACTCAGGCAAAGTGATTGGCCTTTGTTCCCTCTCCACCTATATATGTACATATATATTATTAATTAAATTAATACACATATTGAAAATGACTAGTTAATTATTATAAATAATTAATTAATCAAGTAATAAAGTAAAAAATTTACCATACGCATGTGATGCATTGCAGTATTCACACTCCCCCCTGTGTGTGTGCAGCCACCTTTTTCAGAAGCACGGTTCTTCTTGGCTTTCTCACAATACTCCTTAAATTCTGGTGTCTGCCAATACAGCTTAAACTCAGCCCAAGTTGAGTCTCCAATATAAGATGGCTTTCTATCAACATCGCGCGCTCTCCGCAGCAATTCAGAATAGCGATGAGAACATCTCTTATGGAACACTCTCTCAACTTGGGCTTGCTCCCTAGTAACCATGTACATTTTTCCTATTTAAGAAATTTACAATAATGTTGTTAATTATAAGACAAATTAATTAATCAAGTCAGTAAGATCATAATACATACCAAATTAATTATTTCATATTGAAACTGACCAAAAATGATCTTAATATGTTCTTAATTGCCACATCATCTTTTCTAACTTTCGACCACTTCTTCCAGCTCTTGGTAAAATTCTCCTTGATTGTTTTTGTGATGGCGGTAGCTGAAGCCTTTGAAGGAAGAAAACTGCATTAAAAAAAGATGAATTTTGTTACACCAAATATATATAAGTTATATAAAAGGCAACAAAAATAAATTAATAAATAATATATATATATATATATATATATATATATATATATATATATATATATATATATATATATATATATATATATATATATATATATATATATATATATACTTACGAATCGCCAACCATCTGCAATATGATACGCCCATCAGGTGTACACCTCACCACATCAGTCCCATCAACGAATGTGCGTATCCCATCCGCATCAACATATGTCTGGGCTAAGCCCTCAGGAATCGATGAGTCCCCTGCAGTACTAGTACTAGCACCATCCTCAGACACAGGTGGTGGCAAATATCCGCTAGCAGTAACAACAACATGCGCAGGCTGAACACGGTGCCCTAGGCGAGTAGATCTCTTCCGCCTGCTAGTGCTGGCGGCATCGACAGGTGGAGGAACATATGTGCCGTCATCGCGATCGAATCCTGAGTCATGAGATTCCATATCTGTATCTAGACATATACATTTAAACAAACAACATCCTTCATTAAAAATAGAATTGTTTAACATAAATTACATCCTTGATATTGAAACATAAATTAAATAACTAATTTGAATCCCATTCATTTTCAAAATCATCATCATCGGAGGAGTGAATTCTTGATACACCAATGTGGTCTGCTGCATCTTCATCACCATCTTCTTCGTCATCAACTTCATCGTCGGTGTTTCGCTCATCACATAAAAGACCAATGGGTTCAACTTCAATCACTTCATTTACATTAGACATCTCTTCCATTTGATATGGCACATCTTCCACCGTGTCATCATTTGTCTCAATGCGACCTCTAGGTTTTGTTTTAATTGCGACACACCAACCACGCCTATCAGTCTGCATTGATGGATAAGGGACATAATAGACTTGTCTCACATTTTGTGCCATGACGAACGGATCATACAGTCGATATCTGTAACACGCCTTTTCTACCCGTTAATTTAATTGGAAAAATATCAGAGTTTTTCAAAAATTTCTTTCACACGAGGAATGTTACACATACTTCAATAAAATAATGCCTCTCAATAAAACAGCTCAAACACAATAATCCTGCATCACGTAGCACGTCACTAAGAGGAGAGCCTCAAAAACACAGCTATCATCGCAATTAAACTTAACGTCAATAAAACCAACTACGCAGCGGAATAACAAAATAAAACAGAATCGTCAACAAAAAAAACATAACAGCTGAAATCATTCATAAACATCAAGTTCATCCCCCCCTGAGTGCTACGTATCAGAGCGTGACGACTCGACTCAAAGTAGTGAAGGTACCTAGTCCTTCACTCGTAATCACCTGCACGTTACCGCATAGGGGTAATATTCAAAAAAAAGGGTGAGTCCAATTCAATCCATATAATAAATCACATGATAAGCAATAAGTCAAGTCACAGCTCTAAAATAATCACATCACAATCATCATTTACGTCACTACAGTAACTCATCACTATGTCATGTAAGCATATGAAATTCAACCCACTCGCGGGCATATGCATGAGGTACCTTTTCACAAACGTCGCTTAGCCATTATGGCCTCATCGTCACTTAGCCTTTTGGGCCTCAAAACGTCACTGGGTTTATGCATATGGGAGGCATGAGACACTATGACATGCACCACACACAAACACACAATCACGGTCAACTATGTGACCCGTCACTTACCAATTTGCCAAATAAGAGGCACAGCACCTGTCAATTCACAATTTACACCCAACAACGTCACTTAGCCTTTTGGGCCTTATCTTCACTTAGCCTTTTGGGCCTCAACGTCACTTATTTTCCTCGTCACTTATCCATCAACATCATCAACACAAACATAGCCACCGAGGGCAAAACGTCATTTACTAGCCACCAAGGGCATCATCGTCATTTACACTTCATTATCCACAACATTGGCCACTAAGGGCAAAAAGGTCATTTAACTAGCCACTAAGGGCCTCATCGTCAAAATCATCACTTTTAACACTAAAACGTTAAAACCACTGGTTATACACAAAAGAGGATTTTTAAAGACTCCAAAACGATTTTTCAATGTCACAGCAACGACCACCAGGAACAGCCACTAGGGGCGCCCAGCAACCTTCAGAAATAATAAGTTTTTATTTTTCAAAATGGGACACACAGATAGGCAACTGAAGGAGCTTCCCAACACTTTTTGAAACGTTTAAAACGGATGCCCGAGTCAAAAGATATAGCGAAAACCGTTTTCGTAAAAATTTGGGAACATCCTGAAAACTGGCGCCCTGGGCGCCCAGCGCCCAGCAACACATCACACTCGCACACTGGCGCCCTTGGCGCCCAGCAGCACAAAACGCAAAAACTGGCGCCCAGCAACAGGGCGCCTTCGACAGGCACCATTTCGACCGCAACATTTCGACAGGCAACAAATTTCGACAACAACATTTCAACAGGCAACAATTTCGACCACAACATTTCGACAGACAACAAATTTCGACAACAACATTTCAACAGGCAACAATTTCGACAGGAACATTTCGACACAAGGCGCCCTTGGCGCCCTTGCGCCAATACACAGCACAACCGAAACATACACACACACAGAATGGCGCCCATGGCGCCCCTGCGCCAAGGCAGCCACAACAACACGCCACATGCGCCCATGAGGCGCCCAGACCGCAACAACAACGCAACACAATTCAGCACAAAATCCAGCAACATCCATCAAACATATGGCGCCCTAGGCGCCCGTGCCACACCAAAAATAGATTTTTAGCCACAAACCATGAACATCACGCATACATCATCAACAAGAACATGAATTCACAAACATAATCATGATCATGGTTAAATCTAGGCTATCACTACCTAAAAACCTATCATACAACCTATTATATTAATTGATAGAACTCCCCTTACCTCGAATTTGAAGAATAGAAGCCCTAGCGACAGTCGCGAATGGAACCACGGCAACAGAATCACGTCCCTTGGCCCTTGGAGCTTGCGACTTCTTCTCTCTTCTTCTCCTCCCCTACGGCGCTCTTCTCTTCTCCTTTCTCTCTTCTCAATTTCGCAAAAGCCAAACACAAAACCCTAACTCACAAGACCCTTGTGTATTCGCATATCACTTGGGTCATGGGCTTGGGCTTTTCACTTAAGCCCAAGTCTAGCTAATTGGCGCCTTCATCTCCCAATACCACCTACACATTTTAATATAATTTCAAATAATTAAATTAAATCCAATTAATTAATTTAAATTCCTAAATACTTAATTAAATAAATTAATTAAATATTTAGGGTGTTACAACTCTCCCCCACTTAGAATATTTCGTCCTCGAAATTTACCTGGTCAAACAACTCTGGGTAGGACTCTCGCATCTTGCTCTCCAGCTCCCAAGTCATACTCTCGCCGGCAGCTCCTAGCCAAACCACTTTCACTAATGCAATCTCTTTGCCTCTAAGCACTTTCACTTCACGATCCTCAATCCGTACGGGCATCGTCTCCACAGTGAGATTATCCCGCACCTCTACATCATCCATATGGATCACATGAGATGGATCCGAAACATACTTCCGAAGTTGCGACACATGAAACACGTCGTGCAAATTCGAAAGATTCGGCGGTAAGGCCACCCTATAAGCCACATTCCCGATTCTCTCAGAAATCTGATAAGGACCAACAAAGCGAGGAGTGAGCTTCTT
The DNA here is from genome assembly GCA_039519185.1 of Astragalus membranaceus. Lineage (NCBI taxonomy): Eukaryota > Viridiplantae > Streptophyta > Magnoliopsida > Fabales > Fabaceae > Astragalus > Astragalus membranaceus. The sequence continues at coordinate 36,636,581 of CM076854.1, read as the reverse complement.
TGATTTCAACGCTCGACCAACACCCGTAATAGGAGAAACCCTCAAGAACACATGCTCACCCTCCTGAAACTCTAAATCTTTCCTCCGCTTGTCATGATAACTCTTCTGAAGACTCTGCGAAGCCTTCATCTTTTCACGGATCATCTTGATTTTCTCTGTAGTCTCTCGGACAATCTCCGGTCCCAACACTACACTCTCTCCCGAGTCATACCAACACAATGGCGTTCTACACTTTCGACTGTACAATGCTTCAAACGGTGCCATCCCGATACTGGAATGGTAACTGTTGTTATAGGTAAACTCAATCAACGCAAGGTAGGAATCCCATGAACCCCGTTGTTCCAATACACAAGCCCTCAACAAATCTTCTAACGACTGAATTGTCCTCTCCGACTGACCATCTGTCTGAGGATGATACGCCGAACTCATTTTTAACTTTGAACCCAATTCCTTCTGCAAACCCGTCCAAAACTCAGAGGTGAACCTCGGATCCCTATCTGACACAATACTCTTCGGAACACCATGCAACTTCACAATTTCTATGACATAGACCTCTGCCAACCTCGACACCGGATAAGTGATATTAATAGGAATAAAGTGAGCAGACTTCATTAACCTATCAACGATCACCCAAATAGCGTCATGACCCCTAACTGTATTCGGCAATCCCGTCACAAAATCCATCGCAATGCTATCCCACTTCCACTCTGGAACTTCCAACGGTTGCATCAACCCTGCAGGCTTCTGATGCTCTACCTTTAACTTCTGACAAGTCAAACAGGCATACACAAACTGTGCCACGTCTCTCTTCATACCATACCACCAAAACATCTTTTTCAGATCTTGATACATTTTCGTCGCTCCAGGATGGATACTCAACTTGCTACGGTGACCCTCCTCTAGAATTGCCTTTCTCATCTCCGCTTCATCCGGAACACAGATCCTACCCCGGAACCTCAACACACCACGAGAATCCAATTTGGAATCTTCATCTTCAGATTGACCAACCCCATTAATTAAATCTACTAACTTGACATCTGACTTCTGAGCTTCTCTGATGCTGCCCAGGAATTCATTATCGATCTTTAACATTCCCAGCTTGACACTGCGAGGTGTCATTTTACAAACCAAACTCAAATCTCTGAATTCCTCAATCAACTCTAATTCTTTCACCATCATTGCCGACATATGCAAAGACTTTCTGCTTAAAGCATCAGCCACGACATTAGCTTTGCCGGGATGATAATTCAAACCAAAGTCATAATCCTTCAAGAGCTCCAACCACCGACGCTGTCTCATATTCAACTCTTTCTGATCGAACAGATACTTTAGACTCTTGTGATCACTGAACACTTCAAACCTCGAACCATAAAGGTAGTGCCTCCAAATCTTGAGCACAAATACCACAGCAGCCAATTCCAAATCATGCGTAGGGTAATTTTTCTCATGAACCCGCAACTGCCTCGACGCATACGCAACGACTTTCCCATCTTGCATCAGCACACCACCAAGACCCATCTTCGAAGCGTCACAATATACAACAAACGGTTCCTCCGGATTAGGCAACGTCAAAACAGGCGACGTTGTCAATCTCTTTTTCAGTTCCATGAAACTTTTCTCACACTGAGCATCCCAAACAAAAACTTTACCCTTACAAGTCAACTGAGTCAACGGAAGGGCAAACTTGGAAAAACCCTCGATGAACCTCCTGTAGTACCCAGCCAAACCCAAAAAGCTTCTAATCTCTGTTGCGGACTTCGGAGCCTCCCACTCCAATACTGCTTCCACTTTTGCCGGATCAACCGCAATACCATTACCAGAAATCACGTGCCCAAGGAAACTCACTTCTTTCAGCCAGAACTCACACTTTGATAACTTAGCATACAACTTTTTCTCTTTAAGAACTTCCAATACTGTCTTCAGGTGCTCAGCATGCTCTTCCTCCGACTTAGAATAAACTAGAATGTCATCTATGAAGATCACCACAAACCGATCTAGGTAATTATGGAAAATACGATTCATATATTCCATAAATACACCAGGCGCATTGGTCACACCGAACGGCATCACTGAATATTCATAATGCCCATACCTCGTCCTGAACGCTGTCTTCTGAACATCTTCATCCTTTACTTTAATCTGATGATATCCGGACCTTAAATCAATTTTGCTGAAAACACGGGCACCCACTAACTGATCCATCAGATCGTCGATCCTCGGAAGCGGGTACTTATTCTTGATAGTTACCTTATTCAACTGACGATAGTCCACACATAACCTCATGCTCCCATCTTTCTTCTTCACTAACAGTACCGGAGGTCCCCACGGTGACACACTCGGTCTCACAAACTTTTTCTCAAGCAATTCTTCAAGTTGCGTCTTCAACTCAGACAATTCAGACGCCGACATCCTGTACGGTGCCATAGACACAGGCCTCGTACCAGGTACCAGATCAATCGAAAACTCAACTTCCCTCTCCGGCGGCACACCCAGAATTTCGTCAGGAAAAACCTCAGGAAACTCGCGTACCACTTGCAGTTCCTCAATAACAGCCTGACTCTCAGCAGACAACGATGCCATCAACGAAAATAGCTGAACTCCTTCTTTCCTCAACTTCTTCAACTGACCAGCAGATACCCAAACAGAATCTTCTTCTCCGAAACTAACCGACTTGCTACGACAGTTGATATGAACGTGGTTATTCTCTAACCAATCCATGCCCAAGATTACATCCAGACCTCTCAACGGCAAGCAAACAAAATTCACAACAAAGTCCCTGCCGAAGATCGACACGGGACACTGAGAACACACCTGGGACGTAATCACCGACCCCTTCGCAGGAGTATCGACAACCATATCCCCACACATAGCAGATAAAACAAGACCCAATATTTTACAACAATCAACAGATATAAAGCAATGGGTAGCACCAGTATCAATAAGAGATTTCAGTGAAGTACCATTAGTAAAACACGTACCTCTAATCAGACCATCCTTCTCATCAGGCTCCTCTCCTGCCAATGCGAACACCTTCCCAGTAGACCTTTCCTTCTTCGGCTTTGTACACTTTGTACTAATGTGCCCAGATTCACCACAGTTGAAGCACACAACATGCTTGACCTTACACTCGGCCGCCATATGACCCTTTTTACCACAGCGATAGCAAACTCTCTCCTCAGACCTGCATGTAGTACTCTTGTGGCCAGGCTTGCCACACTTATAACAGACAATGCTAGCAGGAGCATCTCCCCCACTAGAATTCTTACCCCCCAGCAGACCTCTGATAACTCTTACCCGCAGGAATCTCATACGGCTTGCTTCGACTCTGAAACTTACCCTTTTTCTCAGACGTGGCTTTGTAATGCGCAGTACTGTCCTCCTCAAAGATTCTACAACTGTCAACCAGATCAGCGAACACACGAATCTTCTGATAACCAATGGCCTTTTTGATATCAGGCCTCAACCCATTCTCGAACTTGATGCATTTTGAGAACTCAGCTATAGCCTCACTGTAGTGTGGATAGAATTTTGCCAAATCCACAAACTTCGCCGCATACGCAGTCACAGACATACCACCCTGCTTCAGTTCTAGGAACTCTATCTCTTTCAGTTCTCAGAAATTCCCTGCTGAATACCTCCCAAGTAATCTCTTCCTGCACAGCCTCCAATCTCTGCCTAGTAGCCAACCACCAGTCGTCGGCCTCCTCGGCTAACATGTGGGTACCAAAACAGACCTTCTGCTCAACAGTGCAGTCCATCACCCTGAATATCCTCACGATCTCCTTCAACCAAGCCATAGCACCATCTGGATCATATTTGCCCTTAAAGGTGGGCGGATTTTCTCTCTGGAAAGTAGTCAGACTCCGAAAACCAGCGTTCTCTCCAGCATTATGCTGACCCTGCACAGCCTGAGCCATAGCCTGCAATGCAGCAGCAAGAGCAGCGTCGTTTCTCCCAGCCATTTCAAACTATCACTGCAGCACAAACCAATAATTTAGTACTAATCTATTGTCATAAGACACTATGACAGGACAACATTGGCCGGACAGACCGAACTGCTCTGATACCACTAATGTAACACCCCTTTTCTACCAGTTAATTTAATTGGAAAAATATCAGAGTTTTTCAAAAATTTGTTTCACACGAGGATTGTTACACATACTTCAATAAAATAATGCTTCTCAATAAAACAACTCAAACACAATAATCCTGCATCACGTAGCACGTCACTAAGAGGAGAGCCTCAAAAACACAACTATCATCGCAATTAAACTTAACGTCAATAAAACCAACTACGCATCGGAATAACAAAATAAAACAGAATCGTCAACAAAAAAAACATAACAGCTGAAATCATTCATAAACATCAAGTTCGTCCCCCCCCCCTGAGTGCTACGTATCAGAGCGTGACGACTCGACTCGAAGTAGTGAAGGTACCTAGTCCTTCACTCGTAATCACCTGCACGTTACCGCATAGGGGTAACATTCAAAAAAAAGGGTGAGTCCAATTCAATCCATATAATAAATCACATGATAAGCAATAAGTCAAGTCACAGCTCTAAAATAATCACATCACAATCATCATTTACGTCACTACAATAACTCATCACTATGTCATGTAAGCATATGAAATGCAACCCACTCGCGGGCATATGCATGAGGTACCTTTTCACAAACGTCGCTTAGCCATTATGGCCTCATCGTCACTTAGCCTTTTGGGCCTCAAAACGTCACTGGGTTTATGCATATGGGAGGCATGAGACACTATGACATGCACCACACACAAACACACAATCACGGTCAACTATGTGACCCGTCACTTACCAATTTGCCAAATAAGAGGCACAGCACCTGTCAATTCACAATTTACACCCAACAACGTCACTTAGCCTTTTGGGCCTTATCTTCACTTAGCCTTTTGGGCCTCAACGTCACTTATTTTCCTCGTCACTTATCCATCAACATCATCAACACAAACATAGCCACCGAGGGCAAAACGTCATTTACTAGCCACCAAGGGCATCATCGTCATTTACACTTCATTATCCACAACATTGGCCACTAAGGGCAAAAAGGTCATTTAACTAGCCACTAAGGGCCTCATCGTCAAAATCATCACTTTTAACACTAAAACGTTAAAACCACTGGTTATACACAAAAGAGGATTTTTAAAGACTCCAAAATGATTTTTCAATGTCACAGCAACGACCACCGGGAACAGCCACTAGGGGCGCCCAGCAACCTTCAGAAATAATAAGTTTTTATTTTTCAAAATGGGACACACAGATAGGCAACTGAAGGAGCTTCCCAACACTTTTTGAAACGTTTAAAAACGGATGCCCGAGTCAAAAGATATAGCGAAAACAGTTTTCGTAAAAATTTGGGAACATCCTGAAAACTGGCGCCCTGGGCGCCCAGCGCCTGGCACCTGGGGCCCAGCGCCCAGCAACACATCACACTCGCACACTGGCGCCCTTGGCGCCCAGCAGCACAAAACGCAAAAACTGGCGCTCAGCAACAGGGCGCCTTCGACAGGCACCATTTCGACCGCAACATTTCGACAGGCAACAAATTTTGACAACAACATTTCAACAGGCAACAATTTCGACCACAACATTTCGACAGACAACAAATTTCGACAACAACATTTCAACAGGCAACAATTTCGACAGGAACATTTCGACACAAGGCGCCCTTGGCGCCCTTGCGCCAATACACAGCATAACCGAAACATACACACACACAGAATGGCGCCCATGGCGCCCCTGCGCCAAGGCAGCCACAACAACACGCCACATGCGCCCATGAGGCGCCCAGACCGCAACAACAACGCAACACAATTCAGCACAAAATCCAGCAACATCCATCAAACATATGGCGCCCTAGGCGCCCGTGCCACACCAAAAATAGATTTTTAGCCACAAACCATGAACATCACGCATACATCATCAACAAGAACATGAATTCACAAACATAATCATGATCATGGTTAAATCTAGGCTATCACTACCTAAAACCTATCATACAACCTATTATATTAATTGATAGAACTCCCCTTACCTCGAATTTGAAGAATAGAAGCCCTAGCGACAGTCGCGAATGGAACCACGGCAACAGAATCACGTCCCTTGGCCCTTGGAGCTTACGACTTCTTCTCTCTTCTTCTCCTCCCCTACGGCGCTCTTCTCTTCTCCTTTCTCTCTTCTCAATTTCGCAAAAGCCAAACACAAAACCCTAACTCACAAGACCCTTGTGTATTCGCATATCACTTGGGTCATGGGCTTGGGCTTTTCACTTAAGCCCAAGTCTAGCTAATTGGCGCCTTCATCTCCTAATACCACCTACACATTTTAATATAATTTCAAATAATTAAATTAAATCCAATTATTTAATTTAAATTCCTAAATACTTAATTAAATAAATTAATTAAATATTTAGGGTGTTACAATATCTACTACTGATTTTAATGTCCACTGTATTTGACTTTGGATTCACCTTTGTTCCTCGAGCAGACGGATCAAACCAATTACAATAAAAAACCACTACCTTTGGACTAAAATCTAGATGGGGGTACTCAAGTTCATATATGTGTTGAACCACACCATAAAAATCATCTTCACCTCCTCCAGTGACCCCGGCCTTCATGCACACTCCACTATTGACTGTCTCTCTGCCCTGTGTCCATTCATTGGTGTGAAATTTGTATCCATTGACAAAGTATGTGTGCCATTCTTTAACACATCTTCGAGGACCGTCAGATATGTTCCTCAAGTGTTGGTTAGTAGGATTTGGCGAGAGGGAATACACACATTGACTAAACCACATTGGAAAATGAGCATGAATATGAGCAGAAGATTGGTCTTCACGTACTGCCTCTAATGACAAGAACTCCCTAAAAAGAAATATTTTAATTGTTACACTTGTCTACTTTATATTAACTAATTAAGATCGATAGTTAATGTTAAATGAGGAACTTACTCAATCAATGATTGCACCTCAGTACAGTTTTATCACCACATGAACATGTGCTGAACTTAACTCTTCATCTGTTAGCCAGTGAATTGACTCCTTCCAAGATGGACGACCGGGTAGACAAAAGACAGACAAAGCCAAAGGATGTCTAGGCCATTCAGTGTCCATTTCATTTCGACTGCTTCCAGGAGCAAACTGATCATCATTCTTGAAATAATGAGAACAAAAATGTGTTGTTTCACGGTGTAAGTAAGAAGAACATATTGATCCTTCAACTCTAGCTTTGTTTTTCACCGATCTTTTTGAATCACCCATGAACCTAGAGAAAATGATATTAATATATAATAGTCATATATTTTAAACTTGTTTCTTATATTATAAAAATTAGCTGACCTTTCAAACGGATACATCCATCTGTATTGGACAGGTCCGCCAAGTTTAGCTTCATATGCGAGATGCACCGGTAGATGCTCCATAGAATCAAAGAAACCAGGCGAAAATACTCTCTCCAACTTGCATAAGATAAGTGGGATGTCTTGTTCCATTTTTGAAAGATCATTAGCTTTTAGCGTTCCAGAACACAAATTCTTAAAGTATTGACTTATTTCAATGAGCGGATTCAAAACGTGTGTTGGCAACGAAAAAAAAAAGCGATAGGAAGTAAGCACTCCATGAATACATGACAATCATGGCTCTCCATGAATAACCGTCTGGCATTTTCAACTCTTTTATCCACTGATAAACTGCTTTCGCTTGTTCAGTAGATAAAGTAAAATTGGCTTTGGGTTTCAAAGTCCTAGTACCTTGCTCAACCAACAACAAATCCTTTCGTCTACAATAATGAGCTATATCCTTCCTAGCTTTCTCATTGTCTTTCGTTTTGCCTCATCACAAAATTTTGTTTGCGTGCCGCATCATAAGTTAAAACACCATTCCACAACCTTTTTAGGTCATCAATCAAAGGTTGCAAATATATGTCAATACCAGCTGTTGGATTACTTGGCCCTGGAATAATAGAATTTAAAAACATGTATGGTTTGGACATACACATTTCTGGAGGAAGGTTGTATGGGGTAACAATAACTGGCCAACATGAATACGGTGTTGCCGAGGCTTGAATATATGGTGTGAAACCATCAGAGCACAAACCAAGCCGAGCATTGCGTGGATCACTGGCAAAATCTGGATGAACACGATCAAAATGCTTCCAAGCTTCACCATCAGATGGGTGACGTAATTCACCAGAATTATTTCTATTTTGATGGTGCCACATCATTTTACCGCGGTCTCCATTGAAGTAAACATCCTCTGTAGCCTTGGAATAAGAGGCAGATAGAACATTGCTTTTCGTGGAACCGTTTTGCCTCTGCTCATCCCTCTTCTACTGACACGATAGCGTGGCTGTCCACATAACTTGCATTCCGACAACTCTCCATCATTTATGCCAAACTCATTGTTATAATAGAGCATGCAACTAGACACACAACAATCAATCCTTTTAGATTTTAAGCCAAGCTTCGATACCACACTTTTAGCTTCATAATAACTTTGAGGCAAAAGCCCTCTAATGGGGGTTGCATCCAACATCATTTTGGTCATATATTCCATGCACAACTCAGCAACATTAAATTGAGACTTAAGACCCAACAACCGAACACACGTTGATAATTTTGAGTCTTTCGATCCTTCAAATATGGGTTTATTTGTCTCACTCAAATACATGTAAAACCTTTGAGCTTCCTCATTTGGAACTTCGTCAGCATCTGGTTCTTCAAAATCCAAATTTACTCCAACAGTGTCAGATACCATTCCCTGATACTCATCTAACGGTTGTATTCCCCATCCTTCATATGTCGTAGTCGCTGGATAACTACTTGATGTGTGATCTACTACTTCAACCGGAACATTAACCGCAGGAACTGCAGCTACCCCTGGTGCTACTTCCCCGTGACGACTCCATGTCCAATAATTTAGCCTAAACCCATTATTGTACAAATCAAGTCTAACTTCATTTCATTTTTTATAGCTCCAAAGGAACATTTCAAGCACGGACATCTAATACCGCCTTGTCTCCCAAATTCTTCATGATCAATGTACTTAGCACAAAAAATAAACGCTTCTACTCCTTCTACAAAACATCGCTTTACACCAGATCTTCCAGGAAATAATCGATCATACATCCAACTACGATCCATAATTTCAAGAACTATGTACTACACTACAATATAAATAAAATAAACTATCAATTACTTCATATTTTGATATATATATATATATATATATATATATATATATATTACTCATTTTATTTTGATATTTCAATAAACTATCAATTACAAGCAACACAATTAATTTTTTGATAATGTTATATTATAATAATTTAAACATTATAAATAATATCTGCAAATTTAATTTTAAATTTCAATTTTTATAAGACAATATATGTTAATAAAATTTATAAATGAACTTAATAAATAAGTTTTTTCAATATAAATTATTTTTACGGTCACCAAGGACTAAAAGAAAAAATCTAAATTTGACGGTAAGCAAAAGTTGGTAAAGAGGAAAAAACTAATTTATCTTGATAACTAACCGTAGTGAAGAGAAGGCTCTGACTTGAAGCGTATCCCTAACTCAAGGAAAGAGGAAAAAACAGGAACCAAAGCTCAAACAATACCTAAACAAACAAAAACACAATTAGTAACACTCATATTATTATAAAATAATTTAAAAACTAAAACTATTAACTCATATCAGAAACATACCTTGGATCGAATAAATTTGCCAATGAGAGAAGAAGACAATTCATAGGGAGGAAGTGAGGAGTTTCAAGAAGAGATTTAGTAGGGAAGGAGAGAATTTGGAGAGAGTAAGAGAGAAATTTTAAGAAGAGAATGAGAGAGTTGGTAGAAGTGTGAATAATAAGAAGTGGGGAAGGGATATATATAGGAAAACTGAGTCAAACGGTCAAATAGGGATTTGCGGCGGTTTTGGGGACTTGCGGCGGAAATTTGAAATTCAAACTGCGCGCTTATTTTTTCAAGGCCGCCCGTGGGTAACGGGGATTTGCGGCGGTTTTGGGGATTTGCGGTGGACGTTTGAAAATTTAAAATGGCGCTTAATTTTTAAAAGCCGCCTGAAATGGGGATTTGCGGCGGATTAGGGGGATATGCGGCGGATTTGGGGGATTTGCGGCGGTTTATGGGGATTTGCGGCGGTTTTTTTAAAAAGAAATTCGGCCACCAAATTCAATATTCACTATTTACTGTCAGGAAGATCTTGACCGTTAATTTAGTGTCGGCAATATCTTGACCGTTAATTAGTGTCGACACTAATCACCATTGACTATTCAATAATCACACTGCACTATTCACTATTTAATGTCCGGTTCATCTTTTTCGTTAAAAGTAACCCCTTTATAAGCAAAAAACTCCTCCTGGTTATTTCCACCACAAGAGACATCTACACTCATCAAACGCTTGGTGTCATCCTCCAATTTAACACCCCGTTCTTGCAGTTCCTCAAACTTTCTATTTAGAGATTCAACCATCTTTTCATACTTGCGGGTAGCCCCAGTGGGGGCTCCAAAATGGGGTACTGCTGGGGCATTCCACAAAACACTGGGGTACCTTGACTAGACTCTATCTATTGCCCGAGATGTTAGGGCACTTGCATCCACTTATCCAGAATTAGATGGATCCAGATGTATTGACAGAGTAGTGACAGTTTGAGCATGACGTTGGAGTAGTGGTGTTAGGATTGCGTTGACGTAGTAGTCCTAGGACTGTACATTACTGTTGATTGTTTGTGAATGCATGTTATGTTTGTTGTATCCATTACCGTTTGTTCTTCAAAAGTTATAATAAGTGGGTAAAGCTCTGAGACATGTGACACAGGGTCCCTTGGGTTTTTACTTTACTTTTGTTATTTGCTTGATTTGTATTTTCGCATTTGTTGCTGATACTTGTTATTTCGTTTGACTTAATTTTTTTTTTAAAAAGACGTATTTTTCTATTAATCCTTTTATTTACGTCACGTTTTCCAAACGGGGTAACGGCTGCCACACCTTTCTTATTACATATAATGCTTTGTTATATCGAAAAAAAATCTTTCACTAAAAATCCCTCACTTAAAATGAGTAAAAAAAAGGTTTCTCGTAGTTAGTGACGGATTGTACCCTCTCTATTACCGACATAAAACTTCTCTCTCTATTAGCGATGGACAAATTCCCTCTCTGTTAGCGACATATTTTTCCCTCTCTATTAGCGACGGATATTTAAATCCCTCGCTAAATATTTAGTGACGCAAAATTGGTTACGAGTCATGGGTCGTTGCAAATTCCGTCGCTAAACTAATTAGTGACAGATTTTTGTTGTTTAGCGATAGATTTTGGCCGTCACTAATTTCCGTTTTTTAGTAGTGATTGTAAGATATTAATTTCATTGGAATTTAAAATATTTTTATGAAATTATTATGCGTTGTTGTTTGGAAATATCTGTATTACAGGTTCTTATAAATTAGTGAAATGGACTAGACATTTAACATTGGGCGTTTAGACACCTGATGTTAAATGTCCCAAAAGAAGGTCATTTAACATCGGTTATTTAAATAATCGATGCTAGATGACCTTCTTTTGGGACATTTAACGAGCGTTTACATATCCAATGTTAAATGCTCGTTTTAGAGACATTTAACATTTTGTTTTTCAATAACTGATGTTAATTGTTTTCAGACAACAAAAACACTATTCAACATCGTCTTATAATAACCGATGTGAAATTTATCATTGGGTAAATAACCGATGTGAAATTTCACAGTTTTAGCATCGTGGGATTTAACATCGTCTTATAATAACTTATGCTAAATGTACAAAATAACCGATGTTAAATGTCTTTTCTGCACTAGTGTTATATCGTTCATTTTTCACCTTTGTATTTTTCTTGTAAATTATGCTGATATTTTTTTGTATTGTCCAATGTAAAAATTAGTTTATAGTATTGAATTCAAAATATAATATTAGTGATTACATTATTAATTTAACAAATAGTAACCTAAGAGTATCTCCTCTTGTATTGATAGGGGATGAGCATTTTTTAAAGTTTTTTTTTTAAAATTTTTTATTTTATTTTACAGTTTATTAACATCAATTACTATATTTCAAACTTAAATGTTAATTTTTTACTAATCTGTTTTTTCCATATTTGATTTATCTTTTTTAGAGTAAAATTTAGTTTAGAC